>CM012456.1:24957673-25387418 GCA_003999625.1 Oryzias javanicus | reverse complement strand
TGTTTATGTTTTGAATTGTCATCCTTTCCAGATAGAATGTACAAAATCAAAGAAAAAAGAACTATTAACTTAAGTTTTTTTTTCTTTTAAACACATTTGAAGTGAACAACACAAAACTCTGCAACCACAATCCAAAATACAAGTTAAATTGTGCAAAACTAATAAATAACAACACTTATTCACAATAACATTAAGAAAGAATAAATAGTCTCATCTTTGAGATTGAAATCTGGGTTTCTTCTCTCATTCTTTTGTCTCTATATTAGATATAATAAATATAGAATATATCTACACAAGGATTTCCTGCAATCTGTTCTTTCATACTATCAAACAAAGTCAAATGGTTCCAGTTTTTTCTTCTTTTCTAATGTCTCCAGTTTCTTGAAGGTTTTGTTTGATGTTCTCTCTCTCTCTCTCCAGCTCCTCAGCCCCCCCCCCCCCTCTCTTTCTCCCCGTTTCTTTTTCTCTGTTTAATATTTTTCCATCACAATTCTGGAGGTTTGATTCAATATTCCTCTGTCTGTGTGGATATCACGCTCACTGACGGTGTCCTCCACCATTTGAGAAGCGTTGCTTAACCCAATGCATCATGGGGATGTAGTGCATACACTCACGCGGATTCCAGATATCGAATTGAATTGAACTTTATTCATATCCCCAAGGGATAAAATTTATCTGTCATGGCACCCTGTATCTAAACATTTACAAAACACATATTCCTATTAACATAAATATGAACATCTATCTACAATACTATTTACTATACAATACTATAAATACTATACAACACAATTCTATACAATACATACTATACAAAAACAATACAGTACAATACAATACTATACAATACAATACAATACTATACAATACAGTACAATACTATACAAATAACTATATACACATAGTAACCTATAAAAAATTCAAACATTTAAACAACGGCGTTGTGCAGTCTGATGGCTGTGCAGAGGAATGATCTGCTGTAGCGCTCATTTCTACACTGGGGGTGTCTCAGTCTGCTGCTGAAGGAGCTTTTCAGCCCCATCAGAGTCTGATGCAGAGGGTGAAAGCTGTTGTCCATGATGGATCTGAGTTTGGACAACATCCTCCTCCACAGAGTCCAGCGAGCAGCCCAGGACAGAGCTGGCCCTCCTCACCAGCTTGTTGATTTTCTTCCTGTCCGGTCAGAGCAGCTCACCTCCCAGCAGACAACATCGTAGAAAACAGCCGAGGCCACCATCAAAGAACGTCCTCAGCAGATGTTGCACACCCCAAAGGACCACAGTCTCCTCAGGAGGTGGAGTCGACTTTGACCTTTCTTGTAAAGGTCGTCGATGTTGTGGGACCAGTCCAGATTGTTGTTTAGGTGAACACCCAGGTACTTGAAACTGTCAACAGTGATTATTTCATCTCCCTGGATGTTCACTGGTGTGTGGGTCACCGTCCTTCTACAGAAGTCAATCACCATTTCCTTTGTCTTGCTGGTGTTCAGACACAGGTGGTTGTTCTCACACCAGCTCACAAAGTCCACGATGACCGACCTATACTCTGCATCGTCTCCCTCAGACACACAGCCCACAATAGCTGAATCATCAGAGTATTTCTGCAGATGACAGCTGTTGGTGTTGTAGGTGAAGTCTTTTTATTTACTTATTTGAATGTTCTGTTAATGTAGCCTCTGCGTTGTGTGCTTGTTTTTTCTGCAATGCCAGAAATAAAGACAAAGCAACATCAGCTGATCCGTCACGAGCGTAGTAGTTTTTACTGGAGAAAGAAGTTAATGGTTAAACCGCTGCAATGGCCAATCTAAAGATCAGCAAGTAGCGATTAATGCCACTAAAATGGCAAAATATTTAAGATTAAAAATAATTCCCCTTTCTCCAGCAGCCAAACAACATTACAATTAGTAATAATATTTTAATAAATCGTGCTAATTTCTGCTCATGACGTAGAATTTATGCTGACGTTACCTCGCTGGGAATCTCCGCTTTCATCTGAAGATTTCCACAATCCTTTGTTGTTATACTGCAGTGCAGGTACATTGTTCACCACAAGGTGGTGCCAAATACACATTTTACAGAATTTAACAATAACATTTACACATTTTACATTTAGGTATATATTCTTTTGAGTTTTTTGTTCTTTTAATTATTTATTATGTGTATCTTTTGACACTTTTATGTATTTCGTTATGTAAGTTCAGTTTATAAATTCAAAACTTTTTAAAATATTAAAACAGCCAACCCCTTTTTTTGTAATTTAAATGATAATTTAAATTTGATAATTGAATAATGTCTTTTTGTAGTCTTCAATGGACCAAACTAACATGCTGTTGTGCTCAAACTCTTGATTCCTGTTTAAAGATTGTGAAAACTCCATAGATGGAGAAATGTTTAGTGATTACAGCATTTATTTGAATCAAAAGGAAATGGGTTCAATTCCAGTACCTGAAACCTTCTTGTGTAGTTTTGGTATTTAGTTGAATCTATTCCTTTTTTTTTTTTTTTTTTTTTGCTAAAAACACAATAAAGATGAATAAAAAGACATCAGGATAATTCTTTATGCACGGTTGTAATGTATTTTCTTCATAGACATGAGTTTATTTTGTAGTAATACGTAGTTGTAAATGAGTGATGTAAAAATGAAGAAGATTTTAAATGATCTGTTGTGAGAGTAATTGTTGCCTTTAAAAGTGAACTTTGATTTGAATTGTATTTATTTCTCTCCGGGAGAGCTTAAATGAATTTGCGCCAGCGGCTATTTTTTTATCTGCTGTCCACAGATGAGGGCCTTTAGAGTGAGAAGACAGAAGGAGTGGTTGTTGACGTTTAAAAAAATTTGAAAGACATAGCAAACAGTCTCCAAGCAGCAAGTGTGTGATTGAATGTGCTTGTAATAATAATTTAATGTGCTTGTAATAATAAATTGCCGTGTTGTATACTGCATTGAAGTGTTTTGGGATGAAATAAATGAAATGTGAAATTTCCCCAGGTTGGAATTGAACCAGTGACCTTCTGAGTGAGAGGTACCCTACTTATGCCGCTGCGCCACCGAGGGACGGAATACTGAACTGCACAATTAGTGGTATTTAATGCTGATGCATTGCTGATTTCAGCCAGCCCCGGTTTGGGGTGCAAACATAATGTCAGGAGGGGGCAAGTTTGGGTGTACTGAGAGACTGGGGTGGAAAATCCTCCCAAGCTCCTAAAATTTCCTCCTCCCATGAAAATCCTCTTTTTACACTTCCTAACATGTCTGTGTGTCATTTTTCTTCTAAAGGAGAAAAATACAATAAGAAATCCTTTGCTTTTTTTTCTCCTTTTAAATCTCTGTCAACCAAACAGTCTTGGACACACTCTGTTTTTCATCAATCATCTACTTTCTGCTGCACATGCACTAAACTCATCTGGTCCGGCTAGCGTGTAGTTCAGCTTCTGGAGAAGGAGAAGAGAACATGCTACTTCACATTGACAGCAGTCAAATGAGCCGCCGTTCACATTTCTGTGGTCCAATCAGCCGTCACTGGATTTTTGCTTTGACTTTCATCCAATACTTACGGTAGCAGTCCTGAGAACGCTGGAAAATCTCCCAACAGACTCCACGGAGCTTCTTGATGTGACCACAGAAATGTGAACGGCGGCTCATTTGAGCGCACTTTGAAAGGGTTGTAAATCAATGAAAGAGCATTTGGATGTTAGCTTTCATTATTTTCTGCTCTGACAAACCAATGGATTGATCACAGCAAACTCTAGAAACATCAAAGAGTCTTTGGTAAACTGGAAGGAGAAAGAATCAGGATTTTGGAGGAAGTTGGCTCCATGAAGATCTTCACTTCCTCGTCGCAGCTGACATCAGGATCAAAACTCTGTGTGCTTTTGTTTTTTAGACATCCTATTTATTCATTATAACTTACTTTGAGTCATTTTTATTTATTTGCTTTAAAGTCTATATTTGGTTTAGTTTTTTTTTAAATATATACTTTTTTCTTTTTATTTACTGTTGGGGTCGTAAATATATGTTATCCTATTCTTACTTATTTCCTTTACCTCTTATTAGATGCGTTTTAGTTCTCTTTATTGTGTGCTGAAATGTCTTGATCTAAGCTGGAAGTGGACAACCCTGCGCTGCTGATAAGGAAGATGCAGCGGCTGGGCCAGAGATTAGCAGGAGCCAGTAGAAGTTACAAGGCCTGACGATGATCACCTAGTCAAAACATGCACACACAAACTTTAAATGTTGTTTTTGACCTTGTATAAGAAACTGATTTGGACCGGTCTCAGCTGACGTTCTTTTGCTTCCCTTCCCCTTAGCAACTGAGACCAACCTGTAACTAGGGCGTGTCTGACTCAATAAAATGCACGGAGAGAAAAAGCCTGGTCGGAGTTGGTTGAAAGATTGTGACTGAACAGGCTTTTGGCCCACTCTCCTTGCAAGTTTTAAACTTTAATCAATTCTCTGTGTCTCTTTCTGTGCAGGTTGTTTTTTTTACAAATGTTAGAGCTTAAACCTAACATTTACTTATTTGAATGTTCTGTTTATGTAGCCTCTGCGTTGTGTGCTTGTTTTTTCTGCAATGCCAGAAATAAAGACAAAGCAACATCAGCTGATCCGTCACGAGCGTAGTAGTTTTTACTGGAGAAAGAAGTTAATGGTTAAACGCTGCAACGGCCAATCTAAAGATCAGCAAGTAGCGATTAAATGCCACCCACTAAAATGGCCAAAATATTTAAGATTAAAAATAATTCCCCTTTCTCCAGCAGCCAAAGCAACATTACAAAAATTAGTAATAATATTTTAATAAATCGTGCTAATTTCTGCTCATGACGTAGAATTTATGCTGACGTTACCTCGCTGGGAATCTTTCATCTGAAGATTTCGCACAATCCTTTGTTGTTATACTGATAATTGAAAAAAATATCTTTTTTAGTCTTCAATGGACCAACTAACATGCTGTTGTGCTCAAACTCTTGATTCCTGTTTAAAGATTGTGAAAACTCCATAGATGAGAAATGTTAGTGATTACAGCATTTATTTGAATTCAAAAGGAAATGGGTTCAATCCAGTACCTGAAATGTTCTTGTGTAGTTTTGTATTTAGTTGAATCTTTTCTTTTTCTTTTTGCTACATACACAATAAATATGAATAAAAAAGATATCAGGATAATCTTTAAGCATGGTTGTAATGTATTTTCTTCATAGACATGAGTTTATTTGTAGTAATACGTAGTTGTAAATGAGTGATGTAAAACATGAAGAAGATTGAAATGATCTGTTGTAAGCATAATTGTTGCCTTTAAAAGTGAACTTTGATTTGAATTGTATTTATTTCTCTCCGGGAGAGCTTAAATGAATTTGCGCCAGCGGCTATTTTTTTATCTGCTGTCCACAGATGAGGGCCTTTTAGAGTGAGAAGACAGAAGGAGTGGTGTTGACGTTTAAAAAATTTGAAAGACATAGCAAACAGTCTCCAAGTTGCAAGTGTGTGATTGAATGTGCTTGTAATAATAATTTTATGTGCTTGTAATAATAAATTGCCGTGTTGTATACCTGCATTGAAGTGTTTTGGGATGAAATAAATGAAAATGTGAATTTCCCCAGGTTGGAATTGAACCAGTGACCTTCTGAGTGGGAGGTGCCCTACTTATGCCGCTGCGCCATCGAGGACGGAATATGGAACAACAACAATTAGTGCTATTTAATGCTGATGCATTGCCAGATGTAGCCAGCCCCAGTTTGGGTGCAACATAATGTCAGGAGGGGGCAAGTTTGGGTTGTACTGAGAGGCTGGGGTGGAAAATCCTCCCAAGCTCCTAAAATTTCCTCCTCCCATGAAAATCCAGTTTATAGAGTTCGTAACATGTCTGTGTGTCATTTCTCTTCTACACAATAAATATGAATAAAAAGACATCAGGATAATTCTTTAAGCATGGTTATAATGTATTTTCCTCATAGACATGAGTTTATTTTGTAGTAATACATAGTTGTAAATGACTGATGTAAAAATGAAGAAGATTTGAAATGATCTGTTGTAAGCGTAATTGTTGCCTTTAAAAGTGAACTTTGATTTGAATTGTATTTATTTCTCCGGGAGAGCGTAAATGAATTGAACCCAGCGGCTATTTTTTATCTGCTGTCCACAGATGAGGGCCTTTAGAGTGAGAAGACAGAAGGAGTGGTTGTTGACGTTAAAAAAAATATTCTTTTCTGTGGGAAAACGATCAAAACAAAAAACTTCAGATTGTGTCAATTGACAGAAAAATCTGTAAGATATTCAGAAAGGTGTCTGAAATGGTTTCAGTGAAAAAAAAAGTCTTGTGAACCCTGTGTGAACAGTTTGTGTAGTGCTTGTTTTCAGGGCAAGTGCCATTTTTCTCTGGAAGGAAGAGGAGGTTTTCCGGAGGGAGGGAGGAGGGAGGAGGGAGGAGGGAGGAGGGAGGAGGGAGGAGGGAGGGGAGGGAGAGGGGAAGCCCCTTGCTGCCGTTCAGAAGATGCTGAGTTCGATCCCGCCTCGGACGATCAAAACAAAAAAACTTTAGATTGTGTCAATTTGACAGAAAATCTGTAAGATGATTCACAAAGGTGTCTGAAATGGTTTCAGTGAAAAAAAAAGTCTTTTGAACCCCGTATCAACAGTTTGTAGTGCTTGTTTTTCAGATTCAATCCACAACCTGAAGCCAATTGAACCTTTCTGTTCTCTCATGGAGTCCAGATGAGCCCAGGATATGTCAACAAATGTTTTATTTTCCACAAAACACAATAAAACACCTTTAATAGTCTTTATTGTTTCTGGGGTTTTGTTCCCATGTCCTCTCTCCATTCCTGCACACTTTTCCCCATCGCGTCAGCTTACAGAAAATCCTTTATATTAACAAATGCATCTGAAATGGTTTCCGTGAAAAAATAGATTTGTAAAGTTTGTCAAAGGTACAAAAAATAGTAATAAATCGAATACAAAGTGTATTAAATGTGCATCACATTTTTCACTTTAAAAGCCATCACAAACTGTTTACACAGGGTTCACAAGACTTTTTTTCCCCACTAAAACCATTTCAGACACATGTGTAAATATCTCAGGGATATTTCTGTAAATTGACAGCTAATTTTTTGTGTTTTGATAGTTGGAACGGCGGGGTGAACTGGCGAGCTTCTGAACAGCATCACACCCCTCCTCTCCCAAGGAGAAGATTGTCAACCTGCCTTTGAACACTAATCAAAAGGATGTATTAGCTTGATGGAGGCTCTGCAGGGGTATTACTGCCAGAATCTGGGTTCTGAAACCTTTTCAAAATGACAAAAAGGTTCATCAGTCGGCAGTGAGACTACTTACCTATTTACTATACTAGCATAGGAGACTCTTGGCTGTCACGTACCATTCCTTATACCTTACACCTATACTATTCCCACTGCCACTGACTTACCTCACAGAACGATTTTCACTGGGTGTCTTATATGTGTAACCAATATAGATATTATTCCAAACTTTTGGTTTTGACTCCACTAGGATTTTAGCAAATTTGAATGGCCTACAATTTCTTAATTATAAATAAAATATGAAGACATGTAAATATGACTTTGAAAGGTTTTTATTTTAAATAAAAATACACTTTAAGCCACAGTGGGAAATATGTGATGGAAGCCCTGCCAGTTACCAACGGCGTGATTTTGAATATCAACGCGAAAGCCCGGTGTATGCAAGCGATAACTTACGTATGTACAGGGTGTGATGCCAGCCAGAAAGTAAGAAACATTGCAGTACCGGCACTGACCGGAGGGCTGGTGCTTAGAGTGAGCTCATTTTCACAAGGTCCCGTATTAAAATCCACTTTTTCAGCCTCAAATAAACCCCTTTAAAGCCTGGTGCTTAAAGTCCAATGGTCCAATGGCTGCTGATGCTGCTGCTGCTGGAAGACAGAATGCAGCAGCAGCAGCAGATGCAGACGCAGCAGCTTTCTGTTTTCTCTCTGGCCTTGACGAATCGTACGCCGTTCTCCATCTGTGTACCTGGAGCAGGAACCTTCCTCTGTGAGAAGTTGACAAAACTGATAAATGAAATGGGTAGACATTTCAGTGAGGGGACACAGGTTGATCTGATTATTGCAACATCAGACACACCTGTTCTCCATCTTCTCATAATCTGGTGTTCTCGTTAGTTACAGCTAAAAAAGACCGTGAGTTTCCTGTTGGAGCCGACACTGAGGTTTCCAATTCTTTAGGTTTTTTCTTAGTTTTTTCTGTCCTCTTGCAGTTTTCCCTCTTGTGAGGTGTCTTTGGTTTATTAAAATACATATACTGCATTTCCGAGTCCAAGCCTGATTCTCTCTCTGCTCCTGGGTTCTTGTCACTCCAGCCGTCACACATTTACTGTGACAGTATAGAAATGTGTCTGTAGAACTTGTAGATTTTACACAACTACAAGATTTTTACAAACATGTTTTCATTTGCTCTTGATTCATAACAATTTCAACCATTAAGTATTAAACATTATTTTAAGCCTTATTTTTGTCCTATGTCCTCCATCAGAAAAATGCAACAAGTACATATTAAAAACAAAACATAATTTTCATTGGAGTGGATCTTTATCTAAACAAATATAATAACGTTTTATTTATGAACTGTTTAAATTAGTAACATTAAAAAGAAGCACAAACATCAAGGATTGAAACTACGTTGTATTTATCTTTCAGCTTGTAACTGCATGTCATTGTTTGAACGTGGTGGTGAAGTGAATCTGTTGAAGGAGGAGATCCGCTGCTGAGAGAAGAATTGATGTTTTTAGAATATGGTTTATGGAATAGTAGCGACTGTGGTGACGTCATCCATCAGCTGTTAAATATACAATTGTCAGATCTCTAGCGGTTCAGATACCCGATCACCCAGCTGTCAGAAATCAAATCCAATCCAAAACCCTCAACCATCACAAATGTTGGCGGCTGTCATGGACCGCTCGGTGGGGACTGAGCCACAGGACAAAAAGATCTTCAAAAAAGATGTTTTTATTTCATCCAACACAAAAAAGGGTTCAAGCCAAAAATTAAGATGGGGTCAACTTAACAATATAACTTAGAGAGTCAAAACAAAAGCTCAAACCAACATGAACCCAAAAACTGACCCCCTGACAGGAAACATTAGGGAGGTTTTATACTGGCTGATCAGACCAAAGACACAATAGGGAGGGAACCACAAATACAAACAATCAAAACCTAAACATTACCTAAAGAAATAAATTACTGGTAACTTAGAGTTTTAAACAAACAAACTAAACTTATACTTCATAACAAGTTCAACATATTTTAACAGAAGAAAACAATAATCCAAATAAAGAATAAACTTTGTTTTTTCCCCCTCCATCTTCAAATGGGAGTGTCCAGCTCTGCCTGTGCCACATCATCAGAAAATGTGCAGCTCCTCCCTCTGCCACAGCATCAGGCCTCAGAAGACTCAAAAGAACAGAATTAATCAAAAAATCAGAACAAAATTAACTAAATGTGTGCACAGGTCATTAAGTTAATTTTGCTATGTGATGTGTAAAGTAAAATAAACCTATGTACCAATATTGACAATAATTATAATAAATGAACTTAACTTAATGTGAGGCCAGTGGGTTCTGCCCTCACAGCGGCAAAGAGAAGTAACGTAAGATACATGCGCGTGATTAGGGCGTGGTTAGAGAAGGGGATCGGGTAGCTACAGACTCTGACAGAGATGGAATTATTTTGTTTTTAGGTTTTTTCAAAGCTTTTGATAGTTTGGAACATCGAGTTATTTTAATGTCACTCCAGAACTTTGGTTTTGGCCAAAAATGTACAGACCCCATTTCAATGTTCTATAAAGACATAACCAGTGCAGTTCTGCTTCCTTCAGGAACCACCAGCAGATTTCCAGTGAACAGAGGAATTAGACAAGGTGACCCAGTCAGTCCACTTCTCTTTATTTCAGCAACAGAAATGTTAACATTATCAATACAAAATGACCAAACAATTAAACCTTTATCTGTGGCAGGAAATCCTCTAAAAATAATCCCGCTGGCTGATGACACAGCCTTACTGTTAAAACAAAAAGAAGAAATCCAAAATGCGATGAAAACTCTCTTTATTCTCTTAAGCATTAGGTCTAAAAATAAACAAAAACAAATGTGACATAATGACAATTCATGACACCAAAGAAACTCACATGTATAATATCCCAGTAAAAAACAAAACACTTAGGAATAATGACTAATAGAAATTTTAAGGACAGACTGAATACTAATATTCAATCAATAATTGACAAAAATCAAAAGATCTTAAACAGTTGGTTACAGAGAAACATTTCAATTTTTGGTAGAATTTTATGAACAAAAATGGAGAGCATTTCTAGACTCATCTACCAGCCTTTGCTGTGGCTTTCCCCGACTCTTGCATGAAAAACATCAACAAAAATTAATATCATTTTATTTGGAGTAATAAACATAACCTAATTAGAAAAAATGACAGTTAAACCAATTGAAGAGGGAGGGATGAATGTTACAGATTTTGAGGTGATGAATGGAGTTATTAAATTGTAATGGCTAAAAACCTTTATTAAAAACAAGCATTCTCACTGGTTCTCTAGACCTTCATACTTATTCCACAAAGTTGGAGGCATTGAATTACTATTAAAATGGGATTTTGATCCAATTAAATTACCAATCAAACTTTCTGAATTTCACAAACAAGTTTTACTTTATTGGAAGTTAATCTACACGCCCTCGTACTTCGTCAATCTGGAATAATAGATTTGTTCTGTACAAAAGTAAATCTTTATTTTATAAAACTTGGATGGATAAAGGAATATGGGCCACAGTTCAACTGATGACAAATGATGGTACATTTCTTAATCACATAGAATTTAAAACCAAGTTTCAGTTGGATTGCACAAATAAAGAATATTCAAGAGTCATTAAATCAATCTCTCTATTTTGCCCTCCCTGACCTGGATCCAGTTTGGCAGATAGACGAACAAGTCTCAATGAGAAGCAGGTTTTCAGGTCTTCTGAAGATTTATTTTCCCATCAAGAAATGTAAAACTGTGAACAGCATACAAAACGACTGTGGGTTAGCATGATTGATTTACACATAGAACTGCTAGCTGCTAACATTCACATGCTCTAGACACATTTTAATAACAAACAAACTCATTCATTTTACTTACAGGCATGGATTCACTGAGCTCCATAGAACAAAAATGAAAGTAAAGTGCAGTTTTGAGATAGTTTCATACACTGTTTTATAGTCTTCTTTTTACTAAAACTAAAACAGCACACCTGCTCCATCTAGTGGTCAAATGATGAAACAGCTCAGACTAGAAGACAGAACACTCTCCTAAACTTATTCAGTTGATTAAAGCAAATGCACAACACTCCTTGATTTGACCTCAGCTCCCATCTTTGTTGATTGATAGCATTCTTTTTTTGATATAAAGTGCAATAATACATTAAGAACATCCTTGACATACAAACTATTCTCTCTACCTATTAGAAGAAAAACTTTGTCCCTATCTTTTTTAAAAATGACACTTGTAATATTAGGTCAAATTTCTTTTCATTTCTTCTTATACCAAAAATGAAAAGAGGTCCATTTCTACGGTGGCCGAGACGGCTCACATGATTGCAAAAGCCACAACACAACGGCAAAAGCCAAAACACAACGACAAAAGCCGAAACACGAAGACAAACGCCGAAACACGACGGCAAAAGCCGAAACACGACGGCAAAAGCCGAAGCACGACGGCCAAAAGCCGGAGCACGACGGCAAAAGCCGAAGCACACCGACGAAAGCCAAAACACAACGGCAAAAGCCACAGCACTCCAGCAAAAGCCAACACAAAACGGAAACGAATCAGAACGGAAGTGAATAATGGACTTTTTTTTCTTAACCTTTCATTCAGTTTCAAGCTATTGGCGATTCTTGAGAGATACGTGATTTTGGTAAGGGATAGGTGAGGGTGGACGTTCGGTCTTGCCCTTTTATTTCTTCTTTCAAAGCCTTCACGGAGAGTTTCGGGGGAGAAAAAAAGGAGGGCGAGGAGGGAAAACGGGATCTGGTTTTTTGTCTGCCATTCTTTTTTTACCTATTTTTTATTACTTTTAAATACCTTCCACGTTATCGCCAGTGTAAACCCTAATACTGGGGATCTATATATTGAGTTTAAACGTTTGGTTGCGCAAGCTGTGTGGTGGCCTAATGGGTAGCACACTTGGTTAGTGTCCCAAAGGGTGGGGGTTCGAGGCTTGCGGGAGTCATTTAGTATGTATACATTTTTTTTCTATTAAAAAAAAAAAAAAAAAAAAGTATCATTCGTGGTTCTTACGTACATTTTGAGAATCAAAATAAATAAATACTTCTTGCAACATAATTCCAGGCAGTTACGTCGTTTCAGTTTAGGATGGTGGGGTTGTGGCACACGGCGCCAAAATTCCCTTTTCGCCATGCACCCCATGCAACAAAAATGACTAAACTACCTGGAATTATGTTGCAAGAAGTATTTATTTATTTTGATTCTTAAAATGTACGTAAGAATCAGTATGATACTTTTTTTTTTTTTTTTACAGAAAAAAAATGTATACATACTAAATGACTCCCGCAAGCCTCGAACCCCCACCCTTTGGGACACTAACCAAGTGTGCTACCCATTAGGCCACCACACAGCTTGTGTAACCAAACGTTTAAACTCAATATATAGATCCCCAGTATTAGGGTTTACACTGGCGATAACGTGGAAGGTATTTAAAAGTAATAAAAAATAGGTAAAAAAGAAAGAATGGCAGACAAAAAACCAGATCCCGTTTTCCCTCCTCCGCCCTCCTTTTTTTTCCCCGAAAGCTCTCCGTGAAGGCTTTGAAAGAAAAATAAAAGCGGCAAGACCGAACGTCCACCCTCACCTATCCCTTACCAAAATCACGTATCTCTCAAGAATCGCCAATAGCTTGAAACTGAATGAAAGGTTAAGAAAAAAAAGTCCATTATTCACTCCGTTCTGATTCGTTTCCGTTTTGTGTTGGCTTTTGCTGGAGTGCTGTGGCTTTTGCCGTTGTGTTTTGGCTTTCGTCGGTGTGCTTCGGCTTTTGCCGTCGTGTTTCGGCTTTTGCCGTCGTGCTCCGGCTTTTGCCGTCGTGCTTCGGCTTTTGCCGTCGTGCTTCGGCTTTTGCCGTCGTGTTTCGGCTTTCGCCGTTGTAATTCGGCTTTTGCCGTCGTGTTTCGGCGTTTGTCTTCGTGTTTCGGCTTTTGTCGTTGTGTTTTGGCTTTTGCCGTTGTGTAGTGGCTTTTGCAATCATGTGAGCCGTCTCGGCCACCGTACATTTCAAAACAATTAACAATATTTATCCATGTAAAGAATTCCTACATTTAAGATTTACCATTCAAGATAATATATGTCAAATATGTAAAAATGATATTGAAACCCAAAAGCATCTTTTTTATGACTGTAATGTTGTTAATCATTTTTGGGGTGATTTATATACATGGCTTTTAACAGAAAATACTATTCCATTATTTACATATCCTAATGTACAATTTGGTTGTATTGACAAAGAAAATTCAAATTATGTTCAATAATTTAGTAATTTTTGGTAAGTTTTTTATTGCAAGAGAGAGAGTCCTCACTTTATGTTCTTTAAAAACCACTTGCATCATTTTTTGGAAATCTCTTGAAAAGATCAAAAATAAAAATGCCACAAAACTTTTAGATTGTTTGTCTGTTTACCTGGACAGATGAGATTTTTCCTTACCCTTTATTTTATGGATAATCTTGGTTGGAATGTTTTAGATATTGATGCCTCCCAATTTGCTTAAGATTTCTGAGTATAGTTAGAACATTTTATTTCAATGTTATCTACATTTATATTTATTTTCTTACATTTCTTTTTTCTCTCTCTGCTCTTTCATTAATGCTTAAATTGAATTCATTTTGTTTTCACATGTATAAATATCTGGTAAGACGCTTTGTAATGTCCGATGCCATGCTTTTGTAATGTCTAACTTGTCAATAAAAGAAAGAAAAAAAGACTACTGACAGAGAGGAGGGGTCTTTCTGCCTTTTGCTCATTTGACACATGTGAATATGTTTCTTTCTGACATCAGTATAAATGAATGTTGACTGCTGTTGGAGTGTATGCTATCTGGCTGAGAAATCCTCCTTAAAAACTCTTCTTCTTGCTTAGGTTGAGCTGACATGTGGATCAGATCCAGTTCAGATGTAGATCTGCAGCAGGAATGCTTCAGCATTCAATCTCTCTCATCATCTAAGATGAACAGACAGAGAGGTCAACGCTTGACCTCAGGAGGCCTGCAGAGGTGTCTGTGTGCTTTGTGCTGCAGACATGTGGTGTGGAAGCTCAGCTTGTTTTCTCCTTCTCCTCAGGATCCTCCTGGGATGCTGCAGCAGGTGCTGATCTTCTTCTCAAAGCTGCAGCTGCTGAACGTACCTGGATGGGTTTGGGTTTCTGTCATCAGAGCTGCTTTCAACTCATCTGTAGTAATGAGTCACACATTTATGGAGAGGGGGGGTCACTCACATGCGGCTGTGTGCTTCAGGTGTGAGCAGGTGGTCTCGGGCTCCACCGCCGTCGTCAGACTGCTTACGTCCTGGCCTCTGTCGGATCAGCTGCTCCACTTCCTGCTAAAGACTCCGCCTCTGATGCCGCTGCAGCGCTGCACCACCATCTCTGATCAGGTGAGAGCCGACAGGTGAAGGTCACACCTGCAAGTATGAAGACAGCCGTCTGAGTGTCCAGCTGAAAGACCTGGACCTGTCTGTGTCCTCAGGTTAGCATGATGTCTCTGTGTTTGGTGGAAGAAGAACAGAACTGAAGAACAGCTGGAGAAATGACATCTAAAACTACTGTTTAGTAAAGTTGCTTCTGAAAGGCCCAGGATTAAAAGGACTTCAAACGGTTCATCAATTAGAGGAACATTCAAATCCAATAACAGTCAAGTCCAAATGTACTGGTAGAAACATCTAGTGGTGTCAAATAGTGGCAGATTCAAAGAACAACCAACTCCTACTGGAAACAGAGAACAAAGTCCATGTGAAAAAAGTCCATGAAAACATGAGAGAAAAGAGGGTCCAAGTGCAAACAGTCCCAGTCTGGAACGAGACCTTCCTCCATCACTGTTCCAGACAGTTGGAGCTTCATCACCACACCGAGCTTCTAAAAACACCATTTACATTCCAACACAGTTGAGACACACAAATAGAAAATGCTCACATTGGGTTGAAATGATTGAAACCCGCTCGCATTCAATCCAGTGTTCAGCACGCCACCCTGTCCGGAGGGTTCGGGCTGACGACAGCACGACCGATCCTGAACCGAATCATCTTTAAAATGCTACACAAGCTAAACAGGATTAGCGTTGGATTGCTGCTGACAGTTTATGGCAGCTTACGTTTTGGAGCTGGCGTTCAACACACGGCCGCATTCCCGAGGGAGTTCATCAAAGAACGTTTGACTGGCAGCCGGACGGACACACGTGAATGACGGCGGCGTTTCAGGAGGAGCGGCTGCGCATTGCGTCATCGGTGCAAAGGCGGTTTCTGGGTCCTAGTGCCTGGCGAGTTACAACCCTCAGTTGAACTAAAAAAAAGCAGCAACATTGCAGGAGCTTGGGTGTCATCACGTGACGTCACGTGACGTCGCATGGCGTCATTTGACGTCACGTGATGCAGCTTGGACACTATAAATAGAACCACTTTTCTCTGCAACTTCATTGAGATTGTTTCTCTAGAGACAGACACAACACCACAAACACCTGAAGACCTGAGATCCAAAACTCTAAAACCTGAAGACCCAAAAACCCAAAGACCTAAAATCCAAAAACCCAAACCCCAAAGACCCAAAACCCAAAACCGAAAAACTCAAAAAACAAACCCCAAAGACCCAAAACCCAAAAACTCAAAAAACAAAACCCAAAGACCCAAAACCCCAAAAACCCCAACAAAGACCCAAAAATGTCTGAACATCCCACCAAGCTTTTTGTGGGTGGACTCTGCGCCACCACAGACGACGACGGGCTTCGCCAGCACTTTGAGCGCTTTGGCGAGCTTATAGACCATGTCGTCATCAAACACAAGACCCAGAAAAGATCTCGCTGCTTTGGTTTTGTGACCTACGCCAAACCGGAGCAGGCCGCCGCAGCCATTGCTGCAGCCCCACACACAGTTGACGGGTACGCGGTGGAAATCAAGCGGGCTGTTGCAAAAGAACCACCGTCTAACAAGTCTGAATCTTTGGCCAGTGCTATGGAGAAGAAAATCTTTGTTGGTGGCTTGAAGAACGACATCTTCGAGTTCCACCTCACTCAGTATTTCTCTCAGTATGGTCAAGTGGAGAAGTCTGAAATCATGGTAGATTTGGAGACCCGACAGAACCGAGGATTTGGCTTTGTGCACTTCACAGATCCCGCAGCAGCAGACAAAGCTGCGCTTGTGAAGTTCCACACAGTCAATGAACATCAAGTTGAAGTGAAGAAAGCTTTGACTAAGCAGGAGATAAAGGGAGAATATGGAACAACTCCAAGAGTCATGGGCGCAAACCAAACTGGCAACGGTGGCAGAGATTATCCCGGAAACAACAGTAACGCGGGATATGACCGCTCACACGGAGCTGGGTATTCCTACCAGGTGAACTATGACTCTGGAAATGGATTTAATGATAACCAGGAATACGGCGGCTCACACACACTCAACGTGAACGCCAGGGAATTTAAACAGGCTTTTGAAAAAGCCCAATGTAACAAGCCTGAACCTCTGACCAATGCCACGGGGAAGAAAATATTTGTTGGTGGCTTGAAGAACGACATCTTCGAGTTCCACCTCAACCAATACTTCTCTCAGTATGGTCAAGTGGAGAAGTCTGAAATCATGGTAGACATGGTGACTGGACGGAACCGAGGATTTGGCTTTGTGCACTTCACAGATCCCTCAGCAGTAGACAGCGTTGTGCTTGTTAGGTTCCACACAATCAATGGACACACAGTTGAAGTGAAGAAAGCTTTGACTAAGCAAGAGATGCAGGGAGAAGATGGAACAACGCCGAGATTCATGGGGGGAAATCAAAATGGGTACGGCGGCGCACACGGAGCCGGGTATTCCGACCAGGGAAGCTCTTTTGGCGGATACTATGGCTATGGAAATGGCGCCGGATTTAACGATAACCAGGGATACGGATTCTCACATGGAGCTGGGTTTTCCGACCAGGGAAGCTCTTATGGCGGATACTATAGTTATGGAAATGACGCCAGATTGAATGATAACGGGGGATACAGCAGCCCATACACATGCAGCCGTTGTGGTCATGAAAATCTCTCTGGAGGCTGGAATGTCTACAACGGCTATGGACAGCAGTACTCTGGCTACGGCCCAAACGAGGGTTATTTTGGCGGCCAGAGAACTGCTCCTTACAGCAGAGGCTGCTAGACCCTAGGGACCCTTCCTTTATGAACCCACACCAGGAGAGTGTGGTTGTTTTTTAGAGTTAGAATATATGTTTGTTTTTTATTTTTAGTATTAGATTATTTACTTCTTTTTGTTAGATTGTTTCTTAATTTTTACGTGGATTATTCTGTTATGCCTTTTATTGTAAAAATTGTAAATGCAGATGTTAGTTAAAAAAAACCAAAAAACAAAAAAAAAAAAAAACAAAAAAAAAAAAAAAAAAAAAAAATCAAAAAAAAAAAAAAACAACGCACACAAACGCATCCACACACACCCCCAACCCACGCACCACATACAACACACACACATACACACCCCCCACACATACATGATATATTCCTGTGATATATTCCCGGGGTGAGTGAACGCTGGCGCGTTTCTGGCTGCCGCTGCTCCCCTGAACCATAATTAAGCCAATTTAAACTACGTTCAAGCCAGTGGACTTTGTTTTTTGTGGCCAAGTCGTGGATATTTTTCGTTACCACTTTTTCCCACCAACTTGTGGTCTGTTACCTGGATCTGATCACGTCTGGTTCAGACCAACATTCAGCCGTGAGTGTGAGCTAGCCTGCCTGCTGGCTTCTCCCCACGTCTGCAACTATGTGGATCAACTCTGTGTGGATTGTACTTGCCTGGATCATCCTGTCTCTGGTCAAGCTTCCACTGACAGCTCTCCTCCAGTACTCTGCTCTCGACTTCGCTAAACTCCGCCCGTCTCCACCTGATGCACCTCCGCCAGCGTTACTCCAACACCCGGACATCCTCTATCAGCCCCGTCGGAGATACATTCACCGCGGCTCCCGGCGGATCCTGCAGGATGGTGCCTCCAATTCAATCCGGTCTTTCTGGTCCTCTGCACGGCGTCCTCCAAGGATCTCCCGCCGCCGCGCGGACCCTAGCGCGCTGGCTCGCCTGGCTCCGACGGCTAACAACACCGCTGCTTCAAAGCTCACCACCGCCAACTTCGGTCTCCTCAACGTCCGCTCGCTGACGAGCAAGGGGGATCTCGTCAAAGATCTCCTCGTCGATCGAAAGTTGGACTTCATGTGTTTGACAGAAACTTGGCAGCAACAGAATGACTTCTCCTCACTAAATGACGCGACTCCTCCGGGTACGTTTACATCACGCACCCCCGCGTCTCGGGCGCGGGGGGGGGCTTGCTATGATCTTCCGTGAGAACTGGAGGGTCGCGCCTGTGACTGTTCCCACCTATCAACCATTCGAGGCAACTGTATGCCAGATATCTGGACCAACGCCAACTGTTGTTGCCACCATCTACCGGCCCCCAAAACCTAATAAGGATTTTATCTCTGAATTTTCTGATTTTTTAACTCACCTCTCCACACTGTCACCCAATTTAATAATTCTGGGGGATTTTAATATCCATATGGACTGTGTCAGCAACACCCTCACTAAAGATTTTACATCCTGCCTGGACAGCTTTGGTCTCCATCAACATATCAACTTCCCCACCCATAAAAATGGACATGTACTGGACCTTCTCTGCTGTGCAGGTGTCTCTCCTCTGCACTGTAAACCGGACATTTTCCCCTCTTCAGATCACATGTTGTTATCCTTTAAAGTTAACCTCTCTCTCTCCAAATCCAACCCTCCACGTACTATCACCTTCCGGAAAATTAAGGATATCAACATGGACAATTTATCCTCACTTATCAACAGTCTCCCCCCCACTGACAGTCTCTTAACTCCAGATGAACTACTGTCATATTATAACTGCAACCTCCAAGATCTCCTGGACAATCTCGCTCCACTTAAATCCAAAACCATCACTTTCACCACTTCTGCACCCTGGTTCACCTCTAGTCTCAGACAACTGAAAGCCAAAGGACGACAACTGGAGAGATTATACAGAAAAACCGGTCTTACTGTCCATAAGCAAATGCACACTGACCATATTTTTCATTACAATGATTCCATCTCCAAGGCAAAAATCACTTATTTCTCTAATCTAGTAAACTCCTCAGTGGGCAACACAAAAGCCCTTTTCTCTCTTCTCTCCAAGACAACAACATGCCCAAATTCACTCCCCCCCCACCTGTACTCCCTAGATTTTTGCAACACCTTGGCATCATTTTTCACATCCAAAATTGAACAAATCCATCAGGAACTTCAGCCTTCCCTAAGCCCAAATACAATCCCTGCTGCTCTGACTCCCCCATTACACTTATTTTCTGATTTTAACCTCCCGTCAGTTCATCAAATTAGTGAACTTATTCAAAAATCCAACACCTCCTCCTGCCAGCTTGATCCTATACCCACTGCTCTGGTCAAGGCTGCTCTCCCTTCTCTGTCGCCGCTCATCACCAGCATCATTCACGCCTCACTTAAGACTGGAACTGTCCCTTCTTCTCTAAAATCAGCAGTAGTCACCCCCATACTTAAAAAACCTGGTTCAGACCCCTCCAACCTCAACAATTTCCGCCCAATATCAAACGTCCCATTCATCTCAAAAATCCTGGAAAAAACTGTCGCTGCTCAACTCCGTGCTCATCTCTCCGACAACAGTTTATATGAACAGCTCCAGTCTGGTTTTCGTCCCCTCCACAGTACAGAGACAGCCCTCCTCAAGATCACCAACGACCTCCTCCTTGCTGCAGATGCCGGTTTAATCTCCATCCTCCTTCTGCTAGATCTGAGTGCAGCGTTTGACACCATCTCCCACCCCATCCTTCTGGACAGACTCTCCAATATTGGCATCACCAACCTACCCCTCAGCTGGTTCCATTCATATCTGTCAGGTCGCACCCAGTTCATCCAGTTAAAATCATTCACCTCTCCCGTGGCTCCCATCACCACCGGCGTGCCCCAGGGCTCTGTCCTGGGGCCTCTGCTCTTCATCATCTACCTTCTCCCCCTCGGTTATATTTTTCGGAAACACAACGTCCAGTTCCATTGCTACGCGGATGACACCCAGCTCTACATCTCCTCCAAACCTGGCTCCACTTTTCCACCTTCCTCCCTTTCCGAATGTCTACTCGAAGTCAAGTCTTGGTTCACAGCAAACTTCCTTAAATTAAACTGCAATAAGACTGAACTACTCATCGTTGGCACAAAATCCACCCTTAGTAAAAACTGTAATTTCTCTCTCTCCCTTGACAATTCCTCCATATTCCCTTCCCCTCAGGTCAAGAGTCTGGGTGTCATCCTCGACAGCACTCTCTCCTTCTCTGCCCACATCAACAACATCACCCGGACCGCTTACTTCCATCTCCGCAACATCCGACGTCTCCGTCCCTCTCTCACCCCTCACTCCACCGCTGTCCTGGTCCACAGTCTCATCACCTCCCGGATTGACTACTGCAACTCTCTTCTTTCTGGACTTCCACAAAAAACCCTCCGTAAGCTTCAACTGGTTCAGAACTCAGCTGCTCGTATAATAACCCAAACCCCCTCCATTCAGCATATTACACCCATCCTACAGCAGCTTCATTGGCTACCAGTGCCTCACCGGATCATCTACAAAATCTTAATCTTAACTTTCAAAGCCCTCCACAACCTCGCCCCTCCGTATCTTTCAGATCTCCTGACTGTCGCTGCTCCCACCCGTTCCCTCAGATCCTCTTCCTCCCTCCGACTGGTTCCTCCACGATCACGTCTCGTCACCATGGGGGGTAGAGCATTCAGCACCTCTGCCCCACAACTCTGGAACTCCCTCCCTTCTGATCTTCAAAATATGGACTCACTTCATCAATTCTCCAAACATCTGAAAACTCACCTCTTTCACAGTGCATTTAACCTTTGATTTTAGCTGTTGATTTACTGTTATTTAATTATTTTGTTTTTATACTATTGCTGTGTTTTTATGCTTTTATTTATGTCATGTGAGGCGACCTTGAGTGCCAAGAAAGGCGCCATATAAATAAAATTTATTATTATTATTATTATTATTATACACACACCTACACACACATATATACACACACACCACACCCACATACATAAACACCACACCACACACACACATACATGCACACACACACACACACACACCACACACACACCCACACCACACACACACACACACACACACACACACCACACACACACACACACACACCCCTTCCGTGAACTGCCGCCTTAACGTGGCGGACGGGTTTGAGTGCTCGAATGATCTCAGCTGTTTTGGGCTTTTGCCCCTGCTAGGCAGACAGGTCCTGAGTGACGAGCCAGACTAAGAGCAGTTCAGAAACCTTTTTATTAGAAGTGATTTATTCACGTTTTATTAACATTTTATTTATTAAGATTTATTAATGTCCCCCGGATTGATCTCTCTGGCGCCCCACCCTGGAGCCAGGCCTGGGGTTGGGACTTGCAGGTGAAAGTTTGGTGACCAGGGCTCCTCCCACGGGCCCGGTCGGGTCAAGCCCAAAGAATTGAGGTGGGATCTCTCTCCAGTGGGCCCACCACCTGCAGCAGAGCTCAGAAGGGGCTGATGCAATGTGGATGGTAGTTGAAGGCCAGTGCCCCAGCAGCCCAAACCCTGGGCATCCTTGCTTAGACTGCTGCCCCCATGACCCGGTCTCAGATGAGCGGAAGAAGATGGATGGACGCCATTATATATTATGTCTATGATGGACGCCCCTGGCCTGACAACTGCCTTACTGCGTCATTGGGGACTCCATAACATCTGAGCTGGGGAGACCTCGTCCCCCTGGGCGTGGCGGGGGGGTTCCCTACATCTGAGCTTTGGGCTGCCCAATCGTTCAATTGTTACATTTAGCAACTGGAGCCCTGTCCTGTGGTTTGCCATCCCTGGGCCTCGTTGGGAGGCCTCTGTAGGTCATCGTTGTCCACCTTAAATGAACCTAAAATGGATAAAAGCTCAGGTTAGAAATGACAACAGGCCTGCACCCGGTTTAGGTGCTCTCAGGACCAGAAGGAAGGAAGTCAGAGCATTTATGAACAGAGGATACGTCAGATATGAATAAATACTGCTTTATCAGAGTTTTCTAATGATTTCTTTTGACTGTTTGAATAATGATAGGAAATGAGTTTCTGCAGCTTCTCACTTTCTCTTTGGGATGAATGATGATGAGCAGCAGCAGCTCCTGTTTCAGGACTTCTGACTGAGCAAAGTTCATTCTGATATTTAAGGTTTCATATGTGAACAAACCACAGCAGAAAGTCTGGAAGAGAAGAGATGGAGGAACACTCTGAAAAGCAGCATGCTCAAGTCCTAACAGTAAACAGCTTAGGTTAGCAGAGTGAACCAGAGCGGCGCTCCACCACCTTTAGTCTTTGAACCAAACCTCTGCCACCTTTGTGTGAGCGGGAGTTTACTTTAATCTTACTGGATTGTTCAAACTTGGTTTTCACTGAGAAACAGATCTGGTCTAACTTTAGTTTCCATATGAGCAGTAATGATGAATAACATGATTCATGAACATTAAACTGGTTAAGTTTGATACTTTTGTCAATAATACATTTGTAAAGATGCTTCTTTTTGGTTCCTGCCACAGTCCATAAATACATTTAAAAAAAAAAACTAATATCATTACATTCTAAACTGTTGAAAGGAAATGTAGAAATCTCTATGAAGCAGTTTGGATTGTTTGTCAACAAAGTAGCAATGATAAGATTTGGTTTTATTTTTCAACATTTGGACACTGAGACGTTCATGGTTTGCTGTTTTCTTATTCTGTGTTTGTGTGATGAAGGTTTCAATGTGAACCGAACTGGGGATAATGTGGATTTTCTTTGTTTATATGATCTTAAATTAGATTCAGATTGACATTAAAAGGGTTTTTGTTCAAATGTGATGAGCTTAAATCTATAGACGTCCTGTTTTGGTGTGAACATCCTCAGAAAAGACTTTAAATTTAGTTTAAAAAGGAAGATGAGGAAAGCTAACTCATCTTTTTGGACTGGAACAGCACCACCAAGTGGATCCAGTGGGGACAGCAGTCCCTGCAGTGTTGGCAGTGTGCTGACCGGATGAACTGTGATGCTGAAGAGGAGGAACTGTTTGTGTGCAGATGAAAGAACTGAGGGAGGAGTCGGAGGCGGAGATGAGGACTCGGCTCCGGCTCATACTGACCACGTCGGAGACGTGCTGAAGGTCCAGGAGCAGGAGCAAAGCAGCAGCTGAGGAGAGGAAGCAGCTCCTCCTGGTAAAACAGGCTGATAAGCTGCAGCTCAATGGATTCATACAAGTTCGGAGCGAGGCCCAGCTGCTGAGTGATTCATTCAAACCATTCACCTCCAAACGAGGTCTTCGGTGGGGCTGGCGGGCAGCTCAACGTCTACCGGGCCGAGCTTTCCATTGGTATGTGGCAGATGGGGATCCGGTCCAGAGGTGTGTGTGGAACAAATGTGGAGCAGTTGTTTGTGGGTGGAACCACTTTGTAGGAACTAAGAGTCTAGAGACTAACAAACTAATTCTAGAACTTAGAGCTACAGAGATGTGACGCCAGATCTACTTGGCTTGACGCACTAAGCGGGCTGTCGTTTAGGTATACGTCAGTCAATCATACTCAATTTATGACAGAACCCATAGTGACAGCAAGATGACGGCAAAATGACAACAGCGACACCCACAGGGCAGATTTCTCAACAGGGCTCCTACACACCGGCCTCTAAATTGTTATACAACTAAATAACAATTTACCAAAACCTCTCAAAAGGAGCCACACATAGGTTACACTTCTTGTAACAAGCAAAGTTTTGATACGAGCCTGTCAATGATGTTAGATTTAGTTTGCAGCTTTACAGACCGTACGAGTCCCTTTTTGTCAAGATAAACTTCCAAAAGTTTGCCAAGTATCCAGGAACCCCGGGGCGATGTAGAGTCCATGATTACAACAACAGCTCCAACTGACAAACTCCTCTTCCTTTGATTCCACTTCTGTCTCTCTTGAAGTAATGGCAAGTATTCCCGTATCCATCTTTTCCCGAAAAGATCAGCGAGGTATTGTACTTGTCTCCAACATCCAATTTTGTCTTGGTTTAAGGCAGACAATGCTCTTTTTAGTTCTTTATTGGCGCCAATGACATTTGTGCCATTGTCTGACCTTAGATGTTTCACTTGTCCTCTTCTACTAATAAAGCGACGCAAAGCATTAATGCATGCATCCGTCTCCAGAGATGCTGCAACCTCCAAATGTACAGCTCTGCTTGCCATACAGGTGAAGATGACTCCATATCGTTTACACGTTCCTCTTCCTTTCTTCACTTCCAGGGGACCAAAGTAGTCAACACCTGTGTTGGTGAATGGTGGCAAATCAGGAGAGATTCGTTCCTTTGGAAGATCAGCCATTTTTTGGGTTACTGGTCTCCCATGGTATCATCGACAAAACATACACTCTGAAATGACTCGTCTTGCGGTAGAATTAGCATTTGTTATCCAAAATCTTTGTCTTGCTTTGGAGAGTGTATGAACCCGACCACCATGACCAAGACATTGATGGATGTGTCAGAATGAGCATGGAGATATGCTGATCCTTTGAAAGGATAAGATGATGCTTGATTCCTTCGGGTATTTGCGCCACCTTGTGGAAAATCAGGGTCATTGTTCTCATTAGAAAATATTTGCTCTACAAATAATCTAATATTTAAAACGGCAGAATTTAACAAAATAATCAAGGCAATCCCCTCAGCAATGAAGCAACTTATTGAAAACACTGATGTTGAAGATTCAAATCACCTTAATCTACCGGCTCTATTTGTCATGGATCAAGACTTCATCGAGACAGAAAAACCAAACAAGCTTCTGCACAAACACCTGAACAACTATCTTTATCCAGCACATCCAAATAGAAATTCAACTCTCCAGGGGTTTTCTGATGCAGAAATAAAAAATGGAGAACTAACTACTTCAAATTCCCTGTTGCTCCAAAAGTAAAAGTAATTAATTTTAAGATCTTGAATAATATATATCCATCCAGTGCAGTGCTCAGAGTGAGATTCAATGTTGAATGTAATCATTTTGTTTTCTGTGACAGAAAAGGAAACCACTGAACATTTGTTCTACTATTGTTCATACACAAAGACTTTCTGGACAGAATTTTTAAACTGGCTCTGTCCTCAGCTCCAGCTCCAACTCCAACTCACTCTGGAAAACATCACATTTGGGATCAGCATGAAAGACTCACTTACATTATAAATACTTTGTTATTGCTTTCAAAATGTTTCATTCATTCTTCAAAATGGAAAAAAGTTAGACCTGTCTTCATAGTGTTTAGTACAACAGAGTAATAGGGCCACTTTAGAAAGAAAAAAATATTTTTAAAATTACAACTTTAAATCTCGTAAATTTACGAGAAAAAAGTCGCCACTGCTAAATTACGAGAATAAAGTCTTATATTTATGACTTTAAAAGCGATTGGCTAAATTCACGACTTCTAAAGTCGTACATTTACGAGAAAAAACTCGTAAATATGCGAGATTAAAAGTCATACGTCATGTCTCTGTCATGCGCAGAAACCAGAAACCAAAAGAGAATGTAAACAGAGCTCTGGACGTCCCGTCTCAACACAAAACAACATTGAGAAATGACAGTCTGTACATCGGAGTATTAGTGCCACAAAAAAAAAGTAATTTACGAGTTTTTTTCTCGTAAATTTATGAGTTTTAATCTTACAGATTTAAGACTTTTTTCTCGTAAATGTATTAAAGTCGAGGGGAGCCTACATTCTAGCGAATTTATGCCGTGAACTGAAGCAGACCGACCATAATATAAAAAGCGTCTTGGATTTCATCAGGTAAACTGAATGTTTAAAATATTTCAAATGGTTGGAAGTTCCTTTATTTGATTTACAGTTTATTCATGTTTTATTTGTTGCAGGATTTCTGCAGATTCCGTTGATGAAGTGGTCCATATCCGCACAGCTGTCCACTTCCAGTCATTTCTTCTTCTACGACAGACCAGATCTCCTCCAACTCTGTGATGCTTCCGTCTGAAGAGGACCAGTTTTTAGAATTTTCAATGTTCTTGTGCAATGTTTCAGTGTTCTTGTAACAGCCTTACGGAAGAGGATTGGGCCACCTCAAAATAAAAAAAAAAAGCCCATAAAAAATTCTGACTTTAATCTCAGAATTCTGACTTTTTTTTTTTTTTCACATAGAATTCTGACTTTTTCCCTCAGAATTCTGAGTTTAAAGACACAATCTCTGTCTGACATGTTTGCAATGGTAAATTAAAGTTTTATTTACCTAAAGTTTGTGACTTAAAGTTTGGCTTTGCTGTCAGATTGCTTCACCCCAATAGCGATGATGTTTGATTGAATGACATGTCTCTATGGGCTTGTAAACCTTGTAAACATGTCCTCTGTCATTTCCATTTTAGCCTCCCCAAACATGAGACATCCTTAGAAAGACCAGGTTGAATGTCTCCTACAGAGTACATAAATTAATGAGCCCCTTCTCAGGAGAATAAAGAAGAAATCAACACAAGGATAGGGGGTCTTTTTTTTAACATATAACTCTTTGAAATTAATTACTTTAAACATTGAAAAAAATAATATTGTCCTTAGACACTGAGTTTGCTTGGGTCATATTTAATGGGTTAAATAACTAAATGATTTCTAAACTCACTAAAAATAACTAAATAACTAAATAACCTTCAGGGGGCTGTACCAACTCTGATGCCAAAAACACAGAAGATACCATTTGTGTGGGGGTACGGGTAGAGCCTGCCTCTTCAGCGCATGCGCCACTGAAACGGAAGCAGCGCTAGCCGTCTGACTGTCAGAGAGGCACTGAATGAAAACGCACTGATTTCAACTCGAAAATGAATAAATTTCTACCTAACTTGTTTCTGCTTGCGCTGCTAGTTTTCCCAGCGACTGTGCTTCTTAAAGGTGAGTTTCCCATAAGGCTTTACGTGAACATAATGTTTAGTATATTGTGAAGAAGCAAATCAAGCTCGTGAGGCTAATGCTAGCTGCTAACACAGCTAGTAAACGTGAAGAAGGGGAAGGCCTTCCCACGGTTGACCAAACACGTCCCCGCATCAAAAAGATGAAAGAGTATGTAAATATAATTCGGTGTATGAAGCTGTTTTGCCCTCAAATTCCGGAACCTCCGTCTTGTTTGAGTGAGAATTAGCTAGCTGAATGAGTGCTGCTTACACTGACGTGTCCCTACGAGCAGCTAGCTGAGATGCTAACGCGCGAGCACATTAGTTCAGCACGTTCAGTTTAAAGGCTGCGTCCTCTCTACAGTCTCTGTCTTTACTGCATGTCGATGGAAGCTGTAATGATAATCAGCCGTTCAATCGATCCTGTCATGTGTCTGGCACTATGATTATTCAATACAGTTTCATTTAGACGACTTGTAATGTGAAAGGTAGATGGTTTTATCTGACGATGTGGGTTTTTAATGTTAAAAATCCTTATTAAATTGAAGTCCAATGTTAAGATTCTGCATGCTCCGAGCATTAGGTTGGTTTGAAGTGAAGCATGATAACACCTTTGATGCTGGGACCTCACACGAAGCCCATGCTGACATCAGAAAACATGAAGCAGAAATTGTTAGGTTTAGGTTGAAATATGTCCACCACATCATTAAAGAAAAACAGCAGTATTGCATTTGCAAAAACTGCAGATCTGTTCCAAATAGTGCTGGCACAAATTATTATTTTAATAGTCGACAAATCTCTGATTATTTTTTCCAGTTAGTTGACCCATTAGGTCATGCGCAAATTGGATCTAAAGCACACATTAGCTTTAAACTAATCAAAAATAAAGACAATTAAAATGATAGTTTACTAAACTCTAATTGTGAGGCCTCTGTCCTTCATTAGTTTCTGTTATTAAAACAAGATGAGGAATATACTTTCCATCAGACTTGTTTTGACAGGTTCCGTCAGGTTTCGTCAACTAATCGTACCAGCCCTGGTTCCAAAAAAAAATAATGAAAATGAAGAGTATAAAATTAATAAATGACTATTTACATTAAATTTTTAAAATATGTGCAGCCCGTGCTAAACTTTTTCTTGGCTGCACGGACTGGATGAAAGGTTAGATTAATATGCGTGACAGTGTGACCAACAGCATACGTGTGAATAACATCAGCCTAAAATAAATGGTTCTGATGTCCGGGGCTGCAGTGGTTGGCGCCCTTCCCTCAGTGAGAATTTGAATCCCGCGTGGATTCTTTCTGTTGGGAGCTTGCTGTTCTCCCCGTGCACGTGGAGGTTTTCTCTGGTTTCCACCCACAGTCCAAAAGCATTCTCCATAGGTTCATTGGTTACTCTAAATTGTTCTTAGACATGATTTTGGGTGTGAGGTTGCCTCTGTGGCCCGGCTTCTACCCTTCATTAGTGGGGTAGGCTCCAACCACCCCATGATCAAAGATGAAATGATGTCGGGGCTAAAACATGATGTTTTTTATGCACATAGGAGTCTGAGAAGAGTCATTAAGATGCATTAGAATAGTAGGACACATCTAAACACTAAAAAAAAAAAAATGTTTTCTGTTTTCCCCACTGATCAACCAGTTTAAAAAAAGACATATTTTTGGATAATTATGTGGAATCAGATCAGAAATTGGGTTTCAAAACCAACCACAGCTTTTGTTGCAAAAACATGGAATCTGTTTTCTTCTAAATATGTACTCTTTAAATTCACGAACGCAAATGCTTTAATATGTAGTTTAAATTTGACTCATTTAATTATTAACCCCCTCCCTTTTTATCTGTAAAAATGTGTAAAGTTGATGTTATGAATTGACCTTTTGTTAATGTAAAAATTAATCAGTTTTTTAACATCTATTTACAGAGAAAATATAATATGGATTAATTTACCTAAATTAAAGTTTAAATAATTCAGGTATTTTTCTGACCAAAAAGTGTCTTTTTTTTTCTAAGAATTGGTTCTTACTACAGTAATAAAATTTCCACCTTTTGTTTATTTCTAATCAGCTGTCATTTGACACAATTTTTTTAGAACTGAAATTTAATCTGCAGAGAGAAATTGATCTATTTGGGCTTAAAAATAAATTCTGCATTGAAGCAAATAAGACAATTTCTTAGGTTGTGTCTGAATTCCCTCCCTTAACCCTAACCACTAAAAAACTATATTGTGGCGGCCTATTTTAAAGGCAATTCGGACACCATGCTCGCTATTTTTCTTTCGATTTTACAAATGCCAGATATGACGTCACAGAAATGCCGGATATGATGTCACTGATTTCACAAATTCAAAATCAAATCAATGCAGACAGAACGCTTATTTATGACTCTATTGTGTTCTGATGGTAAAGATGTGGATGTTTTATTAAAAAATTACATTTAAACACATTTTTTGTTCGAAATTGTTCGACCGCAATGCATTGTGGTCAATATTTGCTAATGTAGTGAGCATCGATGCATGTTAGTTTTTTGCAAAGGCTTCTGGGAAATTTCTAGTGCACTTGATTTTGGAATTAGCACTAGAAAAGGCATACGCACTATATAGTGAGTAGGGGGGAATTCGGACATAGCTTTAGAGTTTTTGTGCCACAGGAAGGTCATATTACTGAGCATGCTCAGTAGGTGTCTGTCAGAGTTGCTCGTCTCTAAAACATGAACGTGTTCTGCCCATCAGGACCGCTGGTACAAGCTCAAGATCTGACTGAGGATGAGGAGGCTGACGCCGTGGATGAAGATGTGGTAGACGATGTGACTGCTGAAGATGAAGACAATGAAGCTGAGGTGGAGGATGATGAAAATGTAGAGCTGGTGAGTTGTGCTGGGATGAAGAGAAAATTGAAAGTTTTTTAGACTTTCCTCTGGTTAAGTAGATTAATTACAGTTGGGACGTTGAGTTTAAATATTTGTATTTGATAAAGTTTTTTGTTTTTGTTTAGACGGAGGAAAAAGAAGAGGAGGAAGAAGCTTTGGTTGGAGAGGTGAAGGCTTCTCCCAATGCGGACACCACCATCCTCTTCGTCAAGGGAGAAGGTGACTTCTTCATCTCAGCTGTCTGCGCTCCGCTGCAGCTCTGGCTTAAACCCTCACCCATGCCTCCATTTTCTTCTCAGACTTCCCCGCCAACAACATCGTCAAGTTCCTGCTGGGCTTCACCAACAAAGGTCCTGAGAACTTCGTGGTGGATTCTCTGGACGCTTCCTTCCGTTACCCTCAGGTGAGGAAAGGATACGGGGACGAGTGTGCTCGTCGTTTCTGCTCTAACTGTCGGCTCCTTTCAGGATTACCAGTTCTACATCCAGAACTTCACGGCTCTGCAGCTCGGCACCGTGGTTCCTCCTGGCAGACAGGCCACCTTCGAGTACTCCTTCATCCCCGCGGAGCCCATGGGAGGCCGTCCGTTCGGACTCGTCATCAACCTCAACTATAAGGACAGCAGCGTAAGCAGGACTGACCTCACCTCTCCCATCTGTTCGTCCTTCCTGACCTTCATCACCAACTCCTGTTTGCTCCTCCTCGTCCTCAGGGAAACATCTTCCAAGATGCTGTGTTCAACCAGACTGTCACCATCACTGAGAAGGAGGATGGGCTGGATGGAGAAACGTAAGCCATCTTCATCTGCCTCCAGGCTTCATCCTCTGCTGCCTCTCACTTCTCCTCTGCCTTCAGGATTTTCATGTACGTCTTCCTCTCCGGGCTGGGCCTCCTCGTCATCGTCGGACTTCACCAGCTGCTGGAGTCCAGAAAGGTGTGTCTTGTTTTTTATTTATTAATTTCTCACATATTCAGTCTGTGGTGAAGCTGAGGTGACCCTGACTCACCGCGTATGTTTGCAGAGGAGGCGTCCGGCTCAGAAGGTGGAAACAGGAACGTCCAGCCACAACGACGTGGACATGAGCTGGATCCCTGCAGAAACCCTTAACCAGATCAGTGCGTACTCTGCACCTCCTTTCACTGCACGCAGTAGACTCGAAGCACCGCGAAGCTCCCAGAGTCAAATCACATCTGTGTGCTGCCTGTTCCTGCAGGACACTCTTACAGATCTGTCCTGCACTCTGTCCTGTTTGGTTTTCTTCTCCTCCGCTCACTTGTTTCAGAATGATCTTTAACCTTCAGCACGGCCAGCACTCACCCTCTTCTTTCTCTCTGTTCCCTTCTGCCTTCCTCGCTGTAACGTTCCCCTGTGTCTTCAGTGCAGAGCCGCAGAGGTGAGGTCTGCTTCTGTGTGGTTGTGTTTGAACCCGTGAGCGGCACAGGAACGCCGCTGGGTTTCTTTAAATTAATATTCTTCTCTGGTCTGTTTCTCTTTGTCCCTCATCAGCAGCTCCTCACACAGCCGGCTTCCTCTGGTCAGCCGTCCACTATTGCTGCCACAAACGATCATTTTAATATTCGACTAATCACCGAAATTCTTTTCCGATTAGTCAACTAATTGGGTCATGTGCTAACTGGTGTAAAGCACACATCTTTAAACTAACTAAAAACTATATATATATATATATATGTATAGCATTATCTGAAATCCGAATTCTGTAAGCTGAATGTGGCCGCTGAAGATGCTAATGCTGATAGCTGAAGATGGTGAAATTGATATGTAAAATCACTGAAGCTAGTAGCTGAAAACGTGTAAGCTGATAGCCCGCTAAAATATTAGCTAAATGCCAAATCAGCTTAAAAATTGAAAAAGCCAAAATTAGCCAAAACGGCTAGCATGCAGCTGAAAAATTAGCTAAACTCCAAACTAGCATAAAAAACTGAAAAAAGTCAAAATTGGCCAAAACAGCCAGCATGTAGCTGAAATATTAGCCAAATTTCATATCTTAAACAAAAAAAGCCTAAATTAGCCTAAATAGTTAGCATGTAGCTGAAATTTAAACTAAACTCCAAAATAGCCTAAAAAAACCTTAATAAATGCCAAAATAGTCCACAAAGCCAGCATAATGACATAACTTTTATCTTTCTTACATTTTAATCGTCGTTTTAGTCAACCATTAGTCCACAGTACATCGTCCACACACTACACTGACCAAAGAAAAATCTGTTTTATAACCTGATTTTCTTGTATTAATTTTAAGAATTATCTTAAAAATGTGATGATTCTCACTAGGGATGTGTGTATTTGCCAATACCGATTCCCGATCCGATACATTTGTAACACATTTAAAACATGAACAAATTTGTGTTTTCACTTATTTATATTTCATTAAACTCCCTTTATCAGTAAAAACTTAAATAGAACACTTCATTGAAGTAGCTTTAATAAACAAGTAAAAATAGAGCAAATATAAACTAAGAAAAAAACTATTTTCTTGTTATATAAGTGATAATTAGTCATGGAAGAAGGTTTAGTGACTTTAGCTTTAATATCTTTAGAGCTGTTCAACATTTTTGACCAAATGTAATTCCTGTACTCATTTAAAATACTTAAAAATGAATGATGACTTTGTTTTAGCATGAAATTGAAGATGAGTGCTCATGATTAGCTGATATTATTAGTTTTCATTTATTCGTTTTTATTTTATTTTTGTAAAATTAAATGATTGTTTTTTAAGTTCTTAAGACATTTTCAGTTTTATACCCACATTAGTCAATTTTCTTAACTTTTATTTTTCTGTCAGAGAAATAAAACAGGCATATCAAATCACGGCGCTAGCAATTAGCTTAGCTCAGTTAGTAGCTGCTGTTTGGCCGTCTGTCTGTCTGCAGCATGAAGAGCTTAACATTAAACATAAACAAACTAAAACTGACTCTTTCTGTTGAAATGCCTTCATAGGTTGTTGTTTGTTTTAGGACAAACCAATAGAGACACTTGCTGTCAGTTTAAAGAGTTTTTAATTGTTATTGATCCCGGAAGTCTGAATCTGTGATCACCTAGCTAGCTTGACTGAATTGTTTGTTAGCCTCCTGCTTGACCTGTTGCCGTTTTCTGCTGCGTTTTCCGGCAATGATATTTTGTGATCTTTTCATGACATGCAGACTTCTAGAGGAGTATTTATCTGGAATAATAAGATTTAAACATAAAGCGCTGATTATAACAAGAATACATTAAATATCCGATACTAATTGGGTCTTATTTCAATCAAGTCATCAACCACGTGATCGTGCCCGCTTTCCGATCATGTGATCAGATCAGGACGTCCCTAATTTTCACTGAAGGACTTCAATGTAAAACAGTCAAAGAAATTTAATACAATGAAAATCTTGATGATTTTAGACACAAACATGCGTTTGATCTGAGTGTTGATTAGCTGATAGAGGTGTTGGACATTGACGCTATGATGCTATGCTAATTATCCGTTTGTGCTGCTAGTATGCGATCACAGATTAGATAATTAAGAGGTGGCAGATAAATATAACCATGTTCCACACAACGCTCCTTAAGCCACACATTTAATTTAGTTTGCTTGTTGCACAACATGAACCTAAGCCATTTTTGAAACTTTTGAGGGATTAAGTAAAACACGCTTCTATAGTTTGTATGCACCGCTAAAGTTAACTAAACTGCCAACTTTCAGTGGAAAGCAACAGTGCCGTGTAACTTCTGGTCGCTATACCAAAAGTAGCACCCATAAAAATGATTCTCCTGAGGCATTTTCTGTCAATCTGCTTACTCAGTCTGATTTGTTTTCTCTATTTAAAGTTTACTGCTTGATGACACTAAAGGCAGATTCATGCCATTTGACTGATTGGTTTGATTTATTTCAATCATAAATTGTGAACAATACAGGACAAAACACAAAAAATATTTCAAACTCATTACAGAAATAATAAAATGCATTGATTAGAAAATAGAAAGCAAACAAAAACAAAGACACGCTTATGTCTCATTTGATTCATTATATATAGTAAGTAGTAACTAAAGTCAAGTTGAGTTTGTTTGAAAATGAGTAGAAAGTTCAGAAAATGAATGGTTTTTATGCTATTTCTTTTTTGTTAATGATGCAAGTATGTATTATCTTGACTACAGCAGGGTTTTGTCTTGCTGTGATAAAGAGAAAAACAGTAACAACTTATTTATGCATACAAAGAAAACTCTTCACTGGTGTGAAAACAGTAAAGCAGAAAGCAAAGACTTATTAGACATCAGCGAAGGAGTTAGAAAAAAAATCAAAGTTGCTTTTATCTGATGTTTTAATCATTTTGTGGCTTCCTCTCTGTTTGCTTTCAGCATTTCATTTTCTAAAAATAAACACCTGAGGTTTTTCTGAGTAAAATAATGTCATCATGTCAATGTCAAGATATGCTAGAAGATTTTTTTTTTAATCTACCAGTCAACTTTAGTTTAAAAATCCAATTTTGGTTTGTGTTCCTTGTTCAAAGTTTCTTCATAGATGGTTATTCCTTCCTTCTTTGTTGATCCTTGCGGTTTCTTTGCTCTGCAGACAAAGCATCTCCCAGAAGATCTCCTCGCAAAAGGAACCAGAAACGCTCGGCCGGCTCGGACGAATGAAGGGCGCCTGACACGGAGGAGTGGAACCCTCAACCGCCCAGAGAACTGAGTTCTGTCTGCTGAGAAACTCTGACCAGTGCCAAGCACAGCAAGGGCGGCTCCACCTGAAACAAACGCAGCGGTTTCTGTTTCCTGACGCATCACTCGAGTCCATCAGCCTTTTAGGGAGTTTTTTTCTTTGTGTTTTCAGCCTGGGTGAAAGAACTGCTGATGTCATCATTGTGCGACGGCTTTGATTGTTTTGATGTGGAGCTGAAACTGCCCACAGACTGCGGATCAACGCAAAACTCAAACGCTCTTTTCTACGAACATTTTGACGCAGATTTTTCTGGAGTGCTTTAGCCCCGCCCCCACGTGCGACCGCAGTAACGCCAACACATGCAGTTCTTTTTCAGGGTCTACTTTTACTTTTTTTGATCTCGTCTTTTCATTGTTTTGTAACTGAACCTGATTTAACTCTTCGGAAAAAAAAAATCAGAAGAAAATGTTCCTGATCTGAGCTGATTGGACGCTTCTGTTGTATTAAAGTTTGGATCTGACCCGCCGATTTTCTTCTGTTCTCTGGTGTGATGCTGCTTCAAAACGAGGATCAGTTTGATCAGCTCTCCTCACAAATATGATTTTTGTTGTGAAAGAATTTAGGAAAAATGACTTAAGATGAAATTGGAAGCAAAGTTTGTTTTTGTGTGAGCATGAATCGAAGCTTCATGTTTAATCTTCAGTTTGAGGCATGAAAGAGCTGAACCTGTGAGCTACATGACGTCTGTCTTCTGTCTGTGAATGTCTTTAGAACTGTGGAACTGGCTAAGGCACTGCTGTACAAAGTTGCTGTAAAAGTAATGCCTGTGACTTGCCACTGGGCGGCGCCACTGGGTCTCATCTGCAGAACTGTAAAGAAAGGCTCTGTGGTTCTGGGAGGGGGGCGGGCTGGGCTTGGGTCCTGCAGAGACTTGAATGGAGGCTGATCGGTGTTCCAGGTCTTTTTTTGTTTCTGGGAGCTTTCGTTTTCAACTGATTTTTAATGACAGGAAAATAAAGTGATTTGCTGTTACTCTGCTGTCAGCGTGTCTCTGAGGACGTCTAGAAACGTCTGCGCAGCGCTCTGCTCCTCCTGTGTGGTTTGTAGTTTCCGCAGCAACAGCTGGTGCAGGTATGACACGTTACCTGACGAGTCCAGACTCTGGTCCGGAGAGGCTCTTCAGTTCAGTTTGCTGCTGAAACACAAAACGGGGTTTGGACCCCCAATATTTCAAGAGAATCAGGACAGTAAATCCTCTAACTTCACAATAAAATGATTAGAGACTCCGCTTTTATGATACTTTAAATATTGCAAATTCCAAAACTCAAATGTTAAGTCATTTCTAAAATGTAAAACTTTAGATTTTCTTGCAGCTGTCTTTGTAAAGTAATCTTATTTTACAAGATTACTATCTCTGAAATGTAATGTAACTTGACTCTTGTATTACTTTTCAGTTACTTTCATTAAAATCTCTGCATAAACATCCAGAGGGAGAAATGTTTCATATTCAGATGAGGAGTCATAGGATGAATATTGTTTTCTAACAAAGACTTTTCTTTTTGAGAGAGTAAATGAAAGCAAAATAAAATGAAACAAGAAAACAAATAAACCTTGCATGCAACAAACTAGTGGAGTTACTACTACAATAGCTTTCGTCTAAACTCATTGGTTGACTCGCTGCGTAAACCACCCTTTGTCAGACTTTGTTGGAGCTCGCCCACAAAGTCCAGATCTTTGGTGTTGAAGAAAGGGAAAATTGTTGACAAGTTCCACTTCACACTTGGCTCCGCTGAGATACCACTTGTCACTGAGAGATCAGTGAGGAGTCTGGGAAAAGTTTTGGACTGCAGCTTGAAAGATGTAGCAGCGATCCGTGTAGCAAACTTGGAGCTGGAAGCATACTAGCTGCAGTGGACAAGTCTGGGCTACCTGGCAAGTTCAAGGCCTGGATTTACCAGCATGGAATCCTCCCACGGATTCTGTGTCCCCCTTATGAAATATGAGGTCCTGATCTCCACCATAGAGGGGTTCGAAAGGAGAGTCAGGAGGTTCCTGCGTAAATGGCTGGGGCTAAACACTATACGATCTGAACAGCAAGCTAAAAACTCCCAATAAGAAGTTGGAGTGAGGAGAGAGGGAGATTGCGATCATCCGAGGGTCTCTCAAGCAGGGATCAAAGTTTGAAAGTGAAAGGCAGCGGAGGCAGTTGATGTGGCTGAGTGGAGGTTCCGGCTCAGGACACTGGTTGGAGCAGTGACTCAGGGCTGGGTCATGCCACGGCGTGCCACAGAAAAGAGGCAGAGAGGAAGGATAGGAGATTAATGATACAGAAAGAGTTGCAGGCCTTCATTGAGGAGGAGCGAGCCAGCGGTGATGCCTGACCAGGGATCTTGGACAAGATGGGAACACTCAGTGGAACGCAAAGTATCATGGGCGGAGTTGTGGAAGTCTGAGCCACACCGTATACGTTCCTGATACAGGCGGTCTACGAAGTTCTACCAAGCCTCTCTAATTTGTTCTGCTGGGAAAAGGTGGCGTCACCGGTCTGTAACCTGCGCCTAAAGAGGGGGACCCTGGAGCACATCCTCAGCTGCTGTTCAAAACCCCTGGCAGAGGGACGCTATCGCTGGCGCCATGACCAAGTGCTAAAGGCAATAGCCAACGCCATAAGCAATGGCACTAAGCGCTGTAGGAGACTCCGCCCAGTGAAGAACATCATTGCCTTTGTCTGGCCTGGGGAGAAGCCACCACTAGCTGCCAGGGCCCCCCACTCAGGCCTGCTAACAGCTCAAGACTGGGAGTTGAAAGTTGACCTTGGAAAGCAGCTGAAATTTTTAGAAACCATTGCAAGTACAACCCTGAGGCCAGATATGCTGCTCATCTCAGAAGATTCAAAGCAGGTTGTTCTCCTGGAGTTGACCGTCGCCTGGGAGGACCAGATCGATGAGGCAAATGAGCGGGAAAGGGCAAAGTTTGTGTACCTAGAAGAGGAGTGCCGGAACAATGGTTGGAAAGCAAGGTGTGAGCCCTTTGAGGTGGGGTGCAAGGGGTTCATAGGCCAGTCACTTTGTAGGGCGTACAACATGCTGAGCATCACTGGGACTAGCAAGCAGGGCATTAAGGAGATCTTAGGGCAGTGGTTAGGGGACGGGGGGGAGGGGCCAAGCGCGGGCTGGACAGCTGCAATGGAATGATCAACCCAGCTGGGCCACCTGGGTGAGAGAGTAATGCTTGAAAGACCCAAAACACTCCATGATCCCAGGTAAGATCACTGATGGGGCCAGGTTGCATCACTAGTTGATGCATAGCAGGGGTAGGGAACCCTGGTCCTCGAGAGCCACATTCCTGCATGTTTTCTACCATACCCTGCTCTGGCATGTTCTTATTGGTTGAACACACCTGAACCAGGTAATCAGTGTAGGGACTCATGACAATTACCTGGGTCAGGTGTGTTCAGCCAATAAGAACATGCCAGAGCAGGGTATGGTAGAAAACATGCAGGAATGTGGCTCTTGAGGACCAGGGTTCCCTACCCCTGATGTATAGGAAAAGAAAGAAAAACTTGAAACCCTGTTTCAATGAAACAGGTTTGAACTCTCAAACAGAAAGTTCATCCTCCTGGTTATTCTCCTTGAATTCTATATGTTCTCACCACAAAACTGACTGAGGCTGGCTTGTACATCTTCAGACTAAACTGTTTAAGTCATGGAGGGCAAACAAGGAAGGAAGGAAGTGTGGATAACTAACACCAAGCCCAGCATCCCCAGCAGCTGCTGATGACCTGTATAACATTATGCTATCTGCAGTGGGGGTCTTCTGTGGACTTTTCAGCTAATTGAGAAAACATTTTCACAAGAAAACGTCTAATCATCAGGCCAGCAGCAGCTCTCCACCTGTCTTATTACATGTAATGCACAGTGCATCCAGAAAGTATTTACAGTGCCTCACTTCTTCTTTTACATTTGATCATGTCACATATTTCAACATGGATTGAATCAGTTTTCTTTCTGAAAAATTCTAAAATAAATATAATGAAAATGTGAAAAAAGTTCTTTTGAAATTGTTGCAAATGTATAAGAAATGTTTAAAAACCTGAAAAAGGATATGTTTACAAGTATTCACACCCTTTGATCAATACTTAGTTGCTGAACCTTTGGCAGCAATTCCAGCCTCAAGTGGTTCTGAATGTGAGACCACAAGCTCGGCACACCTTTCTTTGGAGAGTTTCGTTCGGTCCTCTTTGCAGTAGCATTCAACCTCCATAAGGTTGGATGGGAAGTGTCGTTCTATTCATAGATGTTGAATTGGTTCAGGTCTAGCTCTGGCTGGACCTCTCCAGAACACTGCCACTCCTTCCATATCTTGGTGGTGTGCTTTGGATCATCATCCTGCTAAAAGATGAACCGTCTCCCCAGTCTGAGGTCAAGAGCGCTCTGGAGGGGATTTTCCTTCAGGATGTGATGTCTCTGTATATTGTTGAAGTCAGCTTTCCCTCTATCCTGACCAGTCTTCCCTCCCCATAGCATGATGCTGCCACCACCATGCTTCCCTGTAAGGATGGCGTTGGCCTGGTGATGAGCAGTTCCTGGTTTATTCCAAGCATAATGCCTTCCATTCACTCCAAAAAGTTCTATTTTGTTCTGGTCAAAACACAGAATGTGGTTTCTCATGGTCATTCAGGTTCGTTTTGGCAAACTCCAGACGGGCTTCTATCACTTTTTTAGTGAGAAGGGGGTCACTCTACCATACAGGCCTGATTGGTGCATTGCTGCAGAGATGGTTATCCTATCAGGAAGGTTCTCCTTCAGAGAAACAGAGAGGAATGCTGGAGTTCTGACACAGTAACTATTGGGTTATTGGACCCTTCTCCTCCAATCACTCAGTTTAGATGGATGTCCAGATCTAGGAAGAGTCCTGATTGTTCTAACGTTCTTCCACTTGGAGTCTTCAAGGCAGCAGAAATGATTCTGGACCCTTCCCCAGCCTTCTGCTTCAGGACCAAACTGTCTCGGAGGTCTACAGAGAATTCCGTTTTGTTTGTTTTGTCCCTGGTCCTCGTGTAGAGAGGGTCGGACCTTTCCAAATCATGTCCGATCCACTGGATTTACCACAGATTCACTTCAATGAAGCAGCTGAAACATTTCGAGATTCATCAGTGGAAACAGAAGAAGCCTCAGCTCACTTTGGAGCTTCACAGCAAAGGCTGTGAAAACACATCATTCTTCATGTTTTTAAGAAAAAAAGAATTTTTCAGGAAGAAAACTGAGTTTTCAATAAATTTTTATCCTGTTATCCTGTTATCCTGTTGAGTTTGACACTCCTGCTTCAAGGGGACCAAATATGTCCAGTCTGAATACACCCAAATCATATGAGTCAACCGACTGTGCGAGAAATAAATTTGGTTTTGACCCACAGGTAAACTGTTTACCATGAGCGTCTGCAGGTGATCCATGGTGTTGTGTAGAAGCATCCAAGTTATTTTGAGAGGAAAACTAAGTGGATGAGAGTGAGTCAAAGTAACTGAGAAGGATCTATATCATTTTGATGGCAATGACTCTTTATCTGAGAAAATAATCTGTTTCTGAAGCATGCCTGATGAGTTTCCTGGCAAGTAAGTTCATGTTTAGTGTCACATTTATTATAATACAGTTTCAGTGCTGTCATATGCTTTTCCCTGGGATCAGACATGTACTGGGACAATCTACTCACGATCCAACTTATATCGGCCTCTGTCTTTTCTTTGGTCTGTTTGGGCCCCTTCTGGAGTTAGATCACATTTTACTTCACTGCGAGTTGCTCTAGATTTGCAATCAGACATCCCAAACCTTTCCAAAATTTTGGTAATGTACCTGGTTTGGTTCATTCGGACAGAGCCCTCTCCCTATGTGAAGTCAACCCCTAAAAAATGAGAAAATTGCCCAAGATCTTTCATTTTGAACTTACATTTCAGTTTCTCCATGACCTCCTGTGAACACACCTCTCTGCTAGCAGCCACAACTACATCATCAACCCACACTAACAAGATAACTTTTTTCTCTCTCAGGCAGTTTGGTGTGAATACAGTTCTCACTCTGACTTTGCTCAAAGTTATTGTCAAGTAGGAAGTCATGAACCATGAGATTCCAATTCCTCCCAGACTTTTTAAACCGTAAATGGATTTGTTTAACTTGCACACCAGCTGTCCACCATTTTTTGACTTGGTCTGAAAACCTTCTGTTTGGTCCATGTATATTTTGCAGTCAATAGGCGCATGCAAGTAAGCTGCCCTAACGTCCATCTGATGTAGTGTCAGGTCATGTTGTGCGGCGAGCTGCATGAGGACACGCAGTGAAGTCAAGTTTTCTGTTGGGGAAAATGTCTCAGAACAGTCAAATCCTTCCACCTGATTGTATACCTTTGCCACATATCTGGCTTTGTAAGTCTTCTTTTAGAGCATACACCCACCTTCCCCCCACTGTCCGTCCACCCTCTGGTAATGGTACAAGTGAGAAGGTGTCAGTTTCTTTAAGTGTTGCCATTTCATCCTTCATGGCCTTTTTCCAGTTCTCTGCTGATGGTGATGCCAGCGCCTCTTTGAAGGTCTGTGGCAGTCCAACTGTACCTCTTTAACAGTAATCAATGTTTAACTCTCGGTTATGTGCTGCACACTCAGTCCTCTAACTCTACCAGTTGTAAGTGCAGTCTGTGTGTCTGTGTCAGTTTCTGGGTTTGAGTTTTCTTTCTCATCTGTTTCTTTTCTCTGAGTCTGTGTTTGTGTCACCTCCGGTGGTGTGGAGACCCACTCCATGTAGTGGTCCTCCGACTCTCAGTCTTTTCTCTTGTAGTGAACTGGACCAGCCTGTGGTTTTGAACCTTGTTTGACTTTGGAAAATAAATCATATAAGCTGGTGAATGACAATAAAAAACAAAAAAAAAAAAAATCCCTTTTTGCCCTTCGGGTCAAGCTTTTTCCTGTTTTGTTCATATATCACACATTTTGAACCAGTTACCGCAGTGTGATTTCATCTCTAGTCGCAAGCTCCCGAGCCGATCTTGCAAGCTGAGCACATGTGGTACCAACAGCGGGAAAGCTCAAACTGACTGAACCAGAACCAAACGGGGATTTTATTTCTGAGAAGTACATCTGCATTAATACCGGAGTTACTGGACATGTATGAGTCATTCCTTACAGAAAGAAGTAAATTTTTCCTGTAGTGTTGTTTTTTGGTAGTATGTTACACCTCCCCCATACTAACACACACCCCCACCCCCCGCACACACTTTGTTGTTTTGTTGACAGGCAGACAAACAGACAGCCAGCCGAACAACTTTATTAACCTTGAAGGAACTTGGACATTCATCAATTGCTCCAAACACACAAAGTAAAAGTATAAAGATGTTAAAAGGATATTAAAAATATTAAAAGTGTTTATAACAACTGTCCTAAAACCATATATCAGCAGTAATACTAAAAAGAGTACAATTTAATAAAACTAGTCAACCATTCTTATCCCCCCCAGCAATTCTTGTTGCACTTGGTGCAAAGGAGTTCCTGAGCCTTTCTGTGGAGCATAGCAGAGAGCGAAGGCGCTCAAACAGTCAGCGAAGTCTCCACATAGAGCATATGTGTCAAAGTAAAGGCCCAGGGGCCGGATCCGGCCCTCCAGATCATTTTATTTTATTGTTATTAATGGCCCGATGTTTTCTTGTGCTCATTTCTATTTTGTATCATTTTGACAAAATACATTTTTATGGAGAGTAAAACATAGAAAATTATTTAACCCTTTAACACCTGTGATGCTTTGAGTCAAAATCTTTAACATACTGTAACTTTTTAACTGTCAAGCCGCTTTTCTCCATCAGAATCTGCTGGAATTAACGTGTTAAAAGTTGAAAAGTTGCAGTAAATCAAAGAATATTTCACTGGAGATCCAGTGTTAAAGAGTTATAAAGTTTAAATTGATTTATTCTGGGACAATATTCCTGCCTGTTTGTATTCATAGTACAGGTAAAAAAAAAACTTTGTTGAATTTTGTTTTTTGAAATGTAGTTTTTATGTGTTCAATTAGTGATGCTACCAACAATTATTTTAATGGTCGACTAATCACGGATTATTTTTTCCGATTAGTCGACTGATTGGATCATGTGCAAACTGGATGTAAAAAACCCATTTTAACCATAATTGCTTTAAATTAACTAAAAACTAGATATATAGCATTAGATGCAATAACACTAGTGTGAATGCTGTAAGATGAATTCGGCCACTGAAGATGCTAGAGCTGATAGCTGAAGATGCTGAAAATGATGAAGCTGAAATAACTGAAGCTATTAGCTAAAAACGCTGAAGAAGATAGCCAGCTAAGATAATAGCTAAATGTCAAATTAGCCTAAAAAACAAAAAAAAAGCTAGCATGAAAGTCATACAGTAGTTAAAATCCAAAATAGTCTAAAATACAAAAAAAATGCCTACAATAGCCATAATTACTAGCATGTGGTTGAAATAGTAGCTAAACTCCAGATTAGCCTAAAAAACAGAAAAATTCCTAAATTAGCCAAAAAGCTAGCATGATGTCATTAGAACTTTCAACTTTACTACACTCTGACTCCATGTTACATAAAGTAACGACTAATCGACTATTAAATTATTGTCGACTATTTAATAGTCGATTAGTTGACTAATCGTGGCAGCCCTATGTTCAATAAATGTTTATTGTGTTCGGTCCGGGACCTAAGGTGTGTTTTGGATTTTGGCCCCCTGTGCCTTTGAGTTTTACGCCCCTGATGTAGAGGGGGACCGGTGTTCTTCATGACGCTCTCCAGCTCGGTCAGCTTCCTCCGCTCTGCCACCACTTCTGCCGTCTCCATGTTTAGTCCCAACAAACATACACAGCCTGCTCTCTTGATTTTTTTTAGTCCTGTTTGTTCTTAACCCCCCCCCCAAAAAAAAAAAAAACACACCACAGCATAAAACAACGCACTGAGAACAGTATTAGTATAAACAAACACTATTGGAGACAAATATAAATGAATTAATTTTTAGTTTTCATTTTGACAAACTTGCAACATATTATTTAAAAATGTGTTATCATAACAAACACAGGACTGGATCAGATTACTAGACTTCTGTTGTTCAGAATGTTCACTAGAGATTTTTCAGTGAGGCTTTTTCTACCTTTTTTCTGAGCGTCTGCTCACGTGTTTCCTGTGGTTTCCTCACTCTTCACGACTGACCTCCCATCACGTTTGATGCTCAGATAAAACACAGACTCTATCAGTCAGAACAGCTTACAGGAAGCAGAAGCCGAGGTGGATGTGCCGCTCTTCAGTCCGCGTTTGCCATGGCGTCTGCTCTGCCGGAGTGCTACCATGGGCGTATAACTATGGCAGAGTGTGAGGAGCTGCTGGGAAAGAAGAAAAAGGATGGAGCTTACCTGATCCGAGACAGCGAGACCATCCAAGGAGCCATGTGTTTGTGTGTGTTGTGAGTACTCGTTCATGTGGATGTAAATCCTGCTGCTCTGAGAAAAGTAGACTCCTTCTAATGAAGACCACAAACCGACTGTAGAAACTCAACTGTGATCAACTCAAAACTTTATGGTATGGACACAGAGAGCATGAAGAGGGAGTTGACAGCAACACAAAACCTCCACCGTTGCAGTAAAAACACCCACAATCTGAGCATCACGATGTGTCTGTTGTCACCTCTACTAGAAGAAATGAACCGATAAACAGCCGAAGATGCAAAGTCTCCGACAGGAGAAGTTGGAGTCAAATCTTTGTGAACTTTGCGAGATGTGACAGAAGTTTATTATTTCATCCACATCAAATCCGATCATGTGTTTAAAAAAGATTATTCAAATCCTGTTGGAATCTATTGAAATGATCAATGTATTTCATTTCTGACTCACTGACACCCCCAAAAAAAACAAATCCTTTGTTTGTTTTGTCGATGTCTTGACAAAATCCGTTTGAAAATGATTCACGCATTTTAAACATATTTATTTAGATTTACTCCAAAATAAATTTTAGCTGTGTTAAATTAGGGGTGTTAAACTCAATCGCACAAGGGGCCAAAATCGAAAACACACCTTAGGTCGCGGGCCGAACAGGATAAACATTTATTGAACCCCCTTCAAACTAAATTTTTAAAAACTTTTTGACATAATTATGAACTAGATATATAGCATTACCTGCAATAATGCTAGTCTGAATGCCGTAAGCTGGATTTGGCCACTGAATATGCTAGTGCTGATAGTTGAAGATGCTGAAATTGATAGCTAAAAGCACTGAAACTAATTTCTAGAAATGCCAAAGTTGTTATCTGAAATCACTAAAGCTATTAGCAAAAAATACTGAAGCTGATAGCCCGTCAAAAAAATTAACTAAATGCCAAATTAGCACAACAAACTTAAAAACAAACAAACAAAGGTTTGCCAAAACAGCTAGCACGTGGCTGAAAAAATAGCTAAACTTCAATTTAGCCTAAAAAACAGAAAAATAAGTAAATTATCCAAAACAGCTAGTGTGTAGCTGAAATATGAACTAAACTCCAAAACTGCCGAAACAGTCTTAGTAAATGCCAAAATTGTACACAAGCTAGTAGAGTGCCACTTTTTAAAACTTTAAAACTATAACTTTTTAACATAATTGTTAATAAAAATAGGCATGAACATTATTCATGACTAAACCAACATAAATCTTAAATAACTTTCAATATTTACTCTCCATAAAAATATATTTTGTCCAAATTATACAAGTTAGAAAAAAGTGCAAGAAAACATCGGGTCATTAATAACAATAAATTAAAAGGACCTGGAGGGCCGAATATAATTACCCGGATCCGGCCCCCGGGCCTTGACTTTGACATGCGCTTTAAATTAAAATGGGCTTTATTTATTATCAAAGGAACATTTAAAGTGAAGCTTTTCTTTTTAGACTTTAACCAAAGCAAACAACTGCAGATGTTTTTAAAAATTTAGCTTAGAGGATCAGAAACTTTTTGACAGGAACATTTCTAATATTTTTAGCCAGAATTAGTCAGATTCTAGGTTTGTTTTTCATCTTTAAATGTCACTAATATATTTTATTTTCTGTGTACTTTCCCGCTGAAGAATTAAATAAGTTTTTGTATTTTGGAAAGCTGTCTTTAAATTGTTTAACTTGACTCAAAAATATTTTTGACTACTTTTGAGCATTTCTGCGTTCTTCCTGATAAAGCTTCATTGAATCTGTTTTTTTTTGGAGGCAAAGATTCAAATATGTAATCGGAGCAGAAATGCTTCTAACTCTGGGATCCAGATGAGTGTCGGCATAAACCCGAGGATCCATAAAATCATCCGTCAGCACATCACAACACTCAAAAACTAACCCAAAGGTTTTCAAAATAATTTCTAACCAAAACAGAAAAGTAATTGTTATTTTCACGTTTATGCCTGCTGTTTATGCTGCTCAAAAATCGGAGATCGCTCCATAATTTAGTTACTAACATTTATAAACACAAAAAAATAGTAAAATTCAAGTATGTAATGAAAATCAAATCTAAAAAACTTTAAATATATTGATAGAAAACAATATTTTATATCAAATGTGAACTTCAATAAGAGGTGAGAGTACAGAGCCGAGTGGGACTCCATTAGACATTGTAACATTGAGATCCTTATCAGAAAACCTTTGTTTCCTGACGTCTTTTATCAACCTAAATTAAGATTTTGCTTCTTACGCTCTTTTGTCTTAAACAATGTTTTATTCATTAACTTCCTCTTGACCTATCTGAAGCATGAAATGATAAGAAAATGGGAACACATTTCGAAGAAAAAACTGAGATGAGACTAGGAAGTTGAGAAAAAAAAATACCCATAGCTGGCATGGTAACAACTTTAATGTGCAAGGCTAAAAATACAAAACCCTTCTTTGTAAAATCACCAGATCACGCCGTGTTGGTTGTTGCGGGGAGTAACACGCACAACTTTTGTGGCTCACCTGGTGACGTGACTGATGGAACAGTTCAATATGCTGTCGGCCAGAGCACTGGGGGGTGGTTAGGTACAAGACGGAGAAGTTTGAAGGCGTCTCTGCACTGGCATGACAGACTCCGTAACACCACCACCACCGCCACCCCCTCCTGTGGGTGCAAAACGACCTTCAGAGGTTTTCATGTTTGTAAAGTACGTCGTTCCTCCAGACTGATGGTTCCAGCTTCTCCAAAGAGCTTCTCTGTTCTCCATTACTTATTTAAATGGAAAAAAATAAAAACGATTTTCTTTGAATTATACATTCATAAGGTGCATATCGGTTAATGCGGAAATGCTGTATGAGCTTTTACTGAAGTCAAGTTTAGTATGATACATTTCTTGGTCATTTTCATTTTTTTAGCTCCTAGTTTGAAATGTTTTTGAAAAAGCTTCGAGTTGGTTTGCTTGTAAATATGTATGTGGTGTTTATCTGCAGGAAATGGAAGGTGGTGCACACGTATAGACTTTTCCGGACCCACTCTGGAAACTACACTCTCATGGTAAACAACACAAACACAATCCCACTGCAGTACAACAGAAGCCATGAAGGGTCAACATTTAGAATCATTTATTTTTTATCTAACCTTGTTCTCTGAAAGGGATGCAGCAGGTTGAGAGGATGGATGGAAGGATGGATGTAACCTCGTTCTAATGACTTTTAACAAAACGTGAGGTAAATAATGGTGTCAACTAAACATAAATTGAGAGGAGTTTAAGAAAGAGGAAGAAGTTTTTTGTGTCTACTTGCATGGAAAATAGCTTAAATTAGTTTTGAATTCTAAATTGTTCCATGTTCTAATGGAAAAGGATTGGTTTTCAGTGAGTGTTGCGCGTGTGAGACTGGTGAGATGCTCTGTAGGTGTGACAGAGGAGTTCAAGGTGGAGGATAAACTAATGATCTACTGACAGATGAGGTTAGACAGGAATCTGTGTGTCTGCAGATGACATTGTGATCTATAGTGAGGGCAGGAAGCAGGTGGAGGAGCATCTAGAGAAGTGGAGGTTTGCTCTGGAAACGAGAGGAATGAACAGCTAAAATATTAGCTAAATGCCGAATTAGCCTAAAAAACAAGCAAAAAAAAAAACGTTGGTTAGCCTAAATAGCTAGCATGTTGTTGAAAAAAATGGCTAAAAAAATGGAAAAAGGCCAAATTTGACAAAACAGCTAGCGTGTGTATTAGCCCAACTCCAAAACCGCCTAAAAAACTTAAAAAGAAAAGCCTAAATTAGCCTGAACAGCTAACATGTAGCGGCCTATAAAACAGAATAAAATCCTAAATTATCCAACTTAAACCTTAAATAACTTTCAACATTTTACTCTCCATAAAATTATATTTTGTCAAAATTATACAAGTTAGAAATAAACGCAAGATAACATCGGGGCCATTAATAACAATAAAATAAAATGATCTGGAGGGTCGGATAGAATTACACAGAGGGCTGAGTTCGGCCCCGGGGCCTTGACTTTGACACATTTAGAGACATGATTTACACATGATTTAGAGACTTTGAAGCAGGGACAGCCTCATATGGAGGCAAATGATTAATTGTGATGACACTTGAAGGAGGAACTGAAAGGCAAAGAAGAAACCATGAATCCTCTTTATTTTTATTTTTTTTTACTGTAAATCATTAGAAATAAACAAATTTCTTTTCAGTTTAGTTACTAAAAATATTCTGCTTTCTTGTTTTCATTTAACAATTTACAATATAATTCTGATAGACTAGACTTGTGTTAATTTTCCATCAGACATTTGCTCTTCTTCAGTAACGCCTGCTTGTTCAGTGTTTGGAAAAAAATGATCATTCAGCAGAGAACCCTGGCCAACTTTGTGCAAGCGACTGTAATCAAACCTTTAAAAAGAAACCAGTGGGACAGGAAACATGGTGGAACGTGTGGTTATCAACTCTCCAGACCAATCAGCAACAAGAGACACTTTGATGGTTTAACTGCAGTTCCTTAAGCTTCAATAACAAATCCTACATCACATCAAGAGTATTCATTCATTTACTCAATTGTTTATTGTTATCAACCAAAAAGTTCTTGATGTCATGACTTTTACCTTTCCGGGTAAAAAAAATCTCCCTCTATCAATACAAATAATGCAATATAACAAAACAATAATAATTATAAATAAACTCTGTCCATTTGTATAATTTTGACGTATCAACCAATCAATTAAGTTAGAAAAAGCAAAAGAATTTGGATGGATAGATCCATCCATCCATCCATCCATCCATCCATCCATCCATCCATCCATCCATCCATCCTCCTGTTTTACCAAAGATCCCAAAACCATGAGGTTCAGTTGCCATAGAGCAGGGGTGTCAAACATACGGCCCGCGTTTAATCCGGCCCAGTTATGAAGAGGAAAACATGTAAGAATTTTCAAAAAAGAAATCAAGTTTCTATCCCATTCCTGTGGCGAGTTACGGTTCTTTAAAGAAATGGCTGCAATACGCAATGCCACCCCTAGGGGGAGCAGAGGAAACTCAAGAGGTCAAGAAATAATCACTAAGAGGCCAAAGCAAACCTCGTTTGGGGAGAGAAAGGGAGGTTAATGCCAAAATGTTTTCTAGTTTAACCCTGTGGAATCAAGGGCCTAATTCTGTTGTTGTTACTTTTGGATTTACCTCTGTATTCTCAATTTAACATGCTTAGCTGGTATCATTTTACCTAGCATGACCTTACTTACGTGGCACTACCTGTTTTTAGTCATGTCCTATTCACAACATCAGACATAAAATCATGCAAAAATAGAAAATTTCGTCTGAAAAAATTGGATTAATTTTGGTGTGGAAACCCCACACCAAAAAAAATTAACAAACTGTTTTTACAACATAGAACGAAAGCTTTAGGTGTAATTTAGAATACATTTAGTCAACAAACTAATCAGCACATTTTTGAATGAATACATTTAAAAAAAAAGATTCCAAGTGAAATTCACAGATTTGGGCCTCATATATGAAGAGTTTGTGTTGCTAGAGGAACATGACAGACCTCACAGCTCCATGATGTGACCTTTATATGTTGTCATCCAGACAGTAATAGTACTTCAGTCTGTCTGTGTGGCTTCAGCTTCCAGGCAGCCTAAAAATGAAGAATTTTTCTCCTAAGAGCTCTGCTGTTCATTTGACATTTTTCCTGGAATTCTATCTTTTTCTCTTTCCTTTCACGTTTGTCCTCAGAAAAATTTCCATGTAGTGCTTGTGAGGAATAATAAAAAGGATTTAGGGAGAAGTTTGATCCAGCTGGACTTCAGGTCAGCTCGGTTGGAATCAGCTCTCAGGTGGGGGCGTGTCTGTCTGCTCTTTTGCTCGCCTCTCGTAACAGCGAGACTTTCGGCGGGACTTTCACTGAGAAAAAGTCCCAGTGGGACTTTTAGAAGAAGAAGAAGAAGAAGCTTTTATTGTCATTGTAACAGTACGACTACATTACAACAAAATTACATGTAGGTAGAGGGGGAGATAGGAGGGAGGCAAATACAGAAGGGAAATTCAGCGGGGGTAAAAAAAAGAACATACATCTGTACTCTGCTCTAAGGGGCAGGATATAGGTGTAGAAAAAAAAAAGACCCAGCTATACACGAAGAAGCACAAACTGAAACGACACGTGATATGAGCTGTATGACAGGGAATGACGGAGGGGAGACCCAACAGTTCACCATTTCCGGGGGCTGCAGCCTTTGGAGGCGCTGCCCACTCCAGACTGTGCGCTGGAGGGGTATGAGGAGGTATGCTGAAGTCAAGATAAGCCGAAGCAGGCAAAGATGCAGCAGATGTCGACCTTGACCTCCAACCCACATTTCATTCACTGAGGAGGCAGAGTTGCTTTGGGAGAGCCAAGGCCAAAGCGCTGAGCTCAGGGGAGCCAGATTAGATAAAATACTTTTTGGGCACCAGCAAATCAACAATTTTGTCTGCTGGTTGTGTCCATGGCCGGTCTCGCAGAGTTTTTGAAGTGATCTTTCATGGACCAAGTTGTGGGGAAATTTAAACCAGGATTTTGAAGAGAAACACAGAGTTTCAGGTGGTTGTTGAAGTTGTTTTAAACTTATTTCTGACTCTGTCCCAAAACTAACGTAAGATCGCTTTACTTCTTGTGGGGTTTCAAGTAGCGGACACCTCTGTTTGGCTCCGCCCCCACAGCAGGTGAGCTGACCTGCATTGCAGCCGTCTGTCTTCCTCCTTGTTTATTAAAATCAAAGATTGCTTTTGTCCAAAAAAATACAAATAAAGGTCATATTCTGTCTTTAATTCAATAATATATCCGTTACAAAATTTAAAAATGTTTATTTTAGACGCGTTTTATCACGTTGATCTCACAGCTGCACAGCAGGACGTCTGAGGGCGTCCGTCGGTTCCAGAGGGTTATTTATTTTAATTATTCATCGATTAAAACATTTATATTTTTTTTCTCACCCCCTCTTGAGTTTACTATCGGGATTGCTTTAATGTCCGATGTAAAACATTCAGTCTGTATAAAATTGAAAAAACCTTTTTTTATTTTTTTGTGAAATCAATCGGACTCTGAATGAAAGTGTAATCATAAGTGATTAGACTGCTTGGTTGTTTGAAGCATTTTTTCCAACCAAGAAAAAAAACAGGACAAAATCAAAGCTACAAAAAACAAGTTGAAGAAAGGTTTTTTTGCTAGGATGTTTCTGGTCCGGCCCACTTGAGATCATACGGGTTGAATCAAAATGAGTTTGACACCCCTGCCATAGAGGTTGGAGAGTTTTTCAGAAGTTGCATGGTTTTCTTTAAATTGGACATTTTTTGATTGTTTAGAAACTCTAAAAGTCGTTCATGTTGATGGATGGATGCTTAGAGAGCAAATGAATGAACAAATTCATAAAATATTGAATGTCTTCATGTTGTTAGTGATCCTGACAGAAAATGTTACTTAAGAAAAAGGGAAACTGATCCAAAGCTCAGTATAAATGTAGTTGTACAGTTTGCTGTTAGGAAATGTGTTCTTACAACAGACTATGTCAGTTTTCACACAGTTTCCAGAAAAAAAACATAGATTTGGGTAAGAGTCAAAATCTAGTTTGACATGTAGACAAGGAGTGAACATAAGATGGTTACATTCGATCAGCATACTGAAAGTGCAATTGGCAAAATGATTGATTACGTGAAACTTTTGAGTTATTTTATTTATGGTTTTATAATTTGCAGTTTATCTATCTATTACATTTTTTAATATTACAAACAAAATGATTGGTATGTTAAGCTGTAAAAAAAAAAAAAAAAAAAAAAGTCATTGCAATGTAAGCCCCCCAGCAGAAGGCACCCTTGGCGGCCGCCTAGATCGCATATGCCCAGGGCCGGCCCTGACTGTGTCTGTTTTTCTATCCGTCTTTGGTCAATAAATGATTTAAATTCAAATTTGCCTCATACACAAAAAGCAAACAACCTGGTGTTTAACAAATCAACCAAAACCCATGATAGTAATAAAGTAAACATCAGAAACTGTCAGCATTTTCATTAGCTATGATTATAAGTTCCAATCTAACAACTCAAACTCATTGTCCTAACACAATGTAGAGTCATCTTCCTTCAGGTTACCATGGCGAATCAAAGTACAACTTTTCAGACTTTTGTTTCCTGCGTAAAAGTGAACCGAATCGTGTGATCCTTCCTCAGACGGCAACAGGTGTGAATGAAACAACATTTAAGACTTTAGACGATCTGATCCGTAATTATAAGAGGAAAAACCAGGGCCTGGTCATGCACTTACGGCACGCCGTCAAAAGGAAGATGGACCTGACGCTCCAGAGCAGGGCGCCATCCGTCTCCGGACAACCAACAGGAGTGTCGAACGCACCAGCCGCTCATCCGCCCCAGAGGAACGTGGTTCTCCTCCCTGAAGAGCAGCATGACTACGAGAGTAAGCCTCTCTTTGATTCTCATCTTCATTCATTTGACAGATGTTCTTTGATCTTTCTCCAACTCTTTCTTTTTTGTAGATTTTGTCGATTCTGATTATGTGGAAGTTCTTCCGGATTGACACAAAAAACAAGACATTTTTCTCCAACTCCTGTCCTTGCTTGGATTTACAGAACATTTTAAGGCTTTGAAATAAACCAGCAGATGTTTTCGTGGGGAAGTTTGTTTGCTCTGAAGTTCAAAGGAAGACTTGACCTGAGCGTGGATAATAAGCTACAATTTCTCTTTAAACAAGTTTTTTTTTTTTCCCTTCAGTGCAGAGTTTGGGGTGATTTGGCTACATTTTGGTCCAGAAGGAATGATTTTAAATGTCTCGGACAGAGTCTGCATGTTCTCATGACCCACAGAGCTGGAACAAGCTGGTTTGAAAGGATTTCCACTGTCTGTGGCAGACAGGATGAACGGCAGAAACATGAAGCTCACTCAGATTGTTCTCACAGGTTTGTGTTTTTGTGTTGCATGCTTGGTGATCTCAATGACTGTGTATCTCTTGCTCTTGTGGTTGCTGCGGTTGAACTCATGCAGCGCAATGACTCCTTAAGAAAGCTCTCCACTATGAAGCTATTTATCAAAGAAATAAACGAAGGATATGAATGTGGAAACCTCGTTATAAAGGTGGTGTGGGAAGTGCAATGACATGCAAGTGTAAAGTGTAGAGATGTATCCACTTTGTTATTTGAAGCCACATTAGAGAACTGTCCTTAAACAAACATGTACATGTCTTCAATTAAAAACGGAAGACTAAAGAATCACACAGAACAAAGTATGCACTTCCTTTAACTAGACGTATGTTTGCTTTTTGATGTAAGAATGTTGTCTGATGGAAACTTTTTATTCTTTGACAACATGCTCTAAGCTGCGTGTTTGTTCTATCGCTGTAAAACCACAAAAAAAAGCAAAAGAATAAAAGGAGTTTTTTCTCTGACTGCAGTTTAAGTTTGCTCTCAGTGCAAAATGGATTTGCATATGTCAGACAGGACCTGAATGCCTCATCAGCTTTACAACAACTGAAGCTGAAAACCAAGGGAGATGAATTCAACGTTATGTCTCATTCTGACTGCAGCACCACAGGAAGATTCTGACTCTACTCTATATATATATATATATATATATATATATTTTTTTTTTTTTTACGTTTGACAGAAGCTCAAATAACTTATTTTCAAAGTAAAAGACGCTCTGTGCCAAACAGGGTCATCTCAGTGCAGCTCTAGACAGATAGTAACAATGTTGAGCAGCATAAGATCTGTGTTTTTAACTCATAAAAGATCAAACTTTTTAGCAAAGTTTTTCTTTGCATATAAAATCTGTTCATTCTGGAGGTAGAGTTGAACAAACAAGACGTCTTCAGATCAACAGAGTTTATCATCTATGTGAACCTCAGACATCAATTTATACATTTAACTAATTTAAATTAAATAAATGCCAGACAAAAATCTTTAAATTAAACTAAATAAATAAAATGATTTACTTGGAAATTCATAAATTATTTCTCCATAAGAACGTTTTGCTAGTAAAGTCCAGATTTGGCGAGTAGACATTGGATGTTTACAGGTCATTCTGGCTAGTAACCAAAAAAGTGGATTTGGAACCCTGATCACGAAACACATGATATGTTAGGTCACACTTAAATCACATTTTAGTCTAAAAAACAGAAAAATACTTGAAGTTCATCAGGGCTTTAGTTTAACTATGTGTTGCTTGTCAGTGATAGTCTCACAAAAATGATGTGTAGCACAAATGGGTCCAGATTAGACGTGAGCACTAGCCAGGTAAATGTCAGATTAAGAGAAAAGTTGTAGAGTAGCACAGAATCCTCCCTCCTTCAGTGTGAATCCAGACCAAACAAAGGAATCAATGTTTTTTCTTCACCCTCACAAAACCAAGTCTTTCAGTCGGCTCTATGATGGAAATTCCAGAAAAACATCGGTCGATGAGCAGAACAGATTCTCCTCTGGCTTTTTTAAATCCATCCTGACATGTTTTACCTTCCTGCAGTTTTAACAGGATCTGTACAGAAGGGACAACTTCTAAATATAAAGTCCTGCTTTGAATTAGCACAAAAGAGGAAGAGTTTTCTTTAGAAACACTGAAGTAAAAAACCGAGAGATGGAATAAAAACCTCATTTTTTTTAAGCCTGCCGTCTCTGCCACCTTCCTGTCCAGCTCCTCCACCTTTAAGCAGAAGCAGTTCATTCACTGCAGAAAAGGGGAAAAAAAGATTTAAAAACAAGTTTCAAATCATAGTTTTGAACATCATATTTTCATATAAGACCGCTTGTATTTTAGAATGAGTTTTTCTCCACCAAACTCAGATTCTTTGTTGCCCGTTTGGTTCCCACCAGAGAGCATACATTCTGTTCCCAGCCTTACATTTCCGCCAAGTAACATCGACTTACACTGAAGAACACAGAGTTTTTTTTTATATTACATTACAAAAAACTGCATCTACATCTTTTAGCCTTTTTGAGAACATTTTAAAGATTTTCTTTTACTTCTGAAAATCAACATTTAAAATGTTCTGGTGTTGAGGAGAGATCCCTCAAACAGAATCATTCCAAACTAGAGAGGAGAGTCCAGGAAAACTCCTCACTGACCAGCCAGACGAAAACAAGAAAAACCTGAGAGAAACCTATGCTGGAGTCACCCAGGCAAAGAAATCTGCAAACTCACCAAGAAGCAGGAAAAGGACTTGAGAAGGTCCAGGACCAAAAACCTCTGGAGGACCGTTGCAAGAACCAGCAGCAAAAAATCCATCTCCTAACTGAGACCAACACCAACCTTAAGGAAACTCTTCAGGAACTCCAGATGAGAGTCCGGGATCCTCAGGAGTTATCCTGTAGCATTTCCACAAAGATATCCAGTAGACAAAGTAAATAGATAATGATATGAATAAATTCCATATTGGTTTAAAAAAATAATATTGCTCTAAAACTAATAGAAACTGTTTTTTGGTAACATTATGTAGAATTTTGTGTTGTATTATGTGAATTCTGGAGGAAGTGGGCGGAGTCACCAGCAAGGCAATAAAAGGAGAAAAGTTCAGGCTGTCGGCTGTCTTAAGGAGGAATAAAAAAATAAGGCTGGGGAAGGCTACAAGGGACCCCAAAAATAAAATTAAAAAGGATGCAGCATCAGGTGTCGGGCCAAGCTCCAGCAGCGCTCTGCCAGCATAGGGTCCTCTTGTGGGGCATGGCGCAGGAGCCTGTCAGAGAAAACAGTCTGTTCTTGAAAAACTCCAACTGGGACAGAAATGTGCAAACAAACCGATCTGCTCTTTTTCAAAAGGCTCCTCATTCTTCTTTTGGTTGGTCAGGAAGCAGGATATCTGTGCAGATCTATGAGGGGAGCAAAGAGGGGTGCACTACCGTCTAACACCACTAGATGGAGACATTTCCCACTGCTTCTGAGCACAGAAGCTCCCAGACTGGACAGACAGTCGACATCCACCCGCTGTAGGTCTGTCCAGTCCAGTCACCAGGTATGCTCTGAACGAGAAGGTAGAATTTTCTTAAGAAAAACTGAAGTGAATTTCATTCATAAACCAAGAAATGGAATAGAAACCTCACTTTTTAAAGCCTGCCATCTCTGTCACCATCCTGCCCAGCTCCTCCACCTGTAAGGAAAAACATATTTTACTCCATCACAAAGTTCATTCACTGCACAAAAATGAAAACAATAAAAAAAAAAAATCAAGTTTCAAACTCATAGTTTTTATAGAAAACGGCTCAATCTTTAGCATCATGTTTTCAAGTGAGACTGCTTTTTTTAAATGAGTTTTCTCCACTAAAATTTAAAATGAAACAGACAAAAAAGATAATCTGAGTTAAGAGATGTGTTTAAAGTTGCAAATATTCAACAATCCTAGATTTTTGGAGAACTCTGGAAAATATCATTTAAGAGAACACCTGAGGAGGATAAAAAAGACTGAATATATCACCAAATATTGAGAAATATGCAAAGTAAAAATCGAGACTTGTAGAGGGATGGAGGGACCGGTGTTGCTTCCGTGTCCTCTTTGCGTGGAGGAGAAACGAAGAGTCACTTCTCTTTTGTGCAGAACTGGCACATTTATTCAGGCAGAACAGCATTCCAGCATTTGCTCATCAGATCACAGAGATCACTACATCCACTCCTTAGGAAAACCTGCACATGCGCAGCTCAGCTGCAGAAACTCAGAGAGTGCCGTTTTTATTACCGTAAACCATGCAATATGGACACATCCTCAAAACACATATAAAACATTGAGTAAGGGCGCACTTCAATTTTCACATTTAACAGCCCCACTCGAACTTAACTCACTGTTTTTACATTAACTCACTGTTTTTACATTGACACATTAAACACCAAACAAATTCTCAGAAAACCTTTGCAGCTTCAGCTTTGTTGCGGTTAGTCATCACATCAGCAGTCATCTTTTCTGTTGGACAGTAGTAACAGAACTTTACCACTCGTCACAATCTCTCTGATGAAATGATACTTGATGTCAATGTGTTTGCTCCTCTGTCTGTTAACAGGATTCTTAGCGAGAGCTATGGTGCCCTGATTGTCTTCAAACACTTCAGTTTTTGCATAGCTGCATCCATCTAGACCAGAGAGCAACTGCTCCAGATAAATGACTTCCTGTAAAGCTCAGCAAGAGACATGTATTCTGCTTCACATGTTGAAAGTGCCACGGTGGCTGTCTTTTTGTTTTCCAGAAATGAGTGACTCTCTCACTCAGATCACACAGTATCCTGAAAACGCTGCGTCTATCTTTTCACTGGATCCCCAGTCAGCATCACAATAGACCTGGAGGCCGAGCGTACCTGAAGAGCTTTTGTTAAAGCACAACTCCTTTCCTGAGTACCTTTAAGATACCTGAAAACATGCTTAACACTGTTCCAGTGTTCTTCTGTAGGATCTCCGAATGTACTGAGAGAGTTTGCTCACAATGAAACTCAGGTCCGGCCTAGTACAAGTTGACAAGTAGATTAAAACCCTACTGCTTCTCTGTCTTCTTGCATCTGTCATTTTCTTTCCATTATCAGAATACATCAGTTTCTGTTCACAAGGGGTCCTCTTGGTTTGCAGTCTTCCATTCCAAATCTTTTTAGGATCTTGTTATATATCTTTTCTGCGACATTTTGACTTGTTTTCACTTTGATCGAAATCAATACCCAAAAAAATGCTTCAATCTTCCTAAATCCTTCATTTAAATCTGTCAGTTAACATCTGTTTTACATCACTTAGAGTCTGTTCACTGCTTCCTGCTAGAATAAGTCATCACCCAAACAATGAATGATCACTTTTTTCATCCTCTCTCTCTCTGGAATACAGACAGTGGTCTGCAGGATTCTGCTCAAACCCATTTTCAGTCAAATGCTTGTAGCAACAAATTCCAGTTCCGGCCTGATTGCTAGCCCATAAAGTGATTTATGTCGCTTACACACTATTTCTGAACCTTTTTTGTCTTCTTCTCAAAACCTTCTGGTTCCACAAATATCTCACAGTCTATTGAGCATGCAAATAAGCCGTCTTCACATCCATTTGGTGTAGGATTAACCCTTCCTGTGCTGCTTTTTGCATCACCACTCTCCAACACTTGTCATGTCTGCAGTGGAAAAAGCTCACTGAAATCTCCCTTCTTTCTGATTATAGCCTTTAGCCACAAACCTCGCTTTATATTTATCAGCTCCGTCAGCATCGGTTTTAACTGTGTAGACCCCACCCCCCCACTGCTTTCCTGTCTGCAGGTAACTTAGTAAGGGTGAAAGTCTTATTGTCTATTAGTGACTTCATTTCTTCTTCCATAGCAGTTTCCATTTCTGACTCTGCTGACGCAATCGCTTCCTGATAGGTGTTAGGAGATCACACACTGCTCTGTAACAGAAATCTACACACATCTGGAGATTGTCATACATCAGTGTCATAATCCTGAAGATAAGCCGGTTTCTTTGGTTCGAGTTGGATTCTTTCTTGAGCTCCGGGGTTTTCCCGCACAGGATTGCTCTGTCTCTTCGGTGAAGTTTCAAAAGTCTCACAGTCAGTACCAACATTTTTATCGGCTCCCCTTCCATCTCTGTTGAATCATCGTTTGTTTCTCTCAAACGTTCCATCCACAAAACTCCAAATTAACTCTGGCGTTTGTGTTCTTTTTCACTCGTGAGTTCTGTTGATGAACTTTACCAGCCTGTTGTCTGGATTTTACTCTCATTCGGGTGATAGACTAAGTAAGCTGGGCTATACTTTGTCATATCCAATGAAAATCCTTCCTCACATCTTGACTCAAGCTTCCCTTTCTCTGGTTTGTAAGTCAAACATGTGGAGCCAAACTTATGCATGTTTGCAATATTTTTTGCTTTCCTGTTATATTTGTACGCTGCTTTTCTTTTGAGCATCTCGTAACCGCTGTTTTCTTGATGCGTCTGCGTAACACTGCCTGAAATAATCATCTGCATTGCATAGTTCAAAATGTATTTGGTAACCCGCTTCCATCATCAGTAAACATCTGCTCATTTCCAAAAGTGACGCCAGCCCCTTTCCTGCTGTACCGTTTTGATGCGGTGAATATGGTGCAGATTTTTCGTGTCTGATTCTGTTTTTGATTAAAGTTCCTGAAAACTTTGCTCGTAAATTCTGTTCCATTGTCAGAACGAATACATCTTATTTCACCATATGGTGCTACATCCGCTGAACTTTTCTATTGCACAAACTGCATCACTTTTACTTTAAGAAAATATACAAAAATGGTTCCTGTGTAGTCATCAGTAAAAGACTGTGCGTATCTGTACCCTTCAAAACTAGTTTCCATAGGACCAGCTAGGACTATTGGTGGTTTTTCAGCTTTTCTGTCAGGTTCCCTGTTTCGGTCTGAGTTTTTCCTTCTATACACACTCTGCATGGGCTCACCTGTTTATGTACATCCCCTTTTACTTCCATCCTTTTACCACACCTTGCAGCTTCCTTATATCTTCAAAATTACAATGACCCATGATTTCATGCCAACCCTGAATATCATGAACAGCTTTACATTTGTCATTGTCATCTTCAATAGTGGGTAAATAGTACAGTTTTCATTTTCATGAATGTCAAACCTGCATCTGTCTTGTATCAGGTGGCTCTCTCCTTTCTTGAATGTGATGTTGTCCCCTCATTTGCTGCTCTGCCACCGAGAAGATGTCATGGGGTATTTGGCATAAAGAGGCATCTCTGAGATATGCCCGGTGCTGCTGTCCATCACAGTCAACCAGACGTATCATCGCTGTCCCTCGCGCGCGCTGTTCCGTTGACCTTTGTCCCGTCAGCCAGCTCCACTGTATGCCTCTCTGCATTAAAGACATCAAAATCAGTGAAATTCCTGATGTCATTCACAATGTAGAATGTGGCGCCCGCGTCGACCATGATGCCCTTCATCTTCACTTTGCTCGCTGAGTCTCTGCTTTGGCTTTGAAGAAGTGGTCTGTGCTTCCACTCATATCATCCGTTACCTTCCGGACGCCATCTTGTCTCCCCTTTCTTACATATAGTCTCTTTATGCGTGTTACTTTTGCAAAAGTTGCACCACACCTTCTCTGCGCATCTCCGTGCTATGTGTCCTCTCTTTCCACATTTGTAGCATGTCATCTCATCCCTCTTCTTCTTCTGTGGTGGATACGTGCTTTATTTTTCATCTGTTCTTGTTGTCTGTTGATTCCGTCTTGCTCATTTTTCTGCTTCTTCATAGACTCTCAACCTCCTCTTGAAGTCTGTGAAAGTTACTGTATCTTCATTCTGAGTTACGTGAACGGCGAGAGGCTTGAATGAGTCCGGGAGGCCCTAAGATCATGCGATGAGCAGTCCGTCGCTCATATCTCACCGGCGTCACGAAGAGCCGTTATCGTGTTCTCCGCCCTTATCATGTAGTCCGTCACGCACTCGTGTTCCGCCATCTTCAACCTCGTAGCGCTGTGTAGAGGTTTATTATTCTGGTTTACTCTTCCCAGAGTAGTGGTCTCTCAGAATCTTTAAGAGCTTTCTGCCTTTATCCGCGGCTTCATGTCTGACGAGCGACAAACTCTTGTCATCAATTAGCCTTATTAGCTCCGCATAGCAGTCCGCGTTCGCTTCGGTCAGCGGCTAGCTGCTCTTCAGTCACAGGCTCCGTAAGGATCGTTTCTTTAAGCTTCAGGCTGTGCAAATATCCGAGGAAGCGAGTTTCCCACAGTTCATATTTTTCTTCTGAACCGTCAAACACTAGCTGTGCTGTTTGGACACCTGCTAATCTGTTAGCCATTTTGTTAGTCCGCCGCCCTTTTTCTTTTCCGCGCCTTTTCTCGGTCGTCGCTCAATTAGCTCCTTTTCTTTAGCAAACGTCGTGTTAGCTTTCACTTTCGTTTCTCCGATTTCACCTTTCTTAGTACGGTAGCTTACGTGCTTAGCAGTTCCGTCTAAAAGCTTGAGGAATCCGCTTGATACTTAGCGTTCATTCATTCAGCTCCGGTGAAAAACGCCGTCATCTGGGCCCCATAACCTGTAGAGCAGGGGTCTCAAACTCAATTGAGCCGGGGGCCGCTGGAGGCAGAGTCTGGGTGAGGCCGCCGCATCAGGATTTCCACAAGCAAATCGCTGATAAAACGTTCCAATGTTCTCAAAATATCTTAATTTTAACACAAAATAATAAATGAATTAAATTAATTTAAAAAATGAATCAGAAAATCAATTTTTATTAATTAAAATAATAACAATGACCATACAGCAGACACAGAAACCACATATTGAGTGACTGACTGATCAGTGTTTCTCAAATGGTGGGGCGCGCCCCCCTGGGGGAATGCGAATAAAAACATGTTTACATTAGAGATGAATATTGTGCATAATCCTACATAGTAGTTGATAATAAAATTCAATATAGCAAAAACAACCTAAAACAATTTACAGTTAGCCAATGCGAAAGAATTGAATCTCTGAGAAAAGACAGAATCCTAGCACTACTGTGGAGGGAAACATGAAAGATTGTTTTTACTTTGTCTGGAAGTTTTGGAGGTATTCTAAAAAAACAAAAAAAGAGAACAATTAATAAAACTGATTATTTAGAAGTTTTTTTTATTATTTTAATTATTCTTTAATGATAATGAAAGTATGATATTTTGAGGAGATATACGTTAATTTGAGCAAATTAACGGATACTAATGATGCTTGCAGCTGGGGGGGGGTGTCTAAGAGTAAATACCTGAGAAACACTAGACAAGAGAAAACTATTTTTATTCAGTTTCAAATGTCTGTATTTACAGAACCTCCTTCATCTCTGATCTAAGAGCAGCGCGCTCACTGAAAGCTCAATGCGTTGCTATGCAAGTTTTTTAATCTGGTCCAAGCTCTGCGCCACAAATCGTGCACGCACTGAGCGCGCGCTGAGTCTTCAACCCGTTCAATATTTCACGCACAGTAGCAGCAGCGTTAATGAACGGTAAAAAAAAACACAATAGAACAAGAATCTCCTCTCTGCTGCTGCGTGCGTGACCGCGCTGCTCCGGTGTGGATACCACCTGCTGAGCGTGCGTTCATAAACCCCCGCAGACATGCGGCCGGTGTGGAAGCACCTTTGAAGATTCTGCTCGCTTGCGGGCATCACTCACGCACGCGGAAGTAGTCAGTCTCTCTCGCGAGGACTTTTTCTGATTTTGGAGGAGGAAAAAGCGATCGCGAGGGTCTGATTTGTCCGTGGAATATTTGATGCGTGCGCGGAATTGTCGCGTGGAACACGCTTTTTGACAAGCGGCAGGCTGTGTTCACGTGTTGTCACGTGGCGAAAGAGGAGCGGGGCCCACGAATCACGTTCAGTGAGAAAGCACTTCCAGCAGCTTCATGGCTCCTCCTCCTCTCAGCTGACTGGAGGAATGAATTAAAGAGTGAGGAGGCTCGGACAGCCCGCCGATGTCCCGCCCTCCAGAACCATATACCTTACCGTGATTGGTTCGTTCAGCTCTGGACACAACAACTGTCATTCATATCAGCCTTGCGGGCCGCACTAACAGTAATCTTTCATATGAAGACGGGGGCCGCAAATTATCATCCCGCGGGCCGCAGATTGCCCGCGGGCCGCGAGTTTGAGACCCCTGCTGTAGAGGGATGGAGGGACCGGTGTTGCTTCCGTGTCCTCTTTGCGTGGAGGAGAAACGAAGAGTCACTTCTCTTTTGTGCAGAACTGGCACATTTATTCAGGCAGAACAGCATTCCAGCATTTGCTCCTCAGATCACAGAGATCACTACATCCACTCCTTAGGAAAACCTGCACATGCGCAGCTCAGCTGCAGAAACTCAGAGAGTGCCGTTTTTATTACCGTAAACCATGCAATATGGACACATCCTCAAAACACATATAAAACATTGAGTAAGGGCGCACTTCAATTTTCACATTTAACAAGACTATTTCTCAATTTCAGGTTTAAATAAAAGATTAAAAAAAAAAAAAGCTACTTTTGCTTTTATCAAATCCCATCAATTCTGATCCATTCCAACAATTATCAACGTGAGAGAATATTTTGACTTTAAGAGATGAAAAGTTGAGCACTGCAACCTAAAGTATCAAATTCTGAAAATAAACCGGATTTTACTCATGTATGTTGATGTAACTTTTGGTCAGAATTAATGCGGACAGCTCGTGGCTCGAGCAAAAAATAGACCAGGCATCGAAATGATCCGGTGTACGGTGTGAGCCTCTCCTGCTGTGAGGGCCGCGGCGCTTGGTACCTTAACGATGCCATAGATAGATTGACATGCGCGCCGATTGGAAGCGGCCTCCGATTGAGATACTATTGTAAGTCATAGTCGTATAGTGAGTTACCCTGAGAATCTCAGCCCTGTTTACAGTCCCGTAGTCAAGTTTTATTTTGAAAGGCTTGTAGAGGAAGTGGCGGAATCGTGACGTAATTGGGCCCAGGCCTAGTCAATCCAGGGTGATTTCTCTCCTTGTCGACAGAAACATCATGCTTGTTTGTTGTTTATGTTAGCAGGGAGGGGTGCGTTGTTAAGGGTGCATTAAAACGTTTCTGTTGAGTTTTATTTCTTTTTTTAAATCTCACAGTCGCGTAACAAGCGTCGTGACAAAAGGTAAGAAAACTTGTACCAGCCAGTTAGCCTAGCGTTTGCTAAGCTAGCTCACGTGCACGATTATAGGACTGTGTTTGCATCTTTGGAGTTTGTTGTTGTAAATTTTTGGCACTGCCCACCTGTTGTTATATATTTTTTAAACATGTAACAACATTTTTTTTTTTTTTTTTTTAGCTTCAGTCAACCAGTGAGTTAACCCGTTTACCGGCTAGGCTGTTAGCATGCTCCTCTTGTTGCTTCCCCCTCTTTACTCCACTGTCTGTTATACTGGAACAGAGGTCAGCAAAATACAGCTTCGAAAGTTTCGCCTTAGCAACTGTGTCATCACCTACTTTAATATAAACTACAAGATTGAGAACTACAAAAATATTTTAAACATGTATAAACATGTATGTCAAACCTACGGCAAGATTTGGATACAGAACAAAATACCATCAATCAATATTTTTTTAGAACTTCTCAACCATTGGCATTAAAAAGGCGTATTTTGGCTTTCTTTACATTATGTGATACGGTCGAGTAAATGAATGCAAGTTCATTCTATGATGGTCCTTTTATTGCTTGTAAATCAACATTTTTTTCACATTTTTGTGAATTTGCTAAATATAGTCTTATACATTTTTTGCAGTTGGAAGTTATTTATTTATTTACCCCCAGTCAATGGAGTGGTGATCAGCTCTAGTTTTAATATTAAAACATTTGATATTGACATTTGGCAGAGCAGGGCCTGTTTCAAGAAGCAGGTGTAACAAATTCAGAGTTCAAACCTGAACTCAGAGTTGTCTGACTCAGAGTCATCAGTTTCAGAATAGCTGAAAATTTTTGATTCAATCACTTCTGAGTCTTTGGACTCAGAATTAGGTGTGAGCATCGCCACCATAAAAAGCCATAAACTAGGGAACAACCACCATTAGACGTTAAACATGCTCATGACCGGGATGCAAACCCCGTATCTTTGCATCAGAAGGCAGCCATGCTGACAATCACGCTAAAGTTTAGTGTGCATCCTAGAGCACGGTAAAGGTTTTAAAAGGCATCTCCTGTGTTTAAGGTTTAAACATTTCTATTGTGAAGGGTTTAAAAGGAGATAAAGAAAATTCGGTGTTAATAATAATGACTTTCTGGAAAAACTACTGGATCCTCTATAAATAAATAAGCGGTTTTGGTTTCTGCATGGCGGAAACGTGACGTCTCTGATGTGAAGGTTCTCAAAATGTTAATGAGGACGTCCTGTGTAACATCCTTCATTTTAAGAACTACAGGGAACTGAGTTTCCTGATGAAAACCTTCTCCAGACCAGGTTATGTTCACAGAATCAGTGATGAACTCTTGAGTTCAGTTTATCCTGCTTTGTGAAACGGGTTTGTTTTAACCCACTTTCACAGGTTTAAGTTACTTCTGTTTCTGAAACCGGAAACTCTGAGTTTTCCTTTACTTACAGTTCGCAAACTCAGTTTCCATAAAACCCACTTCTTGAAAAAAAGTGTGGGTATAATCAGACCTCACTTGGCTATTATTCAACAAACTAAACTAATCAATCCATCTTTATTTACAAAAAGCACCTTTCAGTGTGCAGCTCAAAACACTTTACAATTAAAAACAAACAACAAAATACAAAGAAGAGAAACTAAAATCAACCACACAGACACATGAAGCAATCTGTTGCAATGCTGGACCCCAACCGGCTCAGCAAGGGCGGACGGCGGCGCAACAACCCCAAACCAGACCAGCAAGTCGTGGTACAAAAGACCCCCAGATGAAACTGTAACTTCATAAATACCAGCAACACCAAAAACATGAGCAGAAAAAAGCAGCAGTGCATTTGTACAGGTTGGCTTAAGTTAATGTCGTCTTCTCTATTCTTTTATTTTAAATTAATAATTTAGGTTAAGTTATGTCCCAAAGAGTTTAGCTCAATTATCACATTTAATAAACTGTGAAAAAAAACAAATAGCCACATTATATGAATTATAAGGTCATTGGGGACTGGTTAAATACAAAAAAAAAAAAAAATTCTAAGGTACTTTGCTTGTTTGATTTATTTTCTTTTTGTTTTGCTGTTTGTTTCTTTTTTGTTTTTGTCTACTTTTTTTTGCTGTTTTCCAGCCAGTTGAATTATTGTTGTTTAAATACAAAGGGATAGATTTGGTTATTATTATTTGTTATTTATTGATTTATTTCTCAGGGACAGTGTACATTAAAAACAATACTAATGTGCCAGAATTAGCGTAGAGGCTATATTTCATCTGTAGTCCCTGGACAAATGTTTAAAATGTCAACCTAAAACATTAAATCGACAATAAAATGCACCATAAAAATACACAAAAATACAGAGGTAAAACAGTCGGAGTACATTCAAACATTAATAAAATGCACACAGCTTGAAAAGCTTGATTGATTTAGTTAAATGGAGCAAAGACGATAAGATCATCATGAAAGTTTTTCTGGTGTGTTATGAAAATGAAATAAATAAACAAAAAAAAGTTATTTTTATGAATTTTAGGTTTTCATTTTAATAGTATAACAGTTAAATGTTTTAAAGTAGCTTAGATTGCCATTAATATTGTTTATTATGCTTTTGACATCACTTTTTACCATTATTTGTTTCATGTTGTCACAATCTGTGACCTTTGATTCTCAGTTTATATTTAAACTAAATGTTTTTCCTTCTTCCAAGGCTGATAAAATGTCCCGACCGAGGTCCAGATCACCAAATTACAGGTACTCGTTTGCGATGAGACCTCTGTTAATGACGGCTTATTTTGTTTGTCTGTGATTCAGCTAATTAACCCCCCCCCATAACGGTTGTTTACAGGAGGTTTCCATCAGAGCAGCGGGACTTCGATCCAGACAGAGTCCCCTCAGATCGGAATCACCACGATCATTTCCCAGACGAGCCTCGATTTGGACACCAGCGTCACCCAGACCAGGGCAGGTTACCCCACCGCAGACCCCCCCCACCTCCTGATGCACCGTACTACGACGACAGAGATGGGGGGTATGAGGTAGACAGACACAGAGGAGAAAGCAGAGAACACTCTCAGAGGTTTGAAAACAGGCAGCGGTCGCCTACGTGGTCGCACAGGGAAGACTTTCCATTCAGAGGTCACCATCAGAGAAAGCCCGGGATGAACTGGAGGAGAGAGGATCAGGGCAGAGGACGGGGGGGCTTCAGAGACCCCAGCCCCGGCATGAGGCCGGATGACAGAAGAGGAGGATACAGAGGAAGATGGAGTGGTCAAGGTCCTAACAGAGGTAGATTCAGAGACAGCCTCCATCATGACAGAGGATCCCCTTTGAAAAGACCCAGGAGAGAAATGGAGGAACATCCGGGGTAAAGTTCAAGCAAAATGCTTTGCAGCTCTTTCAGGAAATGAAGAAAGCTGAGGATTTTCTTATCTGTTTTCTTACCATAGGAAGATTTCTTTTTAGAGATGTTTTCAGTGTTTTCTGCATGTCTTTAGCTGAGCAGCAGATGAAGAGAAACTCAGAGCTAATTTCTGGAGTAAATGTAAAGTTAGATGAGAAGATGCCGTGGCTCCATGAATCCTTGTTGAACCGTGTCACCCCCTCTTATGCCGTCACAGGTACAGAGATGAAAACTCAGGGGACGCAGCCAGAGGTGGGTTTGGGGGGGGGAATCGGGGGAGCTTTCCCCATCGGCGCTCAAACCCCGGAGATGTGGCTCACAGCAGAGAGCTGTCCGAGTGGGAACGCTTTGAGGACCGCGGGCCACACGAACCCCACTTTGATCGACAGAGGAGTCCCCGTTCGCAGGAGCGATTCAGGGGCCCCCCCAGCAAGGGGGAGGAGCAAGGTCACCGCTTCGATGACAATATGGGGGAGCCAAACTATCATGATGCAAGAAAAGAGCCCGCCTCTCAGGGAGGACCAGATAACGTGAGGTACGAGAACAGAGAGCGGCCCTTCCACCACAGGGGGTGGGGGAGACCCAGAAGGATGTACATCCAAAGAGGAGCTGGAAGAAACGATTACCACAGGAATCATTTCCAGCATTCCCATCGGGATTCTGCCCCCAAAGAAAGACCCGCCCACCACCCCTTCAGGAACGAGGTTCCGGTTCCCCCTGAGGAGGAGGAGGACGAGCCCGGCTGGGCTGAAGGAGACAGACGCCAGCAGTGGGTGACTGATGCGCCCAGAAGCTCGGAGGATCTGGACCCCAAAATGCCGCGTCAGAGGATGGAGCGTGGATGGAGCGAGCGCAAAGATGACGGCGTGGCGGTTCAAACGGAGGAAACCCTCACCATCAAAGTGGACATGAGTCGACCCATCAGCCAGAAAAGGTAACTTTAGGGAGCTTTTCTCAGGGGGGGGGTGGAAGTTCACTTTATGAAGGGAAGAAGATAAAGCTCTTTCGCTGAGCTGGAGAGGAAATTCTTGAATTGTTTTGAAGCCCCGCCTCAAGAATCTTGAAAGATCCGTCAGGATCAGGAAGTTCCTGGAGTTATCATGCATAGACGGATTTTCATCCACACCTGTGATTGAACCGTGCACGTCCAAAAACTCCAAGAGATTTGTTTCTCACAGGATGACCTTAAAAGAGATGGAGCTATAGAGCAGTCCCTTCTGCTTTCTGATTGGTCATTATTCCCTCTTTCATCCGAAGACCGTCTGATTCACGCCATCCTTCTCAGAGGAAACCTCCACAGTTTCTGACTTTATGGAAACAAAAGGACTGAAGATTTCACTGGAAGCTCTGGCAGAGCAGCTGATGAGATGTTTCTGATGAGAGTCCTCGTGGTTTGAACTTCACAAAGCTCACGACCAGAAGATTTAAGCTTGAATCTAAGCCCCACCCTTCAAAAAGATGTCGGGATTGTCAACTGAGGAGATGTAGACAGACGTGACGCTCCATCACACTGAAGGATCGGCTTCAGCTAAACGTCAGCTCCACCACGAGTGGAGATCTGAAAGTGGAAGTATTCCTCGTTTTGGTGGAGCTTTTGGATAAAAAAAAACAAAATCTCATCTTTGTCTGACATCCTTTAAAAACCTACAAATATAGAAGAGGATAAAGAGGGAGGAGTTTGTTGCTTTTGTCTGAATTACTTCCTGATGCTAGCTGTGAACAAACAAGTAAGAGTAGAATAAAAGTTATTTTTAGACAAGGAAATCATGAAAACAACATCTACACTCTGCTCTGGCTGAAGAAAGAAGATCCCCACCTGAACGGAAGCGCAGAGCACTAAACACTTGTTGACCTTTCGGCTGATCCCGTCAGAGGTCGCCACGGCGACTCGGCTCTCCCTGGTTCACACTGGTGGTTTGACACCGTTTTACACCGGATGCTCTTCCTGACACAACCTTTGCATTTTCAAGGCCCATGATTAGGCAGCAGTGTGAAGGTGGGAAATGGGACGGGGGGGCAGGATATCGGGCTCCAGGAACAGGATCGGTGCCAGAACCTCCAGTAGTCTACAGGACGTTCCAGCCCGCACAGTCAAACCATTTCTGGCTCCAAGTGGATGAATTCAATTCAATTTTGATTTATGTAGCCCAATAACATAAAGAGAATTTTCCTCATTGTGCTTCATGACGGTAATTTTACAGATGCAGAAAATTAGTCATAAAATATGAACGATAAATAGAAACTAAACAGACTAAATAAAACTGGTTAGTCCTGCCCTTGGACCCTCCCTCCCGGTAAGGAAAAAGTCCTAAAAAAAAAAAAACCTGAATCAGCAAAAAAAGAAGAAACCGTAGGGATGCCCACATGAGGGAGAGATCCTATCCCAGGATGGACAAGTGATCTACCATGAAGAAAGATGAAGGTTGGAGATGGCTGTCCCAGAGGGAGGCTCCGACACCCACAGAACCGGGACGATATGGATGCTCAAGAGAAAGAGGGCAAGATCCACCAAGCAGGAAAATGACAGAAACCATGTCAAACTGCAAGGTTTGATCTTCACAGAAGAACCCATACTTAAGAAATGGAGCAGCTGCTGCTTCAGCAGCTTTTTGGGAAACCGTTGGAGCTTCTGAAGCCCGAACAGGTCAGCGTTTATCTGATGACGAGGAGGGAAGAAGGCGGAGTCATTGGTTCACAGCCTCACAGCCGACGTGATCTTCACAGAAGAAATCCAACCTTTTCTATCAAACCTCCTCATGAGGTCCTCACCACTGTGGACATGCTCACCTGTCCTTTACAGCATGAAAGCCAACAACCGCAGAGTCAGGGACTAAGAGCATGGGACTGCTTCCGGCCAATCACAGCTGCAGACGTGCAGCCTGAAGAATGGAGGAGAGGAGAGCAGCGTGGAAAGAGAAGGGCTCCAGAAGACAGAAACCCACACAGGATGATCTCAATCATCACACCTGCTTTGTCCTCTCAAGTGCTCGTCTGTCATCAGGTTCAGAAAAATCAGACGTGATTTGATTCACAGAAATTAACACACACCTTCAGTTTTTTAATTTTTTAATACAATTTTAAACCAATTTCTTAAGATTTTCCAGTAAAAATGGAAAAGTGAATATGAGAACCATCAAGCCCAAAGTTCTGCTTCTAGTGTTACGTCATTTATCAAACTGATCAGGAACCATTTTTTAATGTTTGGCAAGAGATTTTTTTTTTTTTAGTAAAAGAAAATCACCAGAAACCACGGATAACCTCACCTTGCAAAAGAAGAAGCCAGGATGAAAGAAGAGGCTCTGTGGAAACGGCACAACCAAAATGAAGATGCTCTGGATCAAAGTATAAGTGGGAACTTCCAGTCCGGCCCTTCTCTTTTCTGTCTCAGTTCAGGCAGTAGAACTTCAGCTTCATCTTACTGGTTTAGTTTGTTAAAATGTGCTCCATGAAAACCCTCACAGGTAAGTTCTGGGTAAACCTGAGTTTGTATTTTTGGAGGACAGTCTGCCAAAGGAATTCTCTGAGCATCACCAGGAGGATGCAGTTTGTAGAGATCTGAGCCTCAGAGCTGGAAGTGCCAGAATAATAGCAGACAAGTTCTTCTCACAGAATAGATGGAGTTTCCATTTGAAGCCTCCTTAAATGAGGAAAACTGCTGAAAGCAGCACAACAAATCAGAGGATTTGGGTTTTGGCCTTGTCAGCGTTGCTTGGCACTGTGTGGTGGTAACGAACACGACCTCGCTGCTCCTCGCAGCCCTCTGTGCTACTCCTCAGACAGGCAGCTCTCTCTGGACCTGGTCAACGTTGGGCGCCAGAGGCTGGACTTCCTGCCGATGCTGCAGCACTCGGGGGTGTACCAGGAGAGCAGCATGCGCACGGGCACGTTTGCCCAGGAGATCATCACGCTGGTGCATCAGGTCAAAGGTCAGTGCGGCTCACGCAGCCAGTCCCCTCGTCCCGCTGCGGTCCAACGTTTGTGTCTGCCGCCGCAGAGCAGTACTTCAGCGGGGACGGGCTGACGCTGAACGAGCGCTTCTCTTCGCCGCAGACGTCAGATCAGCCGGAGGAGGCGGAGGAGCTGACGCTGAACCAACGGTTCAGCTCAAACCGGTAAGAACAAACCTGACGGCTGCGCTGATTTCCTGGTCGGGACTCACTGTGGTTCATCTGTGCAGAGGCTTCAGCTCAAATCTGGACTCCTTCCTCGACGACGAGGAGCCCACTCAGGTGAGATTCCAGCCCGCTCAGATACCTGTAACCATCAAGCTCAGGTCTTTAACCCGAGTGTCTGTGGGGGGGGTTTAGGGTCTGTGCAAGCCGCCACTGCGAGGCCCTGGTGACCTGAGACATGACCTGGAGAGGAGGCGGCAGGAGAAACTGGAGGGAGTCAAAGTTACCATCCTGGGAAACAGCATTTCCCAGCATTCTACGGGGGGAGACAGGTGAGGTTTAGCTTTTTCTGTTGGCCTAAAAATCGACCCTGGCTCCCAATCAGAGAGGAAAACACTTATGTGGCCCGCAAAAGAAAAAGTTTGAGGACTCCTTATCTACTTGGTCTATTTTTAATCTAAAAACTGCTGCGAAAAGCTTCTTTTTGAATTATTTTCAGTTAAATTAGTGACATCGTTGTGCAGTAAAAGATCAAATACAACAAAAAAAGTGACTTTTCTTAGTGTAACAGACTTAAAACTTTTTTTTCAACACCACCAAGGGGTAGTTTTTCTTCTGTTCAATCTCAATTACAAAAAACAAATAGAAAATCATCAGGTCCAGAGTTCTTCAATTTAACACGTATAAATGGTTAAGCTGATTGGCTGTAGGAAGAGAAGCTTTTCTGAGCAATCTGAAAAACACTGACCACAAACTTCTGTTCAATAATTTTACATAATTATTCCATAGTTTATTGCAACAGCCAGACAGAAAAAACACACAAGTGATTTTATAGTTTCCTTTAAACTGTTTGGTCATTTTGGAGACTGGGATGCATCAGATGAGAAAGAGATGCAGCATGAGGACGTGACACTGGAGAAATTGAACAAGCTTGAACAAATATGGACAAAAACAAGCAGGAATAGGTTAACTTTCCATCTGCGTTAAAGTTGAGAATAGTCACCACTTTTCTTCTCAGTCTGTTTTTTAGTTAAAAACACTACATTTGAAAATGCAACAAAATGAATGTACTTTCAATGATTCAATGTTTGGTTATCTTGTAACTGACAGTGGGATAATGCCCTTTGAGGTGTCCGTTATATGAAATTAATGAACTTTATGTAAACAACTGTTGTAGTTATAGATTAAAAATGAGATTCCATAGAATTTAAATAAAGAAAAGCTCATTTGTCTGTAATTAATTCCATTTAATGTGAGGATTTAACATCCCTAGTTTTAAATATTGACTTCAGAGAGCCGTCTTGCTACAAAGTTACTGAATTCCATTTTATTAAATTAAAGGAAAAACTTCTGATCCCTAAAATGTTGTAAATCTTACTAACTAACTCTTCCAACAAACTTAACCACTATTCAAAGTTCATCTTTCTGAAACCATCACAACCAACTCAAGCTCCACCCCCACCTCAGAACAGACTCTTGATCCGTCCGTCAGTGACACTCCTCTCGTTTATTTTCATCATATAACTGTAAATGTTTGAGCAGTGTTTTGTCTGCAGTGATCTGTCACATATGCAGTGTTTTTAGGCCAACATTTCTCTGCTTCTTCTGCTCAGCGTCAGAGTTTACAAATACAAAATTGCAGTTTTTGTTTTATGTGCGGAACAACCAAGCCTAACGTTTGTAATGTCTTCACCTGCAGTGAGCTGGACGACATGCCGCAGACAGAGTGGGCGGAGCAGCGCAACAGGAGGCAGGAGGGCAATATGGTAAGCAGCTCCTAGAGCTCATGGGTCACATGACCTCTGATAATGTAGGCCTTAAATCACGTGTCAAGGCCGGGGGCCGGATCCGGCCCTCCAGATCATTTTATTTTATTGTTATTAATGGCCCGATGTTATCTTGTACTCATTTCTAACTTGTATCATTTTGAGAAAATATATTTTTATGGAGAGTAACATATTGAAAGTTATTTAAGGTTGAAGTTGATTTATTCTGGAATAATATTCTTGCCTTTTTATTATTCATAATTATGTTAAAAAGTTGCGGTTCTAAAGTTTTACAAATTGGAATTCTGCTAGCTTTTTGGACTATTTTTAAGATATGCTAATATTTCAGCTCCATGCTAGCCGTTTTGGCTAATTTGGGCATTTCTTTTTAAGTTTTCTAGCCTGTTTTGGAGTAAGGCTAATACTTACATTTTGGCTAACCTACGTTTTTTGTTTTTATGCTAATTTGTAATTTAGCTAATATTTTAGCTGGCTATTAGCTTCAGAGTTTTCAGCTCAAATGTTTTTAGCCATCAATTTCAGCATCTTCAGCACTAGTATCCTCAGCGCTCAAATTCAGCTGACAGCACTCACATTAGGATAATTGCAGGTAATGCTATATCTAGATCATAAATGTAAAAAAGTTACGTTTTTAAAGTTGTAAAAAATGTAGTTTTTTTCCGGGTTCACACTGGACGAGGAACAGAGACCGCCTCTATTCGGCGCCCATGTTAACCTATGGCGTCATTCACACCAGGTGCACAGCGGCGCGGTCCTCCTGCGCCGGGCAGCAGATCGTTTTGGCGTCTGCTCTATTTTGTGTGCAAGCTGCGAGCGTTCCACATCAATTCTGGCAGGAAGTTGCAACAAGATACATGAAAAAATCTGGTATATTTTCAAAATATAACCAATTTTTCAAAATAAAAAGCTGCGATTGACAAATGTGAACATGTTTTTGTGTCTGAACAGACTTCCAGACTGCGTGTCATAAACACACGAGCACAGACGCACACAAAACAGACAGGCATGCACACACACAGATCAACGTAGTGGGCAGACTCGGTGCAGGGCTGGGTGTCAGGAGTAAATAAAAAAAAAAAAAAAAAAAGGCAGCTCCTCTTAGCAGAAACACGGGGTAATATATTTAGGTTATTAACTTATCACCCATGATGGCAAAAACAACAGAAGCTCTTGCAGAAGCGCCTGTCGACCGTCGTGGAGAAATGTGCGTCTGGTGTGAACCGGAAGACGCATGCTTTCACGTCCAGTGTGAACCTGGCGTTAGTTTTCCATGAATGTTTATCCTGTTTGGTGTGTTTTGGTCCCTTGTAAGATTGAGTTTGACATCGCTGATCTAAAATGATTGTACTCTTCAGGGGCCGAGGAGAGGGGCTCCAAACCGCTGGAACGCAGGTCCTCCACGCAGAAACTTCCGCTTCCCGTATCCACGGCACAGCGGCCCTGCAGGTACACCAGCGCAGCTGCTCAAGCATCCACACAACACTTACACAGACTGGATCAGTATGTGGATTACCCAGAGCAGATTTATTGAATTTTTTGTTTTTAAGTCCTTCCAGAAATGTGGAAGAAGCTCCACAGCTCTGAAGTTCATTGAAATAAATGTATGGTCCATGTTAGGCTTCACTGTGTCTGACCTTTTACTCTTCTGACAAAAGGAGCTTCTCCAGACCTTCATGCTTCTTTGTACAAAATTCAGATCTTTAAACCAGGAGTTTAATGATTTGTTTCAATAACTAATATCATAAATTAGTGGTTGATTGGATTCATGGTCGATTTTGATTGATTGTCCTCCAGGCTCATTCGTGTCTCTCTTCTCAGGTCCACACTGGTGACGGGATGATCTCCATGTAGGATTCCTGTTGCCTCCCGGGAAATTGGGAGTACTGCTCATGCAGGAGATTTGAATAACTAAAAAATGTGCTTTTTATGTTTTTCCATCCTCCTCCGTAAGTCCTGCGTCTGAGGTTTTATTTCATGTTTGTTTAGATTTGATTCAAACGGATCCTCCATGTTTCTAATAAACATAATTGTTCTAAAAGTGTCACTCCTGGTTTTTCTCTAAACATCTTCCATCAATAGACAGAAACACATTCAGTTTTTTTGTGTTTTATTTTTCATACAAATATAAATCATTTCATAAGATTTATCAGTAAATGTGCAAAAATTAAGGTAAAAACCACCAAGTCCACAGTTCTGCTTTGATGCTTCTAGTGTTTCATATTTTATCAAACTGAACAGAAAACATTCTTTAAAGTTGCCGAATAGAGTCTGAGCCCAGAACCGGGCCTCTTCAGGTACCGAGTCAGTAGTTAAAAGTCCGTTTGGTCCTTCGCCGTCCGTCCTCTTCAGTTTCAGGAGGCTCTTCCCGTACCGAGGTCAAGCTGGCGCTCCCCACCAGTTCAGGAGGTTAAATGGGGCTGAGAGTCTGCCGCTGGTGCTGCGTCAGCTCCGGGTGCCAGACGTCCACGATGAAGATGAGGCGGTAGCTGTCGGCGTCCTGCCACACCTCGTGCTCGAAGGAGTCGTCAAAGATGAGGACCTTCCCCTCCTCCCACTCTCTGAAACATCAAGAAGAGTAGCAGCTCCGTCAGCAGGGGGCGGACCGCTGCGGCGCTGTGAGGGCGGCGGGCGGCAGTCACCTGGTCTGGTTGGTGCAGCGGATCCTGCAGCCGTGTTTGGGGATGACGAGGCCCAGGTGCATGCGCAGCCGGCAGTTGGTGGGTCCGGTGTGAGGCCACACGTGGGTGCCTGGCTGCATCACCGAGAACTTGATCTGGAAAAACAGAACCGTGACAGAGGAGCTTGGACTAGTCCTCACCTGCTGAGGGCGGAGCTTGGTCAGGTCTTACCTGTCCTCTCCTACAGCCTGTGGCTTCAGGGAATCTCTCCAGCAGAGAGCAGGTCTTCGGGACGCCCTCACAGGTACCAGATTTTCTCCCTGAAAACAAAAACATCAAAGCATCATTGTTCACCCGTCGGGTTCAGATTAGGGCAGGGGTCGGCAACCATTAACAACAGTAAAAGAGCCATTTGGGTTCATTTTCTACTGATCAAAATCTAGAAGGAGCTGCATAGTCTTACTTTAGCCTTTAAGGAATAAGAAAAAAATGAAACTTTTTACCAGAAGTTTTGCTTTGCATATAAAATCTGCATTCTGGGGGTAACGTGTACCTTGAATCCACAGGGTGTACTGGCCCCACTCGCCCTTTTCTCGCAGGTTTTCATCCTCCGGTAAGAAGCGACCCCTGTCCTGATCCATCACAGCCAGAGCCTCGTCCCGTATCGTCTTCCAGTTCCTCTCCAGAGCCTGAAAAAGCGCCCGCATGGATCACGAACTCTGGCTCAAAGAACCAAACTGCAAAGGTGAGGCTGCGTACCTTAACCAGGTCGGTGTAGCCCGTCTCTCTGGGCGTCCACCAGGGCTGTGCCTTAAGCCCCTTCACGTTGTACAGAGATCTCTGCCACACTGAGGCAAAGTGACCACGTTTATGACCCAGTTCATACCAGTGATAAGCCTGAACACATACACACACAATTTAGATTAAACGGTTTCTATGACAACTGAAACATCATAACTCAGTGACTTCCAACCACTGTGTTGACAAGGTCATGGGAGAATGATCTAATTCACTTCATTAGTTTTAAAAAACTGAAAATGAATCTGGTCCGTCCATCCCTCTGTCCATCATTTAAGACAGAAACACCTGCTAACGAGCTCTGATAAAACTAAAAGGTCAAGGCAACATCGTGGTGAGTTTGCATTGATCCTGCTCACAGCATGAACACAGCGCTGCTCTGAGCCAGGGACAAATGTGCTCAATTAACAACATTTGCTTATTTTGCTGCCATGTCAACTTGAGGCTTAAAAGAGACTTTCACCCTTTAAAACTAGAGCTTTGCTATTCTTTTGACAATTGTAACTATTCAACCGTCTACAGCAGTGGTGTCGAACTCAATCACACAAGGGGCCAAAATCCACAACAAACCTGAGGTCGCGGGCCGAACAGCATAAACATTTATTGAACACTCTAAAACTACATTTTTCAAACTTTCAAACCGTATCTTTTAAATGCAATTATGAATTAGATATATAACATTACCTGCACTAATGCCGGTGTGAATGCTTGTAAGCTGAATTTGGCCTCTGAAGATGCTAGTGCTGATAGCTGAAGATGCTGAAATTGATGGCTGAAAACACTGAAGCTGATAGCCAACTAAAATATTAGATAAATGCCAAATTACCCCCCAAAAAAAACAAAACAAAAAAACTAAGGTTGGCTAAGACAGCTAGCATGTAGCTTAAATATTAGCTAAACTCCAAAATAGCCTAAAAACTCTTAGTAAATGCCAAAATAGTCCTACAAGCTAGTAGAATGCCAATTTTTAAAACTGTAACGTTTTAACATAATTATGATAAGAAGGCAGGCATATTATTCCAGAGTTAATCAACTTTAACCTTAACTTACATAAAAGTAATATTTTGTCAAAAGTATACAAGTTAGAAATAAGTACAAGATAACATCGGGTCATTAATAACAATGAAATAAAATCATCTGAAGGGCCGGATCCGGCCCCTGGGCCTCGACTTTGACATGTGATCTACACCATTAGCTACATTGCAGCTGATGAACGCTTTACAGACCCGCCAGGATTTTTGCGGCACATTTTTATGTTTGCTGTGGCCTAAAATGCCTGATGTTGGGGCAGCTTTTGTGACCCTTTTTATTGTGACAGATGCACTAGGAAAATACAGCACCATCACAATATACAATGTTGTTGTGCTGTCATTTAACTTAAATAGAATTTGAAAAACCAAATGAACTTTTGGTCCTCTCTGCTCACAATAACCTAAATATTTGTGTATCTATTGTGTATTTGTTCTGTTTTGGAGAAGGTTCTCTCAGGTGTCTGTGTACGTTTGTTGTGGAGGCGGTTCTACATGGAATTATTTTCCTGCAGACTCTAAATTCTTCATTTCCAGAGTGTCTCCCTGTCTTTCTCTCATCCTCCGTCCACTGCGTCATGAAAAGCTGCTTTTCTTTGCCTCTATAGTTAAAGGGTTAACTCTCTGGTCAAACACACTCCTGCTCTCTCCCCTTGGCTGCCCCCTGTGGTCAGCAGAGGAACCGTCACTCACACTGTCGTCTCCAACTCTCTGGAGGGCGTCTCCCAGGTGGAAGTAAAAGCGCCCGTCGTCGGTCCCTGGCTCGCCAGACTCCAAGCCTTCCTGCAGAGACGGACAGGAAGTAAGGAGCTGAAGGTGCCAACACTCACATGCACGCGTGTGCTAACCCTCAGGAAAGGGATGCTCTCTGCGATCTGGTTTTCTGCCTTCAGGATGAACCCGTAGTGTACTTTGGCAAACCCGTTGTCAGGGGCGACGCCCAGAACCTGAGGATTGAGGAGAAACAGCCAATCAGGACTCGGGGCTCAACCGTACAACAGGAAGTCTGTTTCCAACAGCAAACCTCTTCGTAGACTTGCTTGGCTCCCTTGTTGTCGTTTAGCAACAAGTGGGCCACGCCGAGGTCGTTCTTCAGGCTGACGTCGTCCGGGAAGATCTGAACCAACTTCTGCAACGTCACCAGAGATCCACGCGTCCGACCTGGAGGGGGCGTCATCATCAAACCAGAAAAACCAGCAACTTAATTCAATTCTATTTTATTTATATAGCCCAATATCATTTAAAAAATGGCCTTATTGGGCTTCACGCTGGTGACTGAACAGAAGCAGAAAATCGGTCATAAAATATAAACAATATCTGATTGCTAAACTAAACAGACTAATTAGCTGCTATGTGTAAAACAGGAACGTCCTGCACAACGCTCAGGCCCCTGAAGGCAGCACATTGCCACAAATCAGTGGACAGAATAAATAAAGTTCACTCTGGTTTGAAAATACTATTGCTCTAACACAAACAGAAACTGCTTCTTTGTTTACATAAATATTGTGTAGAACTTTGTGTTGGATTATGTGGATTATGGAGGAAATGGGTGGAGTCAGCAGTAAGGAAACAGAAGGAGAAAAGTTTGGGGCGTCGGCAGCTGTCAGGTGGAGGACTTAGAGAAAAGGCTGGGGGGGGGCTACGAGGACCCCAGAAAGAAATAAAGGATAACCTTCCCATGAATGCTGGCTCGGCTGGAATCTACCCAGGTGGGGGCGTGTCTGTCCATTCGGAACTGCTCGCCTTCTGTGACGTTGGTGGGCGGGACTTTCGCAGAGTTTCTGCAATTTTTGACGTCAGTGTTTATTATTGTGGAAAATTCATGTCGATCCCCATCCTAAAATAAAATAGTCGGTTTCCTCTTTTGGAATTCTACTAGCAGACATCTTCGTATAGCTCCGCCCATCATAGCAGGTGCGATTTTGCTGCATTACAGCCGTCAGATTCACGATCGTTCTTCGCCTTATTTATTAAAATAAAAGATCATTTTTGTAAAAACTACAAATAAATGCCATATTATCTCTTTAATTTAATACAATCTCATTCGCCAAATTACAATAATTATATATATATATATTTTTACAGTTTGACACATCACTCATTTAATGTAAAAATAAAAAGTAATGATAAAAAAAACAAATAAAATATCCATTCTTGTCGCCGCTTTCGGAGGTGGGTTGGGGGGAGGAGAGGGCCGCGCCGCTGTTGGAGCTTCTTTAAAACTCTAAGGATGGAAAAACAAGTCCTCAGGGACAGCATGAAGGGAAAAAAAGAAAGAAAGAGGAGGAAAAACGAGCTCAAAGCAAAGGTTTGTCTGTTGTACTAATATCAGATTGTTTGGAAATTGCATTTTGGTCGAAAAAGACGAACTCAGTTGAAAAACCTCGACTTTGCTCCAACGTATAACCTGAACGGTGGTAAAGTTGGTTAGCGCGCCGGCCTCATGTTTTTGCCAAGGGCGCCATGCAGCCCAGGACCGGGCCTGGTTTGGACCCTACCAAGGAACTGCTGTCGCTCAGCTCGTCTCTTGAGCGCCGCTCTCAGGAGGTCGGTGGTGGCGTCTGGCAGCTCCGACGCCTCTTTGAAGGTGTTGATGGCTCTCTGTAGCATCTCGTTGCTGCGCAGCTTCTCTGCCAGGTCGTCCTCCGCCTGGGGGGGAGGGGAGGGGGGGACACGTCAGACATGCAGCATTACTACGCATCGAGTCTTCCCGAGTGAAGAACGGAGAAGATCAGAATAAGAACCTCAAAAGTGGACGCAATGTTTTGCAATCAACTTCAAAAACTTTTACAACAAAATAATCTGATCAGAGGAATCATCACAGGACAAAACAAAAATCATATTTTTGGTAACAGTTTCAATTCATTTGATCATTTTTTTTACCTTTATTTTCCCACAGATCAGACACAGTTCTGATCAAAACCAAAGAGGAGTGATGTTAGAACCACGGCTGAGCTAACAGCAGCTCACTGACCGCAGGAGAAAACATGACAACAGGAAGAAGTTTGACTTTAATCTCAGACACGCTGGAATTGTCTGACTTTTGTTCTGTTTACAAGGATTATGTGAGAACGGAAATTTAGGAAAATCTTAACTGGAGAGAAAAGATCTTCTGCAGCTCCACGTCTCATAGACAAAGCTAATGCTAGTGTTAGCATTAGCACAGAAGAATAAAATCATAATTACCTTCATAATTAAACAAGCAGCATTGAATGAAGTAACTGTAACCTTTGTGTAACTTTAACCAGGTTGTCAGAGAGAAATAATCCACGACTGGTTTAATATCATCCAGAGGAATTATGGGAAACAGCTGAGCTGCTGTTCTGACTGCAGACAGGATTACTGATATTTATGAACCATCTAAGAGGAGGAAACTAATACAACCAGGTAGGATATTTATAAAATACATATTAAACACATTTCAGTTACAACTGATTAGGTTGCCTTTAATCATTTATGTAAAATTGTTTTAAACAGTGTTCAACCATCAGATTTGCCGTTCTAAACATAGACATTGGAAGCGACTCAGGACTTAAGTGGCGATGTGTGACATCACGTCTAAAGGGTCAACGCAGTAATAAATATCCATGGGCGGAGCTTTACGGTACCTGAGCTTTCCCGTAGCGAGCGCGGGGGCTCTGAGGAAACTGCTGCACCAGCCTCTCAAAGGCCTCCAGCGCCTCCTCCACCTTCCCCTGAAGCAGAGGGAGAACGTCATCTCCTGCAGACACGGAGCTCAGAGCTCTGCTGGCGGCGTTGGTACCTTCTTGCGAAGCTTCTCTGCTGCATCGAGTTCTGCTTTGATGGTTTTGTCAAACTTGTTCAGTAACTTCGGCTTCTTCTTCTTCACTGCAGGGAGCAAACAGAGGTCATAGAAAACCTCTCAGAAACGGCTTTTCAGATACACTCATCTTTCTACCTGGTAGCTTTTCCTCCACGGGCTCCTCCGTCCGTCCCGTCACACCTGAAACACAGATATACGATTGACTTTAAAGAGCTTTTTTTCTGTTCGACTCCGGAGCTCCAGTGTTTATGCTCTTTGTGTTTAAATCAGTTCTCTGAGAAGATTTTAACTAATGAGATGAGAACATTAGAATAAATGGGGGTGGGTGTGTTAGTGAACAATAAACTGTCAAAACTTAAGATGTATAACAGCCTTACAGTCTAAATCTATCTCTTTTAGAAAGGGTGGGGGCTCTATAACAATCAGAAATCTGGCATCACAAACACGCTTCAGTCGTCATGTTTTTGGTGTCCTTGACATGTTCTTTAGCATTTTTCCTCATTGCATCGACATAGCATTGACAAAAGCTGTATAGTTTGTTACATTTAAACATATTAGTTTTTAAAAAACTGTAAATTTTAATTTGATGAAAACTAAATATTTTATATCTAACACATAATAGAGCTTTTGACATTTGATCCAATGTTTCACTTTTTTGCAGAGTAAAAAAGAGAACATGTTCATTCTTTTTATTATAAAACTGCATTTCCATAATAAAAAGAGCGTTGGGAACGATTTTACAATAGAAAAAAGTACAATTGGAGCTGGACAAAGTCTTTCATTTAACTCGGGGATCTCAAACTCAATCGCACAGAGGTCAAAAATCCAAAACACACAGGAGACTTTCACAACTTTAAAGAACTTTTTGTAACTTGTTTAGATAACTATGAATAAAAAAGAGATTATTTCAGAATAAATTAAACTTAAACCTTAAACTAACTTTCAATATTTTACTCTACATAAAAATATATTTTGTTGAGTTTGATGTTAAGTTTAATGCTAAATTAGCCTAAAAAAGCTAAAGAAAAAACAAACAAAGAAAAAAACAGCTAGCATTTAGCTAAAAAAAAACCCAGCTATGCTACAAATAACTTTAAAAAAATGAAAAAATACTCAAAACAGCTAGCATGTAAATTTTAGCTAAACTGCAAAAGAGCCTTAAAAAATCTTAGGAAATGCCAAAATAGCAGAATGCTAATTTTTTAAACTGTAACTTTTTAACATAATTAAGAATAATAAAAAGGCAGGAATATTATTCCAGAATAAAAAAAGAAAGAGCTAGATAACTTCAATAACTTTTACTCTCCATAAAAATATATTTTGTTAGAAATGAGCAGAAGATAACATCGGACCATTAATAACAATAAAATCAAATGATTTGGATCCGGCCCCAGGGCCTTGACTTTGACACGTGGTTTAACTCCTTAGATGGACTCACTGGTGTCCTCTACAAGCTGTGGTTCCACCTCTGTTGTCGCTGCAGGAGGACTTCCCGTCCGCTCCTCTGACTGAGGATCTAGAACACACCAGAGAGGACTGAGTTTGAAACGCAGCCTCAGGTTTATTCACACGTTCTTTAGCAGGTGTTAAAGCTCCCATGAGCTGAAAGTGCTGAAAAAAGAGAAAGGCTGTAAGAGTGAGTGATGAGAACTCTGCTGGGTGAAGGTGGTGATTCACAGACAACAGTCAACGTCTGAACTCATTTCAGGCAAAAGCACCCTCAAACCAGCAGCTGTTGGAACTATTATTCAATCTTTGAGACAAAAGCAAACCAAACTAGATAAAGACGGGACATTTATCAGCATTCCGAACCAGGATGGCTTTAAGGAAGAAGAAGGAGGAGGAGGAGGAGGCTCAAACCAGACTGACCGGCTTCATGTGTGACTTTGGAGCTCGTCTGTCCGGACGCTTCTGCAGGAAAACACAACCAGGACAAAATATTACACTTTGACTGTTTTCCTCTATGGAAAAAATGTGACAATCTTTTCAGTTTTTTTTTTTTTTTTATTTAAAAGAATCAAAAACTTAACTTTAAGTCAATAGAACATAACTGTTTTATGCCTTGAGAGAGGGCAGTTTACAAAGAAATGGTGCCAGAGCAGCACTCCGACTGACAGAGGACGCCAATGATCATACCAAATCTTGGTGGTTAAGTCTACGTACAGACATTTTTAACATTGTATTTGTTCTTAACTCAGATCATCAAAAGGTATACCGATGAGGGAAACATTTCAAAGTACAGACGGACGTACAAAGAGAAAAAGCTTCAACAGTCGAGTGGACTAAACGTCCGCCTCACACTCTCTGTAAAGCCAAATATTTACTTTGTCTTCAAGAGAAACATTTAAATCAGCAAAAAGAAAGCAATAAAATATTTTCATTTGAATGTTTTAAAAGTGATCATGCAAACAAGAAACACAGTTCATCATTTATTTCTCCTTGATTTGTACTCCAGTTTTCCAAACATTGGTGAGGTCTCGCTGCACATTTTAGTTGCTGTCATTCTGTAGATTTTAAGGAAACTTTTTTTTGTTGTTGTACATTTGTCTGTTTGGACCCTACAGTGAATATTTAACACTTTATTCATAAACACACGGGAGGTTTTGAATGGAAAGAAGACACCGAGGGGGGATCAGGTTGACTCACCTGTAGTCTTCTCCGTCTGCACCTCCTCCACCAGAACTGTGACAGGACAAAAGGAAGATTCTTCTTCAGTACTGAGCACAGTTTACCACAGATTCAACAACGAGATCTGATGTCAGGATCAGATTAAACATCAGCTACACAGGAGTTAAATATTGATCTCTGTAGATCAGAGGTGCCCAAACTATTTCTCTCAAAGGGCCAAAATCTAAATGGGATCCCGGTCTGCGAGCCAAATACAACATTTTTATTTTTTGCATGTCAGAAATAAAAGGAGAAAATAAAGAATATCAATAGGGAAACAGCAAGCTGGTGTCCCAATGTGAGACGTGGAGCTGGTCCTTTGACTTTACCCGTTTGTTGTTGTCACTCCATCTTGGCTAGCTAAAAGCCGCTAAAAGCATCGTATCTGACTGTGAAGACTCCTGGGAATTTCTAACACAAAAAAGCCCAGGGCTGACTCACTTTGGGGTCGTTTCATCCATAGCGGCAGGGAAAGAAAGGGCTAACAGCGCCACCCGGAGACTGAAAGTGTATTACAGCTACAGAGTTTTGGAACATCATAGAGGGTCAATGAGAAAGATAAGGGGGTTGAACTAGACGCTCTTCTGAAGCCACGACTTGGCGGATCAAAAAATAACCTTTGATGGTGTAGATCACTCGTGTTAAAGTCAAGGCCCGGGGGCCGGATCCGGCCCTCCGAATAATTCTATCCGGCCCTCCAGATCATTTTATTTTATTGTTATTAATGACCCCCAATGTTATCTTGCACTTATGTCTAATTTGTATAATTTTGACAAAATATATTTTTATGGAGAGTAAAATATTGAAAGTTATTTAAGGTTTAAATTGATTTATACTGGAATAATATTCGTGCCTTTTCATTATTCATAAATATGTTAAAAAGTTACAGTTTTAACGTTTTAAAAATTGTCATTCTGCTAGTTTTTTTAACTAGCTTGGCATTTACTAAGATTATTTAGGCTATTTTGGAGTTTAGCTATTTTTTTCAGCTACATGTTAGCTGTTTTGGCTAATCTCAGTTTTGTCTTAGGGTAATTTGGCATTTAGTTAATATTTTAGCTGGCTATTAACTTCAGCGTTTTTAACTAATTTCAGCTATCAGCACTAGCATCTTCAGCTATCAGCACTAGCATCTTTAGCAGCCACATTCAGCTCACAGCATTCACACTAGCATTTTCACAGGTTACGATACATATCTTGTTCATAATAATGTTAAAATGTAGTTTTAGTGTTCAATAAATGTTTATCCCGTTCGTCCCGTAACCTAAGGTGTGTTTTGGATTTTGGCTCCTTGTGCGATTGAGTTCGACACCCCTGGTGTTGACATTCCTAACAGCTGTGGAACGCTAAAATGTTCTTTCTAAAACGTCAAAGTGAAGCTGCATCCCAGAATCCATCCTGCTCCTTCTGAACAAACGATTCCTCTGCATCCTGACTGAACAGATACTGAAGCATGAGGAGCTCCATCTTGATTTAGCCAAACATTACAAGCTAATTTCTTTTTTTTCTTTTACAAATTTGTAACTTCTACATTTGTTAAGTTAAAAACAAAGCAGTTATTCCTGTCTTTCATCTGGTTATAAATTGTTTTCCATGAATCTCCGTTTTGGAGCTGCTCTGTGCGTTTGTTTCATTGGACTTTCCCACTCTTGTCCACCTGCCGCACATCCTCATGCTTTGAGCTCTGAGCGACCGCGCTCTGATCTGGCCTCACCTCCGGTGCTGTCGATGGCGTCGCCTTCCTCCTCTAAAAGAGACAAACGTTTAATAAGAAGAGGCGGAGCGCTCAGAGAAACGAAAGCAAAAGAAAGGATCACAGACCGTAAGGATGAGCGCTGTCCTGAGGATGGTCTGATGAAGAAACAGAGAGTGCGCTTGGGTTAAACAAGGAAAACATCAAACTCTTTAGAAGATCATGAAAATCTATTGTTTTCTGGGTTCATTCCCCCAGAAATGAAGGAGCAGCAGAGAGTAGATATAAAAATGTTACTTGACCTGGAATGAACTCATCTTCCACCAGCGGAGGCAGCGGGACGGCAGCTGGAAGGAGACACAAGGTTCAGTTGCACGGCTGATGATGGTGCCATGGTCACCATAGCAACCAGGAGCCAGGTGTGTTTTGGATTTTGCCCCCTTGTGAGATTGAGTTTGTCGCCTTGATTTAAATGAAGAAAACTGAAAAAGACTATTTCACAAACATGAAAGTCTGGAAGTTTCCTGCAGGACGAAACATGCAATTCTCTATTGATATTACAATCTAATATTTGATCATGATTTGAAAATGAATTATTCAACATGCAATTCAGCCTTAGAATATATAAAACTAATTTTGCAATTTAAATTCAATATAAAAAAATTACTATTCAATCGGAAATTTTTAAAAATAAAATGTATAAATTAAGACAAAATTTACTGCATCTTAAATCTTCATGAGTTTTTTATACAATGATTCATATGATAATACATATTGGAATTTGACCATTTGTTTTAAAAAAGTGTTTTTTTATTTACTGTAAAATATTAAAAACTGATATTTCATTACATGGTTGACTTTAAATGTATTTTAAAGTAACTTAAAATCTATTGCACTGTATGACATGGTGTTTTTCTGTCAATATACAAAAACAACAACACAGCGCCCCCTGTGGTAGTTATTTTCCTTTGCATACCATCACACTTTCTCTGACTAAAAAGTTTAAACTATCAGACTCTCATCGTCCCAACCCGGCACGTAGGACACCAGAAAAAGGTTTGGTTTCTACACAATAATGTTTGTAGCAGCGAGGAGGAGAGTTCTTCCATCCTCTGCGTTAAGATAGATCAGTGGTCCCAAAACTACGGCCACCACGGACTACGAGAGACGCATGATTCCCCCCTGTTTTGCAGTTTGAATTAAACTTTGACACAAAAACACCATGACAAATTACAATGCAATGGATTTCAAGCTACGTTAAAATAAAATAAAGCAAACCATGTACTGAAATGTTTTTTTTATATTGATTTATAAACTGAAAAATGCATTTTCATTTGGATTACAGTATCAAAACCCCATGACAATTTAAAGTGCAATTGATTTAATTTAACATATTTTTAAATTTGTAAGATTAAATTGTAATTTTTCATATTGAATTCTAAATTGCAAAATGCATGTTCAAATGGAATTGTCAATTGAGAACTGCATATTACTTTGAATAATGAGTGGAGAAAAATGTCCATAGAGAAACGGGATAAAAATACAATTTAGTTTTTTTTTTTCAAATGAGGATTTTTTTTTTATCTAAAACATGAATTTCTCTTGGTTAAGAGACACTTCTTCACATGATGAAAATGTTTTTGCGGCGTTAAAGGAACAGCTGCTCTTCCACTGAACTGCTGGAGATCCAAATCCTGTTTATGTTCTCAAACAACAAAAGCTGTGAAAGTTCAACATGAAACATTCAGACACTTTACAAAGAAGAGATAAAGGAGGAGAGCATGAACTGACCTTGAATGTCAGACTCCACGTCCTGAGATCCAGGTGCTGAAACAGGGAAGCCACAGTGTTACTGTCGTCATGGTGACCAGTTGGTGAGAAAACCTCAAATCTGTCTTGAAACACGACTACTAACTACAATAGCAATATTCACTGGCGTGTCAAAGAGGATTTCGTTGAGTCATAAGTACAGGTGAGGGGGTGCACACACCTGCTGGCTCCTCCCTAGAGGGCGTGGTCTCTGCAGCAGCCTGTGATGGATCGTCCTCTTTCTGATGGAAGCTTTCTGGAACTTTCTCTGAGGGTCCTCCAATAATCAAAGCGAAATCACTTTACTAACCTGCAGATCAGATGGGAACACTCGTGTGTTTCATGTGTTGCTCACGTGTTTCCTCCTCTGCTGACTCAGTCTTTGAGGTCTTCAAACCTGTTTAAAAACACAAACAAAAGGAGAAACTCTCATGAATGAGACATCAAGGGTCTACTCACACAGAGCAGACAGAACAAACCAAATGTCAATCAGAAAATGCCAATGTTCTGTTTTAATCCCTCAAGTTTTCCTTTCCTAAAGTCATTTGGTCTTTTTGAGAAGTTGGACCTTCAACCGCAGGCCCAACAGGATCAACATTCATTGAACACTCCAAAACTACCATTTAAAACTTTAGAACGATAACTTTTTAACATAATTATTAGGTAACTAGATGACTAGATATATAGTATATATAGCATTACCAGTGATAATGCTAGTGTGAATGCTGTAAGCTGTGCTGATAGGTGAAGATCCTGAAATTGATAGCTAACAGCCCTGAAGCTGATAGATGAAAAATACTGAAGCTGATAGCCAGCTAAAATATTAGCTAAATGCCAAATTAGCCTAAAAAATAAAATAAACATTAAAAAACTTAGGTTTACAAAACAGCTAGCACGTAGCTGAAAAAAATAACTAGACTTCAAAATATCCTGAAAAATTGAAAAAAGCCTAAATTAGCCAAAACAGCTAGCATGTAAATGAGCCTAACTCTAAAAAAACCTACAAAACCAAAAAAAGCCTACATTAACCAAAACATAAAGCTACTAACTATTAGCATGTAGCTGAAATATTAGCTAAAACTCCAAAACAACCTAAATCTCAGTAAATGCCAAAATAGTCCAAAAAGTTAGCAGAATGACAATTTCAAAAAAACGCAACTTTTTAACATAATTTTAAACAACAAAAAGGCAGGACAATCAACAATCAACTTAAATCTTAAATAACTTTCAATATTTTACTCTCCATAAAAATATATTTTGTTTAGATTGAAGAAGAGAGAATGAGTGGTGAAATGTTTCAAAGACAGAAGATTTTATGTCCAGATACCAAATACCACAACTCTGCTTCAAAATAACATCTCCTGGATGAAAGACAACCTTCATCAACAAAAAAAAAAAAAAAAAAAAAAAAGAACCCAGTCATCATTCTATCCATTCTTTAAACCTTTTTAATCCCTTTTAGGGCATGGGCTGCTGGAGCCTATCCTAGCTGCTGTACGGTGAAGGCAAGAGTCACCGTCGACCTTCATTCCATTCAGGTTTTATTTTAAAAACTAATAGAAAATACATCAGTTCATCTTCAACAATAGAAGAAGAACCAATGGATGACTTATAATGAAATTGAATACAAAAGAATTCAATATTTGTTTTATTTACATTTGAGCTTTCACTTTCTTCAGAGTTTTTACCTTTAAATTTTGCTTTTGTGTCACACGTTTTGATGGAAATTAGTTTTAGAACCAAAAGAGGAGTAAACAATAAAAAGAATGAGGTTAAATTCCCTGCAGATGTTCTCTTTATTCAGTAGTTCTGATGCGTCAGAAGTCCTGGAGCCACAGCTGAACTCTGAAGCTGTTTGGATCTTCATTTCTTATCACTTATGCATCAGAACAAAATGGTAAATTCTTCTTTATTAATGTTTTAGATTCAGTCCAAACTAACCTCAGGAGTTCCACATCCCAACAGTCCAGACCGTTTTCAATGTTCTTTCATGTTGAAATGTTCTGGTGCTTCAGTCAATCTTTTTGGTTTCGTCTCTGCTTCCTGTTCATAGATCTGACTAAAGCGAGAGCTCTGAATATTTGATTGTATATAGGTGATAGTAGTGGTCATAGTAAATTCTGTGAAGTCAGTGTGGACTCAAGTCTTCTACATTCAGAGAGGCTTTAATCAAAAATGTGTTCACACCTTCTAATCTGAGCTAAGATACGAATTTAGAATTTAAACTTGGAATCAACCAGAAAGCAAATGTGGAAAAAGTTAGAATAGATGATGAAAGTGAATACAATGAAAAGAAAAAGCTGATTTAATCACATAAAGTGTTACTATATTTGAGCTACCACAAATGATATATAATGGTTGACTAACTAGGTCATGTGCAAACTGGATGTAAAGCACACATCTTAACCATCATTAGCTTTAAACACAATAAACACAATTAAGATGACAGTTTATCAAACCTTTAATGAATCGTTCAGCTTCTGTCCTTTAGTTTCTATTATTAAACAAGATTAAATCAAATGAGAGAGAGATAAGGACAATATTTTCAATCAAACTCGTTTTGACAGGTGCCCCGCCCCTCAAGATGACGGAACAATTTAATGTCATTTTTATTTATAAAGGGTATATAGGGTCAAAGGTCACCTGTCAAAATGAGTTTGATGGAAAGTATATTCTTTATTTCTCTAATGAAGTCAGCAGTTCTGGTCTCACTGACTCAAATGGTGAAAACAGTGAATTTTTTGGGTGCTGAACGCTCACAACTTTGTTCAACTTTACTACACGCCGACTCCATAGATTATAAGGTAACAACTAATCGACTATTAAATTAGTCGTCGACTATTTTAATAGTTTATTAGTCGACTAATCGTTGCAGCCCTATTCTATACAAGTCCAACCATGAAACAAGTTCTTGTGTGAGGATGATGCCCCTGCTGGTGAGTTCTGGTATTACAGAAGGACTCCAACATAATCAGATTGATCTTCATGACTTCTGTTTCTTCCTTTGTTTTAAAAAGCCTCTTCAGAATCACCACAATATAAAAATGAATAAAAGCTCATTTCACTTAGAAGAGACAGTTTTTAATAAAACCAACAGATGAAGAGAGCAGAAAGACTGCATAAATATAACAGACATGATTCACAGCTGAGAAAAAAAAAAAAAAAACTTTAAATCAACTTTAAAAGTTCATCATAAACAGGAAAAAGTTAAGCGAGTCAGATTATTCTGATCAAATGCAGCAGAATCAGAAGCACAAACATTTATAAAAATTGGTTTTCCTATTGAGGGAAAACATGAACACAACCTTTCATTGTGTAGTACAACACTGTGGTGTGAAGAAACAATAGAAACGGTTTGAATTTGCATTATTTATATCTCTGTGTTGCACAAAAAAGAACACACAAACCTCTTTTAATTTACAGAAAAAAGTACATAAAAAAATCACACTTAAATCTTTCCTTAATATTGAAATTAAAAGGATTTATTTTGCCCAAAACATCTAACAATTGGATACTATTTTCACTGAAAAAGAAACATTTTTCTATTAAAGAAGTAGGCATACTGATGAAGAGACACAAAGTTATTTCATCTAACATTAAATTTAAAAAAAGTTCAACAGATGGTGTTTAGCTTCAGGGGTATTGATGTTTTCAGTTTGAATTATTAGTTTAATAACTGATGTTTGTTGTACACATTAAGGTTTGTGGAAACAAGAAAAGCAAAGACTTTGCTGCGTCTGGTGCCTTTTTCATTCCTCAGTTTATGTAAAACAGTAAAATAAAATGAAAAATACAGTAAGAAAAACATGAAAAAATGCCGCTTTCATTAAAAAAAATTACTTTAATGAAATAAATAAAACACCACAACCTAAAACTCACAAAAGATCAACACGTTCACAACATAAGCATCAAACGGGCAAACAAACTTTACCGACTTATACTTGAGGTTTGTCCTAATTTAAAGATGTTTAAAGAAGTATTTTATTTATCCTTCTAGCGCCGTGGATTTTACAGTAAAAATCTAATAAATATGAACATTTTACTAAGTCTATGAATTCTTTGAGTTCTGACGATGAAAACGTTTCTTTCTCTCTGAAATGGTTCAAACGCATACACCATCTATTCATTTTTTCTTCTTATCGGAGACGTTCTGGTCCGTCCCGGCGGCCGCAGAGCCTCGTCCCTCCATCTCAGAGGAGCTGTTCTTCCTCTCCAGGATCTCAGGTCTCCTGCTGTTGCTCTTGGTGGAATTTCTTTCTTGTCCTTTCTTCTCCCACAAGGCTTTCTCTTCCACCATTCTCTGCCTTTTCTTCATCTGCTCATCCCTGGATTCTTTCTCCCGCTCTACTCTTTCTGTTGATAGTCTTTGTTGTTCCTTTATCTTCTGTTCTTTAGCGATTCTCTCTTTTTCTTTGGCTGATCTCTCCTTCTCTGCGACTCTCTCCCTCTCTTGGTTAATGCGTTCCTTCTCCTCTTTAGCGGCTCTTTCTAGGCGTTCCTTCTCCATTCTTTGATTTTCTGCCTTCATTTTAGCGATTTGTTCCCTTTCTTTTGCGATGCGCTCTCTTTCCAGTCTTTCTTTAGCTATCCTTTCTTTTTCTTGCCTTTCCTTGGAGACTCTCTCCTTTTCTCTAGCAATGCGCTCTCTCTCCTGTAGTTCCCTAGTGATTCTTTCCCTCTCTTCCCTTGCCCTCTCTTTGGCTATTCTTTCTTTTTCCAGTCTCTCTCTTTCAGCTCTTTCTTTTGCAATTCTTTCTTTTTCCAACCTTTGTTTTTCGAGTCTTTCCTGGACAATTTTCTCCCTTTCTTTCTCAGCTTTTTCCTTGGCAATCTTCTCTTTAAGTCTTTCCTCCTCCAGTCTTTTCCTCTCAGCCTTCTCTTTTTCGATTTGGGCCCTCTCTTTAGCAGCTTTCTCCTTTTCTATCCTTTCCTTCTCTGCCTTCACCCTTTCTAACCTTTCCCTCTCCAATTTCTGCTTTTCTAACTTCTCCTTCTCCAACCTTTCCTTCTCTAACTTCTCCTTCTGAGCCTTCTCCTTTGCAATTCTTTCCTTTTCCAACTTTTCCTTCTCTAACCTTTCCTTTTCCAGCCTATCCTTCTCTAACTTTTCTTTCTCCAGTCTTTCTTTCTCTAGTTTTTCTTTCACCAACCTCTCTTTTTCCTTCCTTTCAGTCTCAGCTTTCTCCCTCTCCAGCCTTTCCTTCTCTAGTCTTTCCTTCTCCAGCCTTTCCTTCTCTAGTCTTTCCTTCTCCAGCCTTTCCTTCTCCAGTCTCTCTTTCTCCAGTCTTTCCTTCTCCAGCCTTTCCTTTTCCAGTCTTTCTTTCTCCAGTCTTTCCTTCTCCAGCCTTTCCTTTTCCAGCCTTTCCTTCTCCAGTCTTTCCTTCTCCAGCCTTTCCTTTTCCAGTCTCTCTTTCTCCAGTCTTTCCTTCTCCAGCCTTTCCTTTTCCAGTCTCTCTTTCTCCAGTCTTTCCTTCTCCAGCCTTTCCTTTTCCAGTCTTTCTTTCTCTAGCCTTTCCTTCTCCAGTCTTTCCTTTTCCAGCCTTTCCTTCTCCAGCCTTTCCTTCTCCAGCCTTTCCTTCTCCAGTCTTTCCTTCTCCAGTCTTTCCTTCTCCAACTTCTCCTTCTCCAGCCTTTCAGCCTCAGCTTTTTCCCTCTCCATCCTTTCCTTCTCTTCCCTCCAGTGCTCCTGAGCTTCCTCCAGACTCCTGATCTTCAGGCTCCAGTCGGCCTCCCTCCGCTCCTCCTCCTCAGCCAACAGGACTCTGATCTCACTCAGTGCGATGCGTGCTATCCTCTTGGCTTCCATTTTCTCGTGGATCATTCTCAGCTCTTCTTTTAAAGCCGAGCGCAGCCTGGAGCCTTTGATGTGGGGATGTTCTGAGGTTTAAGATTAAAGCCCATCAGCAAAATTCATCAGTCTTCATCAAAGTCATTCTTTATGGATTTATTACCACAAATTTGAGATTTAAAATCTACAATCCACAGTAACCACAGAAATGTTAGAGATGCCAGAGATCCTTGGAGGAGTTACAATCTTCACTCAGAGGGATTAATGCAAAAAAAAAAGGCTTTTAAAACTGTCTTTATGATTACAAATGTTTCAGATCAGTCACAAAGATGCTCCTTCAACTCTGTTAGTGGTATTAAACATCAGATCTACAGCTGCACTATCGTTAGACGATTCCATGCACGTGTCACAGGAATCCTGTAAAGAATCAAGCAGCAGGCGTTCTGCTTTAGTACCTGTGGTCGTGTTTGTTCCATCTGAGGCTTCTTCTGAGACCAAAAAGAAAGATTTAAAAGATCAGCTCACATTCCCTCACTTTCTGAATCCTTTAACTAGTTCAGGGGCAGAGAGACTTGGGAGGTACCTTCAGGAGACTCTACACCTGGATCAGTGACTACCGTGGAGTCGACTTCTAGAACGACACGGAAGTGTTTGACACTAAAGTCTGCAGGTCCTTCACTCAGGTTAGATCACCACAACATGCAGAAAGGACCAAAGAAACCCAAAAAGAGAGCTCCTATTCTTCATTCAGAAGCAGCTCCAGCATCTTAAACTTTAGACTCGCTCAACTCTGACTTAAGGACTGAAGAGTTGCATTAAAAGATGAAAATCGTCTTTGTTTAGAGGGAAGGGTTTATCTTGATAAGTCTCATGGTTATAGACAAATATGGCCAGAAACATCAACATGTCTGTCATTAATGCTTTTTTTTTTTTTTTTTTTACATAAACAACAAACCAGCTTTTGCCATATTCGTTTTTGCCTTAGTCCAGGAGTCTGCAATCTGCAGCTCCAGAACCACGTGTGTCTCTCATCTGTCTCTTTATCTATGGAAGCGCCTTAGTCAAACATAAAATAAATCAGAGAGACAGTTCATCCAGACATGTCGACCGTCTGAGTCAGCAGCTCTCTGATAATGTCTGCTTAACCAAAACTACCTAAAGAAAACAAATAAACAAAGCCTGGAAACTAAGACTAACAAGATCCAACCCCAAACTAAAATAACAAAACCCAGCAGTGGAAGACTGCTGAGGATAAAGAGGAGAAAAAGAAACAAAAATGTAACTAAAGAAAAATACATAGCATTTTTTTAAGTACTTAATTAGCATTTATTAAATTTAGATTAGTTAAATTTATAAATTGATGTCTGAGGCGCTCATAGATATTAAACTCTGTAGGTTTTTACATCCCTGTTGACCTGAAGACGTCTTGTTTGTTCAACTCTACCTCCAGAATGAACAGATTTTATATGCAAAGAAAAACTTGGTAAAAAGTTTGATTCTTGATGAGTTATCAGATTATTTTATGCTGCACAACATTGGTTACAAGCTGCCCATAGCTGCACTGAGATGATCCTGTTTGACACAGATCATCTTTTATTTTGAAAATAAGTTATTTGAAAAAAAGATAAAAAATAAAATCACATTTTGAGAATTGCTAGAATCTTTTTACATTTTTACTTATCATGCCAAAATAAGACAAAAATCATATTTATTATTTAAACAAAAAGGCCACAAGTGAAAATCCAAATTTCTAAAAGGCTAAAATAAGACTTTGCGGCTCCTTCTAGGTTTTAATCAGTAGAAAAGGAGTCCAAATGGCTCTTTTACTGTTAAAGGTTGCCAACCCCTGTCCTAAGCGACAATGACCTTTTTAATACTAATTTTGTACCAATATTATAGCAAACATTGGTTATAAAAAGACACACTTCAAAGGATCATGCAGGAGCACACATGCACGCTCCACAGTCAGCGTACCTCTCTTCTTCCCGTCTTTTCTCTGGTCTGCAGAAGCATACAGAGCCATCAGCAGGAATACAAACACACGCAACAAGTAAACAGACACCTCCTTTTCACGCAGTTTTTGATCTAAATGTCTTCATATTATTTTGGCGGTTTAATATTTACAATGTAATTATTCTTTATTAATTCCAGGTATCCTTTTATATGCTTGAGAAGAGTAAACAGCCATGCACAACACATTCAGCAGAACTGTCAGAATTTTTCAGAGCTCGTGTTGTTGGGGAATCTGAGGCTGGCCTGAGCCAAAGAAAAACTCCAGCTCCTCTTACTAGATAGATCTTAGTAGAATTACAGTACAGCTCAAATACTAAAGAAAACAATCAACAGATCGTCGTCCCGGTTGGCCTGGTTCTTTGGAAAAGGAGACTTTGCTGTTTGAAGAAACAAACCCTGCTTGAAGACTTCTGACAAAGCTGATCAGCTTAACGCCACAAAGAGGTTTGGAATTAAAAAACTGCAAAGGAAATGTCTTCTAAAGACTTAAGTGAGTAATCCTACCAATCAATTACATTTTCAGTTGTTTGCTTTGTGTATTAATTAACACATATTTGAAAATGAAAGGTGTCTCTTCATTTGTTGCACGTCTGTGTACAAACGCATGCTCAGTACCTTTTCTCAGCCTCTCTCTCCTCATAGCGTGGCCTCTGAACTTCCTGTCATCTGAGTCAGCAGACAGAGCAGAGAGTTCATAAAGCTATCAGACATATAAACTCAGTGTAAAGAAGGAAAAACCTCAAAGTTCAGACAGGAAGGCATGTGAATGAGCTGAACTATCGGTACAGTGCAGATGTCATTTTCATCTAAAGGTTATGTTAGAGTCTAAACTGTTTTTGTAGTTTATGTCCGTCCGTCTGCTGTTCTCTTTTTGCTTAATCCATTCCACTCTGAGTGTTTCTGTGTTCAAATATTCATGGTTCCTTTGAATAACATAAAAAATTCATTTAAAAAGGATGTTTAAAGTCTCTCTGACAGCAACCATTCGTTAATATACATGACATTTTTTGCCTGCAGCTCTTTGGGGCTGATAAAAAGTGAAGTAGAAATAATATTCACCAGCATAACTACAATGGAAAAATGTTTATTAAACTAGAATGTCACAGAATAGTAAGGAGAACTGAATCTTCCAAACTCCAAATGGCTGATAATGTGTAAAGTTTGAGAGATTCTGATGGTCAGTGAGGCAAAAGCTGGAAAAAGGACGATCGGTCAGAGGCTGAAATGGAAACGTTTGGACTTCCAAGAAGCTGAAGCGCAAAAATTCAGATCCAGAAAAGATGTGTGTAAAAAAAATCTATGTGATTGAATCAATTCTCTGGGTTGATTTTTCTTTGATGTAAATTTCTAAGATAATGTATTATTTGACATCATTTACGAGAAAAAAAAAAAACAAGAACACCTTTTTGTCAGTTTTTTTTTTTTTAAGGATTTTATGACTAGAATCGTTACCGGTCAACCAAATTCTGTTCAACCAGAGTTATGTGAAGAGTTTCTCAATAATGGAAATTGGTTTTGTTCTGAAAAATTGCAGTAAAACTGATCAGTCAAGTCTGGAGGTCATCAGGGAGGAAGGAGCTTCTCCTGCGTTCTCCATGATCTCCCACTGAAGCTTCGACTTCAACTTACTGTCATTTTAATCCTGTTAGACTACAAATTAGTTCTTTAGTCTTCTGCAGGTTTGATTCCCATTTCCTGCTCAATCACAGCCTAAATCTAACATCTAACCATTTTTCACGAGCATAAACGGAAATAAAAACATTTTAAAGCAGGAATATCAAACTCAATCACACAAGGGGCCAAAATCCAAAACACACCTGAGGTCGCGGGCCGAACAGGAAAAACATTTATTGAACATGCTAAAACTACAGTTTTAAAATAACATAATTATGAAATAGATATATAGCATTACCTGAGATAATGCCAGTGTGAATGCTGTAAGCTGAAGATGCTGAAACTGATCGCTAATAACACTGCAGCTGATAGCTGAAATCACGCTGAAGCTAATAGCTGAAAACGCTGAAGCTGATAGCCAGCTAAAATATTAGCTAAACGCCAAATTTGCCTAAAAGCAAAGCATAGGTTAGCCAAAACCTTTAGAATGTAGCTGAAAAATTTGCTTAACTCTAAATTAGCCCAAAACATGGGAAAAAGCTTAAATTAGCCAAAACAGCTAGCATGTAGCTGAAATATTAGCTGAACTCAAATATAGCCAAAACATCTTAGTAAATCCAAAAAGCTAAGAGAATGTCAATTTTTAAAACTTTAAACAGTAACTTTTTAACATAATTATGAATAATAAAAATGCAGGAATATTATTCCAGGATAAATCAACTTAAACCTTAAATAACTTTTAATATTTTACTATCATAAAAATGTATTTTGTCAATTTTACAAAGTGTAGCAAATATAAGCTGAGGAGAAACATCCCATCGGGTCATTAATAACAATGAAAAAAAATGATCTGGAGGGCCGGATCCTCAAGAAGTCTTAAATTACTATAATTAAAAGCAGAAACTTTTGACTCTGCAATGTTCATACCTTTGGGCTGTTTTTAAAACTTTGAGTGTCACAAATGTCTGATGTTCTGTTACTTCAGATCCTGAGGAAAAACGTCACTAAAAATCACATTTTTTGCAGAATTAATGACATATTTTCTATTCCTGTTTTCTTCAAAACATCATCAAAATTCACCCAAAGACAGCATTTTCCTTACATATAAATGTGTGTAAAAAACAATATAAAAAAATATTCCACATAAAACAAAACCTTTAATTGACAGAAAAAGTTGCAGCCACGTTCATAAAGATGCGGTTCCATTTCTGATAGAAACCGTCTTAACATTTTAAAAAACAAATACTTGAGTCATTTTTAAATTGATTGTTAAAGTATTAATAAAAACACAACGATCCATTTGCCAACCTAAAGTTTATGGTTCAAACTTTCAAAACAGACTTGAGCAATTTGCTATTTGGTTGTAAACTTTTCAAATTTGTACATTTTTTAGGCATCTTTTCATTTATATGCATGATAAACTGACGATTGTCTCATTTAACCAGAGAATATGTTCATCTAACTTTTAATCCTGATTCATTCAAGCATGAACGTTTACGGCCAGCGGAGATGCTCGGCGTCCATGAACGAAGCCTCGTCTTCAGCAGATCTGAAGAAATCTGTTTCAATCAATAGATTTGTATAATCTGGATGGATTTTCCTTATTTAATTTCCACTTTGCTTCTCATTTTAGAATTAATCATTTCATGAATGCATTATGTTCAGTGGATATTACTATTATGTGAAGACTAGTTTTCTACATCAAGTACAAACACGAGAAAGGAATGATGAAATAGTAAGTATTCAGGAATTAGGCAGTTTAATTCAGCCGTTCAGACGAGAATCTTTGACAGTAAAAAGTTGAAATTGCATCAGCTGGGGGAGAAATATTGTTTATTAAAGAAATTTGGGATGAGGACTGTGTGACTGACACCCCAACAGAATCTGACTCCCTCCCTCACCTCTACCTCCTACTGGTTCTGGAGGTCCAGTATGACCCCTTTCACCTCCCCTCCCTCTGTGGCCCCGCCCTCCTCCCGCCTCCCAGCTTCTGCCTCCTTCTCATCGTCTTCCTCCTCCCCCCGCTCTACAGGTGAGGACACTACGTCATGCAGGAAGGTGAAGAAGCCATAGATCCAATCAGAGCCCTCTTCTGCTAAAATATTAAGAATCTCTTCGAGCGACTCGGCATTCGCGCCGCGCGCCGCCGCCGTCGTCGTCGTCTTTGGTCAGGCCTGACGAGAGAGATGAAGAGAGAAAACAACAAGAGGGGAGGGAGGAAATCGGATGGAAGAGGGGCGGGGCACAAAAAAGAGGGAGGTTCTAAATGATAGAAACATGGGAATGAGAAGAAAAATAGAGATGGATGGAGGGGAGATGGAGGTATGGAACTGAAAGTAAAACCAGGAAAATGTAAAGGAGGATGATAAGAAAAGAGAGATCATGAGTTTAAGAGGAAGAACAGGCATTAAAAGAGCATTTTCTCTCTTCCTCGCTTTCGTCAGGGGATCAGTTTCTTAAGACTTCCTGCTGACATTGACAGCCATCATCGATTATTTGTACAGAAATGGTTCCCAGGAACTCCAGAGCTTCTTGAGTAGTGGTTACCTTGTGAAAGCCAGGTGACTATAGTTAATCAGAAACTTAATATTGATGGTGTTTTTATCAACAAAGTTACTCAAACAAAGTTCTTGGCAGTGACTGTTGATCCAAAGTTTACTTGGACAAAAATCATATTCAAAATATTTGTGAAAAAAATTATAAAATCAGCTCCTCTATAAACACACCGTACATGATAAAGCTGTCCTACAGTTGAATTTATCCACATTTTATCTACTGTAATATAATTTGGGGCAAAACAAATACAATATATCTGAACATTATTATTATTACAAAAAAGATTCTTGCGTATCATTAGTTATTTAAATGGACTATCTCCTTCAATTCCTTTATCAAAAATCTAAAATATTTACAATATTCAATATAAATACATTCCGCATCTGTGTTTTTATCTTTAAGTATCGGTCAGATGTCTTCACCAACATCAGTTGTTGAATTTTTAATGTTTTCTTCAGATGTTCCTGTCTATCGCTGTGATGATTTCTATCTTACTTTCTATAGAACGTGAAGCTGCATCCTTCACATGGAACAATGAGAAGTTGTCTGCTAAACTGTATAAAAATGTCAAAATAAAGTCAGGTTGTACTTTTAACTTAGTTGCATCTCTGTCTTCCAACTCTTGGGTTGGGGCTCCAACTTCCCAGCTTGAGCAAAATACCCTACAATACCCCTAATTATGAGAAACTCATAAAAGCTTATTGTTAAATGTCCTTTCTTAATATCAGGGTTCCTAAACATTTCTTCAAGTTAAATTTAAGTCTTTAAGACCTCGAATATGAAAAATTGAGACCAATTTCTCTTTCTAATTCCCAGCCCCATGGACGAAGAAAAATACAAATCCTTGTCAGTGACGGTGTAAGGTAATCAATTAAATCAGTTAAAATTTCAGTAATTAGATTACAGTTACTAGACTTCAGAAATCCTTCATTATTTCATTACTCACATTTGTGTGCAGTAAACCATCGGTGACTAATAAACCACATTTGTGTAAACAGCAGGCTCTGAGGATATCTTTTGGTTAAACAAAACAAAAAGGACACAAACAAAAAAAAATAACTATAATTAAAAAAAAAAAAAAAAAAGTACAGACACATTTGCACTAATCCAGAGTTTGGTCAAAGTAAGATTAAGAACTAGACATGGAGAAATTTGTACAGGCATTCAACAACGAAAGATTTTTAAATATTCAAATTTGTTGAAAACAAAGGCAAATATTGAATTGATTGTTGTACAAAAGAACTTAATAAAGGCAGAAATTTTACTTCCTTATTTTCTTTTCTTCTAATTGTAGCTTGTACATCTTCATCCTCACTAGCAATCTTCCTCTTAAATAATCTTCCCTTCATTCTTCTTTTTCCAAAGACTTTACTAATAAAAATCATTTATTTGCTGCATGTTTCACTTTTACCATTGCATTATTGTCTTATCTTGAACTATAAATCATAATTATGTTCAGAAACTTTATGAACCATTTATTGTGCATTTGTTTGTCCCAATGCAAACTAACCAACAAACACAAACAAACAAGCCTCCAACCTGCATAGAAATATTCCTACTAGACTGTGAATGACTTGAGCGTCCCCGGAGAACAAATCAAACGTACCCCATATGACGTGCATGCTCAGTGGATTCATTTAGGGGAGCGACAGAATTAGCGGTTATCGTTAGAGGAGAGAGAGATGATAAAACACTAAAATCACAGAGACGCTAAAATGACTGTCTGATCTACAGTTTTAGCATCATCAGCATCAATTAACGTACTTTACATACACAAACGTGGTAACAAAAAGTTCAACTTTTGACCAGAAAAGTCATCCAGAAAAAGTTTTGAACTGCAACATTTTTAAAGATCAATATTTCAAAATGTAAGACCTTTTAAAATCCTTTTTAAGGCCTTATTTCCAAGTGTTAAAATTCAAGGCTTTTAAGACTTTTTAAGACCCAGAGGAAACCCTGAAACATATAAAGTCAAAATTTTCCCAACAGAATGAGACAGAAGAGTTCTGGATTCCCACTCTCAGACTCTGTCTCTGCTTCTTTGCAGACGATGTGGTTTTGTTTTTTCTCAAAGTCCGTTCGCTTCAGCTCTCGTATCATTTAGCAGCTCGATCTGAACCTGCTTAGATGTTCCCTGGAGGTGAAGCATGACCCTTCCTCTCTGAATGAACGTGCTCGAGTTCTGTTCACGGGATGGAGACTAAGGCTGACCGACGGGTCAGAGCGGTGCTGCTCGGTTATAAACAGAAACGTGTTCAGAATGAGATTCCTGAGACTCTTCTTTAGAAGTTCAGAGACAGTCAGCAGAATTTTTACAAAGGTTGCAGAAGATGCATCATTCTGTTGTGGGTGCACAGAGAGAAAAAAGTACATCTCAGACGGTGTTGGGTTGAGGTTGTGGTTTGATTCCGAGCTGTTTTGAGTGTTTGCATCAGCGGTTTTACAGACCAACAGTCATGAGTTTAGAGATTGCTGCTAGTCACTTCTGTGACTCTCAGCTGTTAAACACAGCTGACCTCCAGCTCACACACATCACAGATGTTTTCCTACCAGCAAAGTGTTCACGCTTCGGTTGACAGGAAGCTTAACCAAAGCTTCCTGTGTACTCGGTTATGTTCTGTCACTGATCATTGTTCATTATTGAGAGTTTTCCACTGTGAACCTCAGAGTTTAAAAGGGAAGTGAGAGGTACTTGCCGAGCAGAACTTTAGCATCCTCCACATCGAAGTCTCCATCTCCGTCGGAATCGTAGGCCTTCAGTTTACCTGAATGAGGAAGACGAGGAGATGATGTGAGGAACTGTTCAGTCCTGTTCATGCGAGTAAAACGCTCTGGGAAAGTTAAAAAAGGATTCTCAGAAATGGGAGAGCAGAGGCTGAACACACCTGTCACATACATTCATAACACACACAGATGAAGATATTATAACTAGATATATAGCATTACCTGTGATAATGCTAGTGTGAATGCTGTAAGCGGAATGTGGCTGCTGAAGATGCTGAAATTGATGGCTATCTTAAAAAGCTGAGGCTAAAAGTTTCCTAAAATACTAGCAAATTACCAAATTAGCTAAAAAAACTTTAAAAACGTCAAATTCTGCCAAAACAGCTAGCATATTTTTAAAATTTTAGCTAAACACCAAATTAGCCTAAAACACTGAAGAAATGTCTAAATTAGCCAAAAAAAGCTAGCATATACCTAAAATATTAGTTAAATGACAAATTATCCTAAAAAAAAAGAAAAATAATGTCTAATTTTGCCAAAAAAGATTGGATAATGCTACAATATTAGCTGAACTCCAAATAATTAAAAAAAAAAGAAAAAAAATGTCTAATTTTGCTGAAACAGCTAGAATATTGTTAAAATATTAGCTTAACTCTAAATTAGCCTAAAACACTAGAAAAATGTCAAAATTATCAAAAAAAAGCTAGCATATTGCTAATATATAAGCAAAACTCCAAACTATAAAAACAAGACAATTTAAAGAAATGTTAATTATTGCATAGACAGCAAGAATAATGTTTAAGTATTAACAAAACTCCAAATTATTCTAAAAAAATTAATAAATAAAAAGTCAAATTTTGCCAGAACAGCTAAACTAATTCCTAAATATAAGCTAAACTCCAAATTATCCCAAGAAAGGTAAAAAAAATTGTCTAATTTTAACAATATTTGAGCATATTGCTAAAATTTTAGCAAAATTCCAAGTTAGCCTAAAATACTGGAAAAAAGTGCCTAAATTAGTCAAAAAAAATCCCAAATTACGATAAAAACCCAAAAGTTGTTGAACATTTCTAAGTTTGAATGGTTTCTCTGCTGAAACTATGTAGAAATTCACAAGTTTCAAAGTGCACAAAGTTTTTAAAAGATTTGAGCAATTTCTCATTCATTTATGAGGCATATTTTGCTCAATATTTCAAAAACTATAAAGTTTACGAATACCAAAAGTACAAGCAGTAATGTTCTGAACAAGCTGAACGTTTTGATACCAAGATTGATGAAATGAAATGTAATCGAGTTTTTTCGTGTCGAAAAATGTACGAAAAGGAGCAGGAGAATCACTATAGTGAAAATGATTACTAAACGTTCACACTACAATCTAAATCTCAGCTACTTCTAAACAACACAGCCAATGGAATGTGACTAAAGAGACCTGACAGCCTGCATCAGACCTGCTCTCATCCAAATGAGGTCGACTGTGTTCAACAGCAGATGGTGCTAGTTCTGCAGTCAGAAAAGATTCAAGACAACATTTGAAGAAGAAAAAGCTGATACCAGACAAAGGCAGTTACATGATGAGGACATTTGGTCTTTCAGAATATCATCAACGATGTTTGACTCTCCCCTAAAAGGAAAACATGTGTCTTCTACCAGCAGCATAACAGTCAGAGGCTCTGGAGCTTCAGCTCCATCATGGCTGTAAATCATGATTTAAAAGACAAAGCAGAGCAGAGCTCAGAAGACCACAACATACGGAGGACTTTTGCCATCAAGTGTTTCACAGTCATGCAGCATGCATCAGAGCACAAAGACAGCAGAAAACTGCCTGATGTTTAGCAACATCACCTAAAGAGGAAGGATGTGGTGTCTGTCAGGCAGCAGCAGAAATAGATAAGAAACTAAACAGAAAATGTCCCTCAACACGATTGAAGCTCAAACGTGACACTTCCTGTAAACTTGTACTAAAGATAAACTCTCTTTTAGAGTGGAAACACATCAAACCCTGGGCATATCTGGACTGTATGATCGAATCTACTGCTTTGAAATAAAAGGCATTGTGTTCATCTTCAGTAACTTAAAAGTATCCTGCATTTACTATAACTATGCTGCTGTTCCACAGGGTTCTGTACTGGGACATATTTGGTTTTATTTTTAACAGGAAATTGTTTGCTTAAAATAATATGTGAAACTGGTATAGATCATCTTTTTTGTGTTTCATGTTCTTAGTATAGATCAGAGGTCCAGAGCCACATAAGGCTCTTTTATCTCTCTATAGTGAAAAAAAACACAATTTAAAGTAAAGTTACTTAATTGTGTGAAAGCTTGGTAAGCATTCTCACTATAGTCATTCTCCTGCTCCTTTCTGAATGTTTGTCAGCATGTTAAAAAAAAAAAAAAAAAATCACACCAGTCATTTCAGTAATCTTAGTCTAAAAACGTTCGCTCATTCAAGACATTACTTCTTGTATTTTTGCTATTTATAAACTTTATATTTTTTTAAATATTGAGTAAAATATAGATCTTTTTTTCTTTTTTAATTTGAATTTACCTAATATTTTAGCACCAGGCCAACATTTTTGGCTAATTTGTGATCTACTGGGGTTTTTAAGTTTATTTAGAGTTTAGCTTCTATTTTAGCGACATGCTAACATTTTTGACTAGTTTACTGAGGGATTTTGGGCTATTTTAGAGTTTATCTAGTAATTAAACAACAAGCTAGCTTTTTTCTTTTGCCTAATTTGGCATCTACTAAGTTTAGCTAATATTTTGGCAATATGCTTATGTTTTGGGCTAATTTTTTATCTACAGTACTGGAGCTTTAAAGGCTAATTTGGAGTTTAGCTTCTATTTTAGCAACATGCTAATGTTTTTGATTTGTTTACTGAAAAATTTTAGGCCATTTTGGAGTTAGCTAGTATTTAAGAAACACACTAAATATTTTTGTAAAATTGGCATGTATTAGGAATTTTTAAGCAATTTTACTACAAAATCTTTAGAAATTTAGGTCAACTTCAGCGCTCTTTCAAAGTTTATTAACAACATTTTCCGTCTTTTAGCAAACGTAACATTTTGCAAAAAGCTTTTGTATTTTCAACAAATCAATTAAACAATTAAAGTCAAATGTGTCGCCATTTTGAACAAAAAAGCTTCAGCATCTTCAGTGACTACTTTCAGAAAAAAGCTGAAAAAGTTAACTTTCCTTCCCACAAACTGCTTATTTTTTGTTTTGCTTGTTTCTGAACGTCACACAATGCAAAGACTTATTTTGTCCTTTTACAAAGCTTTACTAATCAATTAGTTTTTGTTGTTGTAATTATAAAAACAATATGTGAATCAATTTTACTTCTGTTTTGAAATCAAAATAAGGTCGTTAGGAGAACGGCCAAGACTTGTGCTTTAGGAGGAAGGACGTCCCACTATCAGACCACCATCTTAAACTTCTTCCTCACATGATCAGAGGAGCGTCCTACATTTCTCTCCCTCTTTCATCCGACTTTATAAAGTGCATGAGTGACAAACAACCAAAATGAGAGAAAGTAAAAAGGATGGATGAGGTTGGATGGGTTTAAAGCTGTACTTTACCTTGTAAAACGTCAGAAAAGTTCAAGCGAAACTCCTGAGCTCTGGCTGCACGCAAAGATGAACAAAGAGGAGGAGAAGAAGAAGGGATGAAAACAGACACGCCAGGAGAGGTTAAAGCAACAGCAGCTTCAGACTTAAAACAACATGAAAGATCTCTGCTTCAGATTTTTTTACAGAGGTTTTAAAATTAGATGCTTTTATTGTGAAGAAACTATACATCCATTTTGGGCGATTTCATAGCCACAGACCTGTGAGACTCAACGCCGTCACAGTCTGATGTCATTAAAAAACCAGCAGTCTGATGGACTCCATGATACAGGAGAAAAACATCTATAATCTGGATTCTATTTAAGTACAATCTGTCCTTTTCAGTAAAATGAATGAAGACGCACGAATTAGGGGTGTTATAATGAATCAATTTCTATTCTTAGGATCCAACCAGATCAATTAGTTAATGGAATTAACCTAAAACATTAGAAAATAGTTTCAAAATGAATTAAATTGATTATATTGATATTGGAAAATATCATTTGGATTAAAACATGATAGTTTAATTTTACTAGAACATAAAAACGACCATCACAGTGAACACATGTGATGCAGTAAAAACTGATCAACATCATTCCGGTCCAATGTGTGGAAACACTTATTGTTATTTAGCAAACCATGCAGTGCTGTAGAATCTTCTAATCAGTGGATTAGTGTCTCTAGAGATGACATGCAGGCTTTTTATTATTGTCCAAGATACGTAAAGAGCGACGCCATATTGGAATGGTATAAAAACAATGAAATATGTCTGAGCAGAAACAGTAAAATGACCATAAAATGTTTTATTTTGGTCCGATTTTAAAAAGGTAAAACTCTGATCATCAGAAAAATATTTCCCAGGTCATGTTAATAATGTTTTTACACAAAGAGCAACAAATGAACGACATTTCAAACTTTTTAAGAAATAAATTGATTATTATATAGGAGACAGTGTTTACCTGATACATGGTTGTGGTTTGATTCAAATCTACACACAGACTGAGATTTACACAAACCTTTAGACTCTTCGGCAGACATCACGCCTGTTTTATATGACCCGGTCCGCGCCCGGATCAGCGTGACACAGTCTGACCCGACTAAGAACAGAGCAGCGCGGTCGACAGCCGTCCCAATGAACAGACGGGAGAGAGGGCTCAGTGAGCACTTCATCCATCGTCCCGGAGCGGAGAGGACGAGGCGGTGTCCGATTTAAAGCACGCTGCACCCGGGATTTATTACTGAACCGGAACCGGCCGCGATGCAACGCCACGGGATAAATTCAGTGGCGACGCTGGGCTGGGGGCTCCAGTTCTACAAGTGGATCCACTCAGCCTCGATCAGGACTCGAGCACCAACGCCACACTTTCATACGACACATTTCCCGATCCGCCCACCGGACGGAGATTCAGCACTGATGGACTCTTCCATCTTCAGGAGGAAATCCTGGTTAGTTTTACTTTTCTCCACTTTAGTAATTTGATTACCAGCAGGTCGTCTGGTCTGATCTGAGGTCTAACACATACAAATATTATCCTCCATAAAACTAAATGATCGGTGGTCCTGCCAGAAAACATAGAAATAGTGAGAAGTCTAAAGCTGTCATTGACTTTGAATAGACTGAGATCAGCCTAAACGTTCATTATTGAGCATAAACTCACTTAGATCTTGTTCAAATGTTTTCTAGAACTTCTCCTTTATAAGCTAACAGCAATAATTTACCAGTGAAAAGTCACATTCTTGTTTTTCCAGATCTGTTTGTGCAAGTGTAACACAGCAGTAAACAGGAATCTAGACCATTCCAACATGGAGTCCAACTTTGTGTGTGCAACAAGCTAGCATGTCATCTCTAGTGTCATCAACCTCATTGGCTCTAATAAATGGATTTGACATTCAATCTTGTTTACTTGTTTGTTTGTACACATATTTAATTTACACTTGATTATATTGTATTTACAGTATCTCTGAGTCCCGCTGGTGGACTCAGATCCATTTCAGGTCAGTAAATCAGATTGTTCAAAATAAACCTCAATTGATGATAAATTGTATTGTCAACCACAACTTATGATATGAATCTAATTGCTGTTCAAATGAATGGTTAAGAGGATTACGCATCAAACTTTACATTTCAGGCAGAGTTTTAGATGCTTTTAACCAAATGCTGCTGTACAATTTCAATGTTAAGGATACCAGTTCTTCTGCTCGTCTACTTTTATAACTGTTTTTATGTTAGAATGGCTCTTTATTCTTTTTTTTACAATTCTTTTTTTTGTACTTTTTTTAAAGTTATTTTTTCTTTAATTTGTGCATTTTTGCTGCTTTGATAAACCCAAACACTGGAACACATAAGACAACCAGCTATACTGTAACGTCTTCATTTACTTCCATGGGTGCAGCACACTTCAGCTCACAGCGGTTTGGAGGATTCACACCTCAGATTGTCTATAGGCAGAACACAAATCCTGCAAAAAAAACCTGCAAACTAAGCAAAACTAAAACAGTTTGTGATGATTTAAACCCACTTTTAGATGCAGCAGAACAAAATGAGCTTAAACATGTCATCTGAGCAGAAAGTGAGGCCTGAAGGTCCTGTCTTTGTCAGCTGATCAATAAACATATCAACCTCCATCTGTGATCCAACAGCTGCAGCCAGAACTCCACTTTCCTCCCATCAGTGTGAGGCTGTGAGCTCAGCTCTGCTATCAGAACACTGCAGGCTTGTTTTTGCATTTAGTAATACGGTAAGAATGTTATCAGAGGGGAAGCACGCCAAACAATCCACAAGAGTCGAATTGTTTTATTCAGTTAGTTAACAAGATATTAGGGTCTGCAGAGAGTGTGTGTCTTTAGCTGTTGTGAAAGCTGGGAGAATCGGACCGGAACCTGCTGGTTCTCCAAGGGACCAGCCCTGACTGAGAGGCAGTGGCCTTATCTTAGAGAGAATCTGACATTAAGCTCATTGTGAATGTCACTGTGGAGAGTATAAATAAAGTTTCAAAAAAGGTTAGAGAAACACCAATGATAGAATCACTCTTTCAAAGCAGCAAATGGAGCCAAATCTTCTAATGTTTGAGGACAGTTTTACTCCAAAGCCTGAGATGCTGAGCTGCGCAGACGAGCTGGACCCTGTTGTGGATGTGGAGAGACTTTTAAAGCTTTAGGCTTGAGATCCTGAAGAACATGTGCTCCCATGTTCCCTGTATCACTTTAGATTTAAGCCCATAGGGCCTCACTAAGGTGATTCTGCAGCCACATCAGACAGGAAGTCTGAGGAAAAGAGAAAGCTAAGAGAACCTCTTAAGTGTTCAAAAATAAAATGCTGGGCTTCCTCCTTTATATTTATGTCTATAGTACACATGTCAAAGTCAAGTAATTCTATCCGGGCCTCCAGATCATTTTGTTTTATTGTTATAAATGACACGATGTTATCTTGCACTTATTTCTAACTTTTATAATTTTGACAAAATATATTTTTATGGAAAGTTAAATATTGAAAGTTATTTCATTTTAAGTTGATTAATTCTGGAATAATATTCCTGCCTTTTTATTATTTACAATTATGTTAAAAAATTATGGTTTTAAAGTTTTAAAAATTGGTGTTCTGCTAGCTTTTTGGACTATTTTGGCATTTAATAATTTAGGCTATTTTAGAGTTTAGCTAATATTACAGCTACATGCTAGATGTTTAGGCTAATTTAGGCTTTTTTAAAAGTTTTTAGGCTTTTTTGGAGTTAGGCTAATAGTTACATGGTAACTCTCATCTAATTCAGATTTCTATTAATTTTTTTAGGCTATTTCAAAGATTAGGTATTTTTTCAGTTACATATTTTGGCAAACCATTTTTTTTGTTTTTTAGGCTAATTTGGCATTTAGCTAATATTTTAGCTGGCTATCAGCTTTAGCGTTTTTAGCCATCAATTTCAGTGTTTTAGTCTATCAATTTCAGCATTTTCAGATATCTGCTTCAGCATTTTTAGCTATCAATTTCAATGTTTCTAGCAGTTAATTTCAGCATCTTCAGCTATCAGCACTAGCATTTTCAGTGGCCAACTTCAGCTTACAGCATTCACACTAGCATTATCGCAGGTAATGCAATATTTCTAGTTCACAATTATGTTAAAAAGTTATAAAAAGTTTTAAAAGTGTAGTTTTACAGTGTTCAATAAATGTTTATCCCGTCTGCGACCTAAGGTGTGTTTTGGATTTTGGCCCTTTGTGTGATTGAGTTTGACATCTCTGGTCTGTAGTTTCCTCCTGCAGAAGGGAAAGCTATTTCTGCCTTTCGTATGAAGACACAGAGCCCGTCAGCGAGCGCCACAAACCATATCTGTGTCTTCACTTCAAGAGAGAAACTCTATCAAAGACAAGATCTTTTGTCATCCAACGATGTTGCTCGGTTTAAACGTTTGTCTTTTAACCTTCATGGTTTTGTTTTCACAATAAAACATGAATCTTACCGATGACGCTGTCATAGTCCACGATGTCAAAGTAGACCACCGCCATGGAGCTCCACACTCCCAGCAGAGCCAGGACCACCAACCATGTGAACATGGAGTACTTGGAAGCCCCGCCTCCCTCGCCCTCTGCCCTTTGTCCGTTCTTGCTCTCCACCGGCGCCGTCTTTCCCTCTGCAGACACAGAAACACAGATCAGGACATCAGCTCCTCTGTTGACTGAAGAAACAGTTTTAAGTCAGTGGGTGTTAAAAGCTCTGGTTTTATAAAAGTGTGATTTCTTTGGGTATTGTCTGAGGCAGCGTGATATTAGTGAGGAATTTAAAGACCCGCTCCAATGAAAATTGTGTTTTTGGAGGTTCTAGCATGTTCTTGTGGCATTTTTTGGATGGAGGAAAATTGGGTATTTACATTGAGTGTTTATTCAGACTGTTGTCAATCAGATGAAAAAACGCATTAAAGATGTAGAAAATACACTGGATTGGCCACAAGCTTCCTGCTCTGCTCCATTCTGATGCATCCACTTGCAGACACAGATCCATGAACGTCTTTGTTCTCGTCTGAGCTGGAATCTGGATCTCAAGTGTCCAGCTGGATAGCTCCAATATGCATCTAGATCTGATTCTTGTTCTCAAAATCCCTGTCAATTTACCAATTCTCTCACTGTTCATTTCCAGTTAGCAAGTCATAGATGGTATGTCTCATCTGTTGGCGCCTCTTCATGGTGAATGTGAAAGCATAATCTAGCCAACCACAATCAAGAACTATACACACAGTTTTTAAGAAATGCTAAAATTATATTGATTTTATGAGAGGAAACTGGGGGCTGTTGTCCTTGAAAATGACAGCCTTTTTCATTTTGCTGAAAAAAACTTGACATAATTATAATTAAAAGAACACTGGGAACGATTTTACAACAGATCAGAAGATGATCGGAGTGGAACTTTAATGAACACCATGAACAAAACTGCAGTAGGTAGTTGGGATCTTCAGGTTCAGGTTGACACAAGAAACAAAGTGATGAAAAAAGTTGGTCTGCTGATGTGGGAAATTCAAAATATGTCTGCATATTTAAAACAAAACTTTCTAGACCAGGGGTGTCAAACTCAATCGCACAAGGGGACAAAATCCAAAACACGCCTGAGGTCGCGCGCCGAACAAGATAAACAGTTACTGAACTCTAAAACTACATTTTTAAAATAAAATTATGAATAATAAAACAGCAGGAATATTATTCCAGAATAAAATCAACTTAAACTTTAAATAACTTTTAATATTTTACTCTCCACAAAAATATATGTTGTCAAAATTATACAAGATAGAAATAAGTGCAACATTGGGCTAAAATAAATTAAAATGATCTGGAGGGCCGGATAGTATTACCCGTAGTTCTTCATGTACTGAGGAACTTCTTCCAGATCGGCTCAGCCAATGATTTTTGAGGACTGCTGGAGGCTTCAACCGAGTCTGGAGTTCATCCACGGCTCTGAGCTCGTGGAGTCTGACTCTTACTGTAAACATGATGTGGTGCAGCGCAAGAGAAGGAAAGACGTGGTGTGGTTCAGAAAAGGTTTCAAGAGGAGAAACACAATGAAGCTGTGAAAGGAAAATGAGAAATAAAACCCTAAAACTCTAGAAGCCCCCCCCCCGCTCTGTCCACACAGGGACGGGTCGCCCGGGCCGGGTCAGATCAACTGGTGTGAGTGAACCCTAAAATAACTGGGGAAAGAAGGGAGAGGTTGCTCTGCTGTTGCAGGATGCCCCTTACAGAAATAGAGTGCAGACACACTCTGTAAAGAGAGAAACGGCAGCTGTTGCAGGACTAAACAATCGTCCGTCTGCTTTGGAACGGCCGTTTAGAGGCTCTTCATCAGGTGGCGGCGGTGTCAGAAGTGGGTGGAGCTGAGCTCTCCTGCAGGGCTGTGACGTGCAGTTTGATTAGTGCGTGGTCCTGGTGTCAGAGTGGACAGATGTTTGGACAGATGTGACGCTCGGTGGACACTGAAACCAGACGCCTCAGCTCCAAAGGTTGGTGCTGATATAAATAATTTGATGCTGCGTAACTGAAGAACAGCCAGAGACCAGAACACCAAACAAATGTATCTCAGAATAAATGACACGGGTGTGACTGAAGTTCACATCGACCCTGTGGTCAAAAGCGTTCTTTCATGATCATGCCGTTTCTAGGACATAGTTTCTGCAGAGCGGCAGGAGTTCATCAGAAATTTGCGTCTGAGATGTGGGTGCAGCTGCTGGCAAGGAGTAAACACAGCGTTATGGCCTCAATGGGCAGGTCTGGGGGGAAAACCAAAAATAGGACCATGACAAAACTGGACATCAATGAGAAAAAGGAACGTTTCTTAAATAAGGGAAAAAGGTAACTATGTCCTTAAGGCACATTGACCACACCTGCCAGGTGAGCAGGAGTGGATAGAAAAATGTCCAGCAGCAACAGGACACAACACACAGACTAAATAAAGATGGACAAATCAAGTAGAAAACCACGTCTGGCTCCAGCAAAATGAAGCCAGTTCAGCCGCCTTTTTCATCATTACACGCGCTGGCATTTCAGTCATTTTGCTTACTTAGATCTAGTGGACAGTGATTGGTCTCAGTTGGTATGAGTCATGTTTCTAGGGCGGGGCTCTGACACCTGCATCTCCACATCCACGTGTCTCTTATCTCTGCATGGTGGCTCCCTGGTTAAACATATAATAAGTCATGGAGACTGCTGATCCAGCCATGTCGACCGTCTGAGTCAGCAGCTCTCTGCTACAGCCTGCTTAACCAAAACCACATAAAGGAAAGAAATAAACAAAGCCTGCAAACTAAGACTACCTCCAAACCATAACACCAGAACCCAGCAGTGTAAGACGGCTGAGGACAAAAGAATAACGATCACATTCTGAGAGATGCTAGTTGCCTTTGTCTGTGACTCCCCAGCTGTTTTCAATGTCCAACATTGAAGGTGGGGCCAGTGGGCAGCACAGTCTTTCACCGAGTAATCTGATTGGTCAGTTTATAATTTGAATAACTTACGATAAAGAAAAAATATCATAAAAAGGATGTTAAGAAAAATGAATCAGAGCAGGAATGGTTATTCTAAAAACTAGAATGACTGAGTAAAGCTGCCTGTTTCTCTACAGAAGTCTATGGGATTTTGGCTTCATGGAGCCAGCAGGTACTTCCTGTTTCGAACGCCAAGGGGGAGGAGTCACTCAGTCCAAGTCAATGGTTGAAACATGCAGCACTTCAAAGGTCAAACTGAACACATTCAGAGATGCAGGAGGGAGAAACCCATGATTCATTAGTCACAACAATCCATGCCTCCGCAGCTTTCATTGACCTTCTCTATCCGACTCCTGGACTTCAACCTCCTCTTTCTGCACGACTTCCTCCTCGGTGACGCCTCCTGAAGGAGCAGCACACCAGCTTTGAGGGAAACCTCAAAGGAGTCACAGTGAAAGGTTCTTCTCCGACCTACCCAACTCCTGTAGCAGAGGTTGCATTTCCTCTTCTTCCTCGGTGTACTCCTCCTCCTCCTCCTCCTCCTCCTCCTGCAGCAGCTGCTCTGTGTGGATCTCCTCTACAGGAGCAGCAGGAGGTTGGGAGGAGGAGTAGGAATTCTCATAGTGGCGGTATCGCTGCATGCTGCCTCAGAGAACCATGGATACAAGACCGCAGCTTCAAGAACAAATGAGGAGTTTTGGTTTCAGAGGAGAATCAGGAGGAGTAACAGGAGGAGCAATAGATAAACAACAAAAACAGAACACAACCAAGACAGACCAACACTGACCCGTATCAGTAGCAAAAACTGAGAAGAAAAGCAGAACAAAAGTGTCCAGACTCCAGCAGGAGAAAGCCAGCTCCACCTCTTCCTCCCAAAGCGACAGAGATTGTGAGGCTCCTGAAAAGCCAGAACCTGATCCAGACTATTATTAGAGCCGACAAAACCCTGTGAGGCCCTGTGAGCGGAGCGGATGCCAGAGAGGACAAACACACCAACAAGTAACCTTGACACTTGTCTTCTGGCTGAGCAACGCTCAAGCTGGTTCTGAGGCTGCTTGATCCAGACCCAGAAGAACACTAGGACCCGTGAGCAGGCTGGTCGAGGGTCACCATGAGAACAGCTGCTGTTTTAAACATGTTAAGGCTGATAAAATGCTCAAATTCCAGCTCTGGTAAGATCTAAGTTGTAAAAAAAGGAAACAACTCCAAAATTGTCAAGAATAAAACAATAAACGTCAAAAAGGTTTTTGAAACCAGGCTGAATATATGCAGACAAGAAAATAAGACTTTTCAAAAAACCCGCTCCAATCAAGGTGGTGTTTTTACATGTTTTTGTGGCCTTTTTCTGATGATGGAGGACATATACGAGTCTGTGTAATTCCTTAAAGTCTCCCTATGACAATTTAAAAAAAAACAAGACAACATTCCCAGTAGCGTTATAAGTATGATTATGAAGTTTTTAAACAAATCCAACAACCTAAATGTCTTAAAAAGCCATTTTTCATGAAGCCTCTGTTTCCAAAATCTCCTCTGAGGGGGCGTGGCTTTTAGTGCTCTGCCCCTCATCTCCCCCTGTCTGATTATGATTGCTCGCTAGCATAAATCTTCACCGCTGCAACATAAAAACATCCATCAATCTGAGTAATGTCCAGCCGTATGGTTCTGATCTTCATGGACAGAACTTCCTCCAAAATCCTGATTCTTTGTCCTTCCAGTTCACCAAAGACTCTTTGATGTTTCTTGACATTGCTGTGATCAATCCATTGGTTTGTCAGAGCAGAAAATAATGAAAGCTAACATCCAAATGCTCTTTCATTGATTTACAATCCTTTCCAACTGCGGTCAAACGAGCCGCCGTTCACATTTCTGTGGTCACATCAAGAAGCTCCGTGGAGTCTGTTGGAGATTTTCCAGCGTTCTCAGGACTGCTACCGTAAGTATTGGATGAAACTCAAAGCAAAAATCCAGTGACGGCTGATTGGACCACAGAAATGTGAACGGCGGCTCATTTGACTGCTGTCAATGTGAAGATAGCATCTTCTCTTCTCCAGAACCTGAACTGGACACGCTAGTCAAACCTTATGACAGTGAGTTTGAATTTCCCTCCAAAAAGGATACGACATCAAAATGATGTAGTCCATGTGACTTTGGAGCAAACTATTGATGAGTTACAGGGGGGGGGGTTTAGTGGGTAACACAGTCGACACAAGTTTCTCTGACACACACAAATTTAAGAAATTAATGTATATAAATGAGAAATAAATATTTTTAAACACCTTTGTTTTATTTTCGCAGTTATGTCAAATGATTTTTCAAAAAGTTATACGTTAACAATTACTTTAATACTGATATGTAGGATAAAAACTCACCTTTATGGAATCAGACAGCATAGAACCACCAGGTTCCAGTTTGGTTATTTTTGCAAAAAGAAAAAATAGCTTATGTTTACTTTTTACATTAAATGGAAAAAAGGTTTACATTTTCCTTAGTGTCAAAATTGCCATTGGCTCAGGTTAATATTTAATGAGAATTGATAAATACAGGCCATGGACGTGACATGTACCCCTAATTATAGAACCACTCACAAGCAGGAACGTTCTAAACAAGCTGAACGTTTTGATGCCAAGATTGATGAAATCTCCAAGTGTATGATTGAGTTTTTACATGCGGAAACTCCAGGCCTCGAGGGCTGCTGTATCTGCATTATTTCCAGATATCCAAGCCCTACTCATGACTGATTACCTGGTTCAGGTGTGTCCAGCCAATCAGATCATGCTTGTTGGAAAACATGCAGGAGTGTGGTCCTACAGCTGCCTATCCGTGATGGGTCAACGGTGATCTGAACTCCGAACGAGGCAGTACCCTTTAATGTGATGTCATATTTAAATGAAAATGTAGCCCCGCCCCCAATAATCAAGGAGACATTAAATCTTTCTCTGGATCTGGTTTTTCATCATTTCCATAAAGAGATCATGTGATCTGTAGTTTAAATATCTATGTATGAAAAAAAATCAATTAACATTAGGCAGGGCTGCCACGATTAGTCGATCAATCGACCATTAAAATAGTCAACGACTAATTTAATAGTCAATTAGTTGCGACTTTATGTTATATGGAGTCAGACTGTAGTAAAGTTGAAAGTTATAATGGTATTCTGCAGCTTTATGGACTATTTAGGCATTTATTAAGGTTTTTAGGCTATTTTGGAGTTTAGCTAATATTTCATTTACATGCTAGCTACTTTGGTTAGTTCAGAATTTTCTCAGTTAAGAGTTTAGCTAATATTTCAGCTACATACTAGCTATTTTGGATTTTCAGTTTTTTTAGGCTAATTTGGAGTTTAGCTAATATTTCATCTGTATGCTAGCTTTTTAGGCTAATTTTCCATTTAGCTTGTGTTTCAGCTGGCTATCAGCTACAGGGATTTTAGCTATCAGCTTTAGCTATCAGCTTCAGCATCTTCAGCGGCCATATTGAGCTGACAGCATTCACATATATATCTAGTTTTGAGTTAGTTTAAATGATGTTAAGATGTGTGCTTTACATCCAGTTTGACACAGGATGGGTAACTCCACACCTGGAGGGTCACAGTCCTGCAGGTTTCCTGCTGTGACGTCTTCTAATTGGCTGGACACACCTGAAGCAGGTAATCAGTCTGCAGCAGGGCTCTGATATCTGGACATCGTCCCGCGGACACGCCGGCCCTCGCGGCCTGCAGTTTCCCCATCCCTGGAACCGGACCGGTCCATTCAGATCCAGCCCGGTACCATGCGGGGCTGACACGCATTCACGCAGACGACCACATCAGCTCCCCGCACAGTAGGTTGAAATTCTGCGTGTGTTAAACGCACTAAGTTCATTGAAAGCGTTGGACTGAGCGGGTGGTGATGCAGCGGCAGCAGCATCCCTGCCGCCGGTCTGTGGTTCGGTCCGGAGGAGCGTCACTGCGTCTCCGGTCCGTCCACATGTGGAGACAAACAGCAGGAGAAAGGTTGCTGACCTTTTCGGGACTGGCTCTTTGCGGTCTTTCTCTGCGCCATCTCTCGCTGAACTTCCTGATGCGGGCTTCCCGGTTGAAGCAGCTCCGACCCAAAGACCGTCTCTGGTTCTCCCGCGAGCAGGAGCAGCGCCGCGGTTACCGGCTCCGGTCAGAAGACGAGACTTCACAGAAACGTATTCACGTCCTCGCATGGATCCAGCAACGCCTGGCCTCTGGTTACGACGACGACCGCCGCTTCAGCCAATCAGAACGGCGCATTCGAGGTGAAGGCGGGATTAAGGCGGGTCTAAAAAGCGCTCCACCAATCAGAATGCGTAACAGCTTCCCGGTGCGGTCCCCTTTTTGAAGGAAAAGACAAAAAAACGTGGCAGAAGAGGAAGAGGAGATGGTGGGAAACGGGGCGGAGATTCATCTCTTTTAGATTAAAACTGTTGTTTCGCATTTTATTATCTCCATCACTCACTTTAAAGTTTATTATTGATTTATTATTATATGATTAAAACATTTTCATACAGAAAACGGAGTATTCTCACAGCTTTGTTATCACTAAAATACATGATTAGAAAGTTGAGCAGCGCCCTCTGCTGTTCAATAGGAGAAAATGCAGCTCCTTCATTATTTCATCAAATCTAAAGAAATTGTATTTATTGTTTTTGTTTGTTTTTTTATTGTTTTTCTTTCTCTGATATTTTTTTAATTAAAGTATAATAATACTGTTGTTTTTCAACAGTTAAAAATGTCAAAAGTTAAGAAAAGTTTTGACTTTTATTTAGAATTGTCTTATGTTCATTTATTATATTTTTATGTTATTTTTTTGTATTCTTCAAATGTTCAATACATCAATAAAATCTGCTTATTTTAACTGTGCAGAGCCACAATAAAAGAAGAAAAATATAAACAAATATATTCTCATATTTGCATCTTAAGAATTATTAAGTACATTAAGAATAAAGTTAGAAATTTAGAAAAAATAAAACAAAATCTAGAATTTAAATTCTTTCAATGAAGATAATCGAAGTTTACATGCAGTAAAATCTTGTTGAATCAGCTTCACATTTTTTCAGGAAATTAAAACTATTTTTGAAAAGCATGACTTCTTAAATTCACAAATATGACATTTTTTTTTCAAATAAAAAAATTGCAATCGTGTTTATGTAATTTTTTAAATATTATTTTCTTGTCATTTTACAATTTTAGTTATTCAATTGTGGCTGTATTACACAGTTGTCTATTTTATGCATAAAAACACAATTGGGTCTAATTCTCCTAAAGTATTGATGCACGTTCTCAAAGAGTTCCCTCTTTGTGTTTCTTTATTTGATGACTTTACAAATTCCCGTGTGAGTGATTTAGAAGAAAACTATTCAGACTAAATTTCACACATGGATGAAAATGTGTCAGTGCGCAAAAATGCTTTGTCACATTTACAGAATACTGAGTTTATATGTTGTAAGTCAAAGCTATAAATATTTTGGCTACAAATACATTTTTTAGGCTTCTGTGATGAACACTAAATAGTGGGAACAGTTCTAGTTACATCCCAAGACATTTTGTGTTTTTGACGAGGTCCTGCAGTAACTCAGAGTCACCACCAGAGGGCAGTGTAGGCAAATATAAACAGTGACCCTTCTGGCATAATGGTGGCCTTAAACTAAACCATTAACAGCAAAAAAAAAACCTCAAACTTTGCTGTATGTTATAATACAACCTTTAAAATGGAAGGAACAGACAGTCTTCTGCTGAGTGAACATTTAAACCAAATGAAAACCTATTTCCAGTGAAAATGTGATCACTAAAATAATTGTTATTTTTCAAAGGTACTGATAATTAGCAAATTATTACAAGAAAATGAAAAGAGACAAAATAAAAGTTCAAGAATATTATTAAATGGAAACACCTGAAGCACAAGTTGCAACAAAAACAACCAAAATATTTGGATTGGAACTAAATGCATTTACATTTTTTATGAAATAATAACAATGAAAGAAACAGGAAAAAATATCTGTCACAGAAATGCTAAAATCCTGATATTATTAAGGCGAGAACCTTTTTAAAAGATTTTTGTATTAGCCTAAAGCACCTTTAATACACTGTATATTATTACTGATTATTACAGGAGCTGCATGGTTGTGTAGCGGTTAGCGGTCTTCCCTAACAGCAAAGACCACCTTGGTTTAAATCCCAGTTGGGACCTTCCTGTGTGGAGTTTGAATCTTCTCCTCCTTATGTGTGTGTTTTGTGTTTTTCAACAACATGTGTCAAAGTCAAGGCCCCGCGGGCCGGATCTGGCTCTCTGTATCATTTTATTTTATTGGTATTAATGGCCCAATGCTAGCTTGCTCTCATTTCTAACTTGTATAATTTTGACTAAATATATTTTTATGGAGAGTAAAATATTGAAAGTTATTTAAGGTTTAAGATGATTTAGTTTGGAATAAGATTCCTGCCGTTTTATTATTCATAATTATGTTAAAAAATTAAAGTTTTCAAAATTGCCATTCTTTTAAATATTTTGACTGTTTTGGCATTTAAGATTTTTTTTGGCTATTTTGGAGTTTAGCTAATATTTCAGCTACATGCTAGCTGTTTTGTGTGACGAAGAGGCTGAGATGTTTGGATCCATGTGCAACAAGGATTTAATGATGACAAGGAGCAGGTAAACACAAGACAAGGCATAGTACGGTTTTAAAGTTTTATAAATGTAGTTTTAGAGTGTTCAATAAATGTTTTCCTGTTCTCCCCGTGACTTAAGGTGTATTTTATGATTTTGGCCCCTTGTCCGATTGAGTTCGACACCTCTGGTCTACAGTTTTCTCCCACAGTTGAGTCTGTGCCCCACAACAGACTGCTGTTCTGTCAGGGTGAATCCTGCCTCCACCCAACAGTAGCTGGGATAGGCTCCAGCAACCCCATGACCCCAAACGGCATCATCGAGATCTGAAGATGGACAGATGATCATCGGCTCTTTCACAGAAAGGATCTGTTAGAGTTTTTTTACTGGACAGTCAAAAGGTGGAGCTTCCCTCCCATCAAACATTCCTGCTCCAACCTCTTCTGGGCATTTCTACCATCACTTTGACAGATTATGAGTCAAAATGTTTTCACATTAATTTAACCACAATGGGCCAAAAAAGTCTTTATCAGTCCTTGATTGTGTCATTAAAAATACTTTGCAATGTTCACCATTGATGCATTTCCACTGTCAGAGACAGAAGTGAATCAGGGAAATACATTGTTTGACTTTTAAACAATTAATTTTTATAATGGTGCAGAAAAACTGGATTTATCTCCTAGAAAAGAAAAAACTTGTGTTCCTCACAGACCTGTTACTTCCTCTCCAAGCAGTTTGTCTATATCCTTCACTCATTACCTGTATTTATGTCACCTGTTTGAACTGGTTATCTGCACATCTTTCAACAGTCACACGCCAACCTCTCCACCGTGACCAAGACCAAAGAGCTGTCAAAGGACACCCGTGACTAAATGAACCATTCTACAATAAGAAGCTTGGAGAAAAGAGATCAAATTGGAACAATAATTAGAAAATGTAAGAAACACAAGATACCTGACTATCTCCGTCCTCCTGGAGCTCCATTGGTTGAACAAATGAGGGAGAAACTAGATGAAGGAAGTGGTCAATGACCTGAAGACAGTTGAGTCCACAGTAACAGAGGTTACTGCCCATTCTGTTCTACAACGTACAAGAATATTAAAGGTCCAAATTCATCTCCAAAGACAGTCCAAATTTTAAAAAATTAAATGATAAATGTTACAAAACAATTGTAAAAGCAAAACATTTGTTTCACTAAAGTAGAGGAATTTGACAGGAGGATTGGTATAGAATTGAAAAAAGCAGAGACACTCCTCAACCAGAAAGTTTTAATCTTTTTTAATGTTTAATTAGAAAAATTATTCTAATACATATTTCCTTTCCTATTTACAGCTGTGATATATTGGACAGAAAACAGCTGTTAGGTGGTTACAAGTATTACCATTTTTGTGTTTTTAAGTTTAATGTAAAGCCAAATAAATGTAAGTTATTCTGTTTAATGTAAGTCCTAATAAAAGTTAATTTATCCACATTGATCTTGTTTAATTTTCCAGATGGATTGGTTTTTATTTGATTTTCTGGAGTTTTAATGTTTAATATTTCATATTTTTTATCGTGAACTACATCTGTTTCTCATTGAGAATGTGTTAAATTTGTGCAACAGAAATAGAAAAAATTTAAAGATGAATTTAAATTAACCCTTTAGGCGCTAAAGTAGCAATTCTGCACCGTCATTTCAGGCTCTCTGAATAGTAGATGCCAATATTCTCAAAAGGAGAAAAGTTTGGGGTGTTGGCAGCTGTCAGGTGAATGGCTGGGGGAGTCTTGGAGGGAGCCCAGAAAGAAATAAAAAAAGGATAACTTTCCATTGAAAGGGAGAAAACCAGAACCACATCCATTTTGGTGAGATTATTCAATTTTTTTCTCCCTTTTTTGGACACATTTTTTCTGGTAGATCTATATCCGTTTGGATGTTTCAATTTTTGCTTAAACTCTGGAAGAGAGACTAAAAAGCCTAAAGAGACTAAAAAATAATATAAGGACATTTTTTTTCTTTTTTTTTTCTGGCATTTCAAGAAATTTGTATTGAGAGATAAAATGAGATTTGTATTGGTTGAAAAGGGAAATTAGTGAAACCCTGATTTCTGTTAAGAGTGTAATTTATGGACAATTTCTGAACCTTAGTTTTTTTCATTTTTTTGGCTAATTTGGCATTTTATATTTTAGCTGGCCATCAGCTTTAGCGTTTTGAGCTATCAATGTCAGCATCTTCAGCGGCCAAATTCATCTCACACTACCATTATCACAGGTAATGCTACATATCAAGTTCATAATTACGTTAAAGAGTTACAATTTAAAAGTTTCAAAAATGTAGTTTTATAGTGTTCAATAAATGTTTATCCTTTTTTGGCCCCCTGTGCGAACAGGACATCGGGTCTCCGGTTCTGCAGGTTCTTATTTCTGAGGATTATCATCATCATCATGCAGTAACCAAACATGAACTCCAGAGGGAGCCTCTCCACAGTTTATCCAGGCGTGGCAGGTGCGGGGAGGAGGAGGAGGAGGAGGAGGAGGAGGAGGAGATGCTCCACAGCAGCCGGGATCTCCTCTGACAGCAGCTTTCTTCAACCTGTAATTTATGCAAATCTTTATATGAATCAATACAAACCAAATTAAGTTATTTAGTTTGGTGACACAAAATATTTATTTCTGAAGACAGGTTAACACAACTTTATTTAGATGGTAAAAAGTATTTTTTTGTTTCTCTTTCCTGAATAAACCCCAGAAATATATTTTCTTTCAGTCAGCTGCGGCCCTGCCAACGAACAGGCGCGAGTTTGGGCGTAACCTCGCGATACTCCCATCCCTTTCTCTCTCCGGCAGGGGCAATCAAGCGGCGGGGGTGATGGGAGTCCGGTCAGTCAGACCCCAAACAGCCTCCCGACGCACGGACACGCTCTGCGCTCTGACGCGCAACTTTCCCAACAACCTGCCAGAAAAATAACAAGAAGAGAGAGGGCAGAAGCGCGCGCGGCACTTTGTTTCAAATGAGCACGCGGGTTGATGAGCGCGCGCACCCGAGGAGGACGAGAAACAATTAAAAAGCTTTCTTGGTGTGGAAGAGCTCGTTTTGGGGATTATTAGAGCCCAAGTGGAGGGTTTAAGAGCGGAAGATGCGGGAGGAGTGAGGCAGCCCGGCGCGCGCGCTCCACCGCCCGACGCGCCACAGTCCCGCAGCTGGAGCGGCTCCCCGTCTTCTCAGTGACCCCGATTTGTTCCGTTGGATTTTAAGGAACGGAAGACTTCTTCTGAAACTCCAGTGTCCCCCGTGCGCCGCGCAGAGTTTTCTCCTCATGGATCTGTGGCTCTGCGCCTCCGTCGCGGCGGGGTCTGGTTGCGGTGCGCGCGGCGCTGCGCGCCTGGTGTGACGGACAGATCAGCCCGCAGCTTTAAACGCAGGAGTTTCACACGTGAGTACTTCTCCGTTTGTGGCTTCAGGTGATCTCTGACCTTTAGGGGTTGGTGAAACTGAGAAAACTCGCGCGTAAAGAAGAGAACAGCGCGCGCGGAGATGCGCCCGCGAGCCTGGAAACATCCAGAATAATTAGTTTGGTGCACTTTTCCCGGTTAATGAGTGAAGCTAAAAGAGCTTCAGCGTTGACTGACGTCTTGGTTCAATAAGGAAACACACTTTCCAATTGAAATGTGAGTTTTTCTAACCTTAAGATTTGGGTTTTTTTGTTGTGACGCAGGTAAAACTCCTCAGAGAAGATCTCTGCCCTTCTCTTCCTTCCCTCTTTGAGCCACTTCGGCCCTCCTGAGACGCGCTTTTCTCTGTTCCTACGCAACCCCGCTCCGCGCGCAGAGCCGAGCCGGGCTGTGCCGCTGCACTTTCCGTTAATTAGCCGCTTTTGTTTATGTAAGACAAAGTTCATTTGGGGCCATGGAGACAGTGGTCGTCACCTTTCTGGCCTGTTTACGGCAGTTTCTTTTGTTGCTGATGTAATCCGACGCATCAGTCTCGATGACATCCATGCCATGTTTGCGTAAAATCCCGCATTCTATTAACATTTCAAGTTTTTTTTTTGTTAAGCCACCACCAACAAATATGTCCATGTGCGCAAAGTTTATACTAAAAACCTTAGAAAAAAACTGTACTTTTCTGTTCATTATAGTGCTGACATTTGACCCTTCCTGGATGCTCAAACAGCATCTCTGTCAGCTGGAAACACAAAAGAAATCTATAAAACACTTTAAAAAGTACGAAAAGACTTTGATGTAGACTCAAAATTGAGTCATTTTGTTGCAGCAGCCTTCCACTAATCCGGTTTGCTCTGGTTCTTCCTATTTCCTGACAAATAGAAAAACATCTGTAGAAATTCTTCTCCAGACTCACAAACATGAAGGAGTGACATTTGTTTAGTTTCTACCTGCATCCGCCGGGTTTTCATTCAAGTGTTGTTTGTGTTTTATGCTCTGAAGATGAGCCGTTTAGTTTGAACTGACCCTCACATTCAGACCTATAGATAGAAGAAAAATACACTTTATTCTTCCTCATTAGTCAAAAGTCTCTATAGGAAACTTAAGAATGGTTGTAAAATTTGCTGCTCTCCAGCAACCGTGGAAGATAAATGTAGGATTTTCTGCATTTAAAACCTTTTTTTGTTGCTATTTTTGTTTTTAAATGTTCTTCAGAGTTCATTTTATTGTAAAAAATAAAATAAAAAATCTAATTAGTTGATAAAAACTAAGTTGTATCCTCAATTTATGAAATTAATAAAAAATGTATCTAAAGTAAAAGATCCAGCAGGTTTTGGACATCACATTTTTTCAGTTTTATTTTATAAAAATAGAATAAAAAAAAGTCAGTCCGTGTCTGTAATTGATCACTGGATGAAAGAAGAGCAGAAGTTGATGAAGCATCATTGAAAAGTGTTCAACCATGAAAATACACACAGCTGTCTGTTTTTGTGACACAATACCAGACGGCGCTGGCCGTGCACGTCGGGACAGCCATGAAGATTTCTAAAACTGTCCCTGTTTTTCACGTGCACGAAAACCCGGTTCTGTTTACAGAGAAGATTCACGTGTGAACGCTGACGCCGTCGACGAGGAGGCAGAACATGACGGGGAACAAAAGGAAATTTCACAGAGATGTGTGAATATTTCAAACAGCATAAGAGTGAGCTGTCGCAGGAACCTACCTAAGACAGATTCAAATTATAACTTAAAAACATGAGGAAATGTGTCGTGATTGTTTAGATTTATAAAGAAAATGTGCATGCTGGGTAAAAATGATGCTCATAGTCAAATTTTGTGTGGAAACTGGAGGAGTTAATAAACCATTTGATGTTATTACATAGTTCAAATATTTCTGAAGGTAAAAATATTCCATCGTCCCTGATGAACGGTTTAGCTTTAAACTGTGATCAAAATACTATAAACGCTGCATCGCTTTGACAGGAATCTAATGTTTTAATGTCAGTTTATGAAAATGTAGCATTTTTCTTTGAGCTTTGAAAATGCTAACAAAAATAATTTCTCATAAAAAAACAAATCTACTTAAATAAATGTTCCTTCCTGAATGTCAGCGCTGCATGAGAAGTGACAGATGGCGGCTGACAGTTCCTCTGCGAGGAATCTAAGGCAGATCTCATCACATAAATGTTCTCAAAGTTTGGTGAAGGTTCAGAAAATGTTATTATTTTAATCCTTTTACTGCCTGCTCAACCAAACAGTGAGAAACATTTAGAAAACAGGTTTTTTAAAAAAATATTGATTGTGTGTATTATTTCCCTAGGTAAAGGAAAATTAAAGAAAAAGAATTGAACTAAAAAAACATTTTTTTTTTAAATAAAAATAGGAATAATGAAAATTTAAAAAAAAAGAACAGATAGTTGCTCAACGGATAGTAACAGAATATTTTTTTAAATTCAATTTTTAGAAAAAAAAAACAGTTACTATCTGGTGCGCACAAGTTACTAACCCCATTTTCTTTTTGTACCACTTTAATTTTTATAACAAGTTTTTTTCAATTTTTTTTTACGGAGCCCCTAAGTATTTTTTTATTTTATTTTTTTATTAAACAATTTTTTATGTCTCTTTAGGGACTCTGTACCAAAACAAGAAGCAGCAGATATTTTTTTTGTTTTCTTTTCTTTTTTGGGTAAAGCGTTAAATTTGGAATTAATTTAACATAACAAATTCAGTTGTTTTATTCAGTATGCTCTGTTCTAAGTGTCCATTGGACATTTAGAAAACGTTTTTTTTAAACATTGATTGTGTGTATCAATGCTCAAGGTACGGAGCCCCTGAAGGGAATTAACCGAAAAAATTAAAGTAAAAAAACAACAAATTTTTTTAAATAAAAATTGAAATAATAATAAAAAAGGAATTCTGGTTAGTGAGGATGCACACCAGATAGTAACTGGTGCGCATCAATTTGAGTTGTTTTATTCAGTTTGCTCTGTTGAACACAAAGTGTCCACGGGACGGACTGAAAAAGAATAATCTAAATCTCAGCAGATAAACTCTGATAAAGGAGGAATCTATCCATCTTTTAGAAGTTATAGTGACCATATGCATAAAAAGAAAGTGTTTCACAGAGAAAACTTAAAATCCACAAAAATACAAAGAAAATAGTTGATACAAAATAATGAACCGTTCTCTACTGTTGAAATCACAGCTATAGCGCTCGCTGATTTAGGATTTTAGTTTTTATGTTCCATTGTGAGTGTGGGACTCTCCTCCAGAGAACGTCTGCAGGAGGAGACGAGTGCTGATGAATGCTCTGCTGCAGGGCGTCTGTGTCAGGATGTCAACGCATGAACTGTGGGTTCCATTAAACAACAGTAAACTAGATGTTTGTCAGCAGAAGAATCATCCAGATCCGTCTTATTTATTGATAGAAAAAGGTAAAGTTTTGATGTGAAACTGAAACTTTTTGGGTTTTTCTGATCTTAAATGACAGGATCAGAACAGAGCACACCCTGTTAAACACCTGAAAAAAATAGCTAAACCTCAAAATAATCTAAAAAACTGAGAAAAAGCCTAAATTAGCCAAAACAGCAACGATGGGGCTCAAATATTAGCTAAACAACAAAATAGTCTAAAAAAATCTTAGTAAATTCCAAAAAGCTAGCAAAATACAATTTTTTTTAACTTTAAAACAATAACTTTTTAACATAATTATGAATAATAAAAAGTCAGGAATATTATTCCAGAATAAATCAACTTAAACTTTAAATAACTTTCAATATTTTACTCTCCATAAAAATATATTGTGTCAAAATTATATAAATGTTAGAAATAAGCTCAAGATAACATCAGATCATTAATAACAATAAAATAAAATGATCTGGAGGGCTGAATAGAGTTACCCGGAGGGCCGGATCCGGCCCCCGGGCTTAGACTTTGACACATAAGGCGTAAAGTCTCCTTGTTTGACCGCTCAGGCTTTTAACTTGTTCAGGAATACATTTTTTCCACCTTTTATTCTCATAAATGTTTCCTCGTCTCTTGTTTTCTGTGTTGAACCTTTTTTTTCATCAAGTTCTTTTGTTTCATGTTTTTAATGGAAGTTTGTGAGAACTAAAGGATTTCCATGAAATGGGAGAAGAGGTTTGGTTGTTTATTTTCCATGTGAAGCGCACTGACTGAATCAAAGCGGCTCTGTAAATGAAGGATTGGTCTGGAGCAGAACAAATTAAGTTATTATCTTGTTAATGAAGTATTTCAGTCAGGTAGGAGTTTAAACTTTAGATGATCCGTCTTCTCACGTCTCCAGACTGGGCTCACCTGCTGTGGTTTGGTAGCTCTCCCCTCTCTGTGCCGCTCAGGTGAGCTGGGGCGGGGCCTGTGTGCTCAGACGTCAGCTGCAGGTGCAGCAGACTTTAAGCAAACTTTGTGAAAGAAGAGAAGTGGTATTCTGGTCTGCACGCTGCCTCCACACCTGACGTCTGTGTTGCAGGTCTGAGCTTAAGCTGGCTGTCAGAGCGAGATGAAACCTGAGCAGCTCTCCTCGCTCCTTTCAGTCCAAGCTTTGCTTTTTCTGTTTCACGGACCGACCGGCTCCTGGTGGTTCCTCTCTGTGGTTATGACCCACGGAGAAAAAACTTTTGCTAGTGGAACGGAATATTTTCATGGGAGAACCAAAGCGGCGTCTGCGGCTCGACAACATCGTGACTTTCTCCGTCCATCTGTCGCAGTTCTCAGAAACATCTCAGAGCTTCCAGTTCTCTCTAAGGGCGCAGCGGCTCTCTGTGTGGCAACTCTTTGTGTATTTTCAATGAGGGGAAACACAAAGCTTTGTTCTTTACAACACAAATTTGCACGGCAGACTCTGATTTCTGAAGCAAGGGTCACGGTGTGGTTAGGCTGAATGAGGCGGGTCCAGTGCTCTTTGTGAAAGGTGAATTGAATAACCGGACTGTTTGCAGAAGATTCAACACTTTATGTAAAGCCTTAAGGATCCCAGCTCTAAACCATCCATCCATCCACTAGTGCTGCCACAAACGATTACTTTAATAGTAAACTAATCACCTATTATTTTTTCAGATTAGTCGACTAATCAGGTAATTTGCAAACTGGATGTAAAACACAATCATGAGCTTTAAACTAACTAAAGATAAAGATAATAAAGATGATAGTTTATCAAACTTTTAATGAATCATTCAGCTTCTTTCCTTTTATTAGTTTCTGGTATTACAACAAGATAAAATCAAATGAGGTTAGCATCTGAAACAAGGAACTGTATTTTACCAAAATAAAAGTTTTCGTCTCACGGATTCAAATATTAAAAAAAACGTACAGTTTTTGTGCTGAACGTTCACAACTTATTCAACTTTACTACAATCTGACTCCATATAATATAAAGTAACGACTAATCAACTATTAAACTAGTTGTCAACTATTTAAGTAGTCGATTAGTTGTCGATTAGTCGTCTAATTGTGGTAGCTCATCTATCCATCTATCCATCCATCCATCCATCCATCCATCCATCCATCCATCCATCCATCCATCCATCCATCCATCCATCCATCCATCCATCCATCCATCCATCCATCTGCTATGACCTTACAGATGGAAAATAAGACTTTAGTAGTCCTGTAGAGATAAAGTGCATTTCTTATCTATGGGCATGCTGCGGGCGACAGGTTGTAGTGAAGACTTGATGCGTACAGGTACATTCACACCGAACGCCATTTGCATGCCCCGCCTCTCTTTCGCCGTGTGACAAATTTGCTGGTTGTCACCAGTCAAAAAACGAGTTTGACGGCGTGGCCACGTGTGGGAGGAGCTTCCAGCTAATGCTTTTAGGATGATGTTTTAAGGAACGGTGTCTGTGGATTTCTCACTTAGAATGTATGAAGACACAGATGATGTTGAGGAATAAATCAGGTGTGAAGAGTTCTACAAAAGCATCGTAACCGTGTCTCCATGTTTGAGTTTATATGATTATTATTCCCGGCACAGGGGGCTGTCTGTATGACAGCGCTCCCACAGTGTTTCTGTGTCTCTGTGACTGAGCATGCCTGTAGACAAAATGTGCATGAGCATTTTCACCTTACAGGCTCACTGAGTTGTCTATGATCTTATAGTTTCAGACAGGGAAGGCACATAGATGGTTTATCCATTTTTCACCTGGAGAAGGTTGTACCCACTAGTAGGAGCAGTTGTGACTCATATTATCCATACAAATACTGCATGATACACCTTCCACACACAACAATGGTACGTTCCATTTTCAGTGCCATCCCTTAAAATGGTAGCTGTGAAACACACAAACGATGTGGCCCCTCCCCTCTACGACTCTCCATGGTACAGGACAATCCAAATCCTGCAGCATCCATACAGCTCAACCCCATGGGTGACCAAGGCTTCAGCTTAGGATCCAACTGTAGGAATGTTGCGGTTGGGATGACTGAAGTCATTTTTTTAATGACCTCTATATCATGTTTTGGATCATTTATGCTTGATGCATATTCAGCTAATAGTTACAGACTGCATGTTTGAGCCTGTATGACTGCTGTAGGTGCTGGAGACCCTGGGGTCTGTTTTTGGAGTCCTAGTGACTGAGGCTTCATCGATGCCGTTCAGTCTTTAGACTGTCCCTCACACTTTAACACTAGACATCCAGCTGAAATGTAGCTCTGCTGTTATTAAAAAGCTCGAGAGCTTTGACAAACTTTTGAATAAAGTTTGGAAAGTCCTTCATTGACGGGTAGGAATCTGTGGTTCTAATTGTCAAAATATAAATAAATATTTTAATAAAATGAATTTTAGCCCAGTGTATGTAGAGTATTGCTGCCACAAAGGATTATTTTAAAAGTCGACTAATCACCAATTATTTTTTCTGATTAGTCAACTAATCGGGTCATGGACAAACTGGATCTAAAACACACATTTTAACCATCATTACCTTTAAACTAACTAAAAACTAGATATATAGCATTACCTGCGATGATGTGATGAATTTGGCCACTGAAGATGCTGAAATTGATAGCTGAAATCGCTGAAGCTGATAACCATCATAAATTATTAGAGAAATCCCAAATTAAACTTAAAAAATGAAAAAAAGCCCAAGTTAGCCAAAACAGCTAGCATGTTGCTGAAATAGTAACTAAACTCCAAATTAGTCTAAAAACCTGGGAAAAAAAGCTAAATTAACCAAATAGCTAGTAGCCTATGTAGCCGAAATATTAGCTAAATATTAGCTAAAAAATAGCATAAAAAATCCTTAATAAATCCAAAAATAGTCCAAGAAGCTAGCAGAATGTCATTATAACTTACAACTTTACTACACTCTGACTCCATATAACATAAAGTAACGACTAATCGACTGAAAAAATAGACGTCGACTATTTTAATGGTTGATTAGTCGTCGATTAGTCGACAAATCGTAGCAGCCGTAATGTAGAGTGTTTTTTTTTTGATGAATTTACATTTTCTCTAAGGTTGCAAACACAGCATTTTGATTAAAAAAAAAAAAAAACTTTTTGTAAAGCTGGTCAAACTGAAAACGTTCTCTTCTCCACCAGAGAGCACAAAGGAACTCTGGCGTCGTAACAATGGAAGTTTTGGATAATTTTCTTGTGCTGCGGTGCGTCGCTTCCCCGCGCCCACAGGGTCAGAGACGACTGCCAACGGACGCGCTGAATGAAATGAAAAGGTGGTGTTAGGTGTCATCAGTGTTCGGTTTATTTATAGGCAGCAGCAACCTGTTGTTGTTTTTGTTGACAGATTTCAGAGCTCGCCAGGCTTTTGACAAAAATAAAGATGGACTTAAAGTTCAAGTACTCGCGCTGGTCTGATCCTCTGCAGAGAGTTTAGCTACTCCCAGATAAATGAGGATCAAAGCTGTTATTGAATCATTAAATCAACAGTGATGGGATTCTTTTGTCTTTAGTTATCAGTTATTATGGATCCATTTCAGATTCATCCTATGTTCTGGAAAAAAGAAGTTCTGGATAAGACGTATTCCGGGTAGGATTGATGACATAATCTATCTTTATTCAGAATAAATCCAAAACACACTTTAGGTCGAGGGCTGAACAGAATAAATATTTATTGAACACTCTAAAAATAAATGTTTAAAACTTTAAAACTGTAACTTTTTAACATAATTATGAAGAATAAAAAGGCAATAATATTATTTCAGAATAAATCAACTTTAACCTTGAATAACTTTCAATATTTTACTCTCCATAAAAATATATTTTGTCAAAATTGTACAAGTTAGAGACGAGTGCAAGAGAACATCGGACCATTGATAACAATAAAATAAAATGATCTGGAGGGCCGGATCCGGCCCCCGGGCCTTGACTTATACGAGTGTCTTACAGAGAATGATGTGGTCATTTTTTAAGGCCAGATGAGAGTTACTGATGGAAACCAAAGCATCAGGTCATGATGAATCTGACTGTGACAGTAACTTTTATTCAGAGTATTTCCTGAGAAGCATCAACAGGATAAATTCAATTCATTCTGTAAATGTGGTTTGTGTGTAAACGAGAACTGCATCCACATCAGGACGGACCGCAGAAGGAATTAGCTTTAATTCCAAAACTTTTCCCTGTGTTTATTTTTCTACCAATCTATCAGAACTCTATTTAAAGAGTCTTTTGTACATTAAACTGTAACACAAAGTTATTTAAAGGTTAAAAGAGTAAAATAAAACTCTCAATTTTCAGTAATTATTCTCAACAACACTTGCATGACGAACACTCGAGCAGAAGCATCACTGATGCTCTGACTGATGACACTCTTTAAAGAATGAGAGAAAAGAGTTAACATGACTCAGACAACCATCAAATGCAAGATAAAAGGAATAGAATGACAATTAAAAGTAAAGTAAAAAATCCTCCTAAGTTTGAAGATGTTTGAACTCTGTCTAAATCAGCTGATAAATCCATCAGAACTTAATGAGCAGATAATGGGTAAAGTTCAGACCATTTCCTGATTCGGTTTGGAATGCTTTCTTATTGACAGCATTTCAAACCTGCATTAAATTCACATCTCAGCTACATTTGTAATGCATCTCAAAGTGCTTTGCATGATAAAATAAATGATAGTAAGATCAAAAATAGCTGTTAAAATAGCAAACACAATAAAAAATCAAACTAGAAAAGTTGCATTACCTGTGATATTGCCGGTGTGAATGCTTTTTGCTGAAAGCAGTTGCTGAAGCTTGTTGCTTAAATAACAGCTAAACTCCAAAATAGGCTAAATTCCTCAATAAACTAAATTATCCAAAAACGTTAGCATGTTGCTAAAATATTAACTAAACTCCAATTTCTTTTGAAAATTACTCTAAAAGATTTAAACATAGTCCATGAATATATTTAAAGTTTTATTTCTAATTTACCTAAAATTATGACATTTTAAACCATTATCATTTATTTCCTATGGGGAATATTTTCCTCACTATATCAAATCTATAAAGTTTATGAATACCAAAAATACAAGCAGTATTGTCCTGAACAAGCTGAACGTTTTTACACCAAGATTGGTGAAAAAGCTGAAAGTGTGATTGAGGGTTTACGTGCTGAAAAACGAACAGAAAGGATCAGGAGAATCACTGTAGTGTTAATGATTACTAAACATTCACACAATTACTTTGAATAAAATGTGTAATATCAAATAAAGCTATACTTCTTTTACTTAATACGTTCATTCTACCAAAAAAAAAAATACACCTCCTAGTTACAAACTGTCAGTTTAATTTTATTCTTCTCATTTTAATTTAAAATATTTGAATCGTTCCTATTTTTCATTTAAATTTGAGCAAAAAACATGACTTGACCTTCATGAGGAGACCAGTCCAGCAGGTCAGAAACATGAAAAGAGTTAGAGCTGCTGCTCACCAGCTTTATCATTTTAATCAACTAAATAAAGCACTATTTTATCCCAATGGGAAGAACCAAAACTTTTCCAAAGGAAGTCATTAAATAAGTGAAAAGCTATGTGTCCTTTTTAATATTTTTAGCTTAAAAGTGGATGTTATTTAAGCTCTCTAAAAGCTGTTAGTTGAAACTGTGTTGAAACTTTGTTAAGGAGGCAGCAATTTAATTCTTGTTTCTCCATAAATTATATTTCACAATAAAAATGACAAATATGTCCCATGTGTTCTGTCTTTAATAAATCTATTCAGTCTGTTTAAGGCGGACATTTATTCTTCTTTAAGTTTGATTATACTTAAAAAAAAAAGAGAGTTTTTTCGGTGACGCTTAAACATAAAATCTTCAAAATACTGTAAGTTTTCAACCAGTAACACGATAATTCCAGCAGATAATCCTTCACAATCTGCTGGATATTATGATGTTTAAATTTAAAAACATTACAGTAAATCAAATCAAGTTTCTAATGTTGTTTTCATGCAGGAATCTCTCAACTCTTCATCAGTACTATCTAATTTCATTTGTCAAATATACTTTAAAGAAGTGTTTTACTTGGACTTCTTGCTGCATTCTTACCTTTTCCTTCAGTAAAATAATAAGGTGTAATACTGACAGGCTGAGCTGCAGTGAGAAGGAGGTTTTTGAAAGCAAAACGGCACATGCTTCACTAAATACTGTCGTGAAGGCAGAGATATTCTCTAATCGCGGGTCCAGAGGCCTCTGCTCCGATGACTCATGTAAAGTGAAATACCAAAGAGCAGCATGTGTCAGCTTTAATCGAGCTCCGACTGTCAACATTTTCCTTAAGTGACTGTTGGAGGCAGCAGAAGGCGGCTTACGGAGAACAAAAAGGCCGGAGCGCCAAAATCCCACACGACCGGACAGAACCAGCGGGAGTCAGGACTTTATTTCTATGGAGGTTTCGGGATCTTTTCCTGGTAATTTCACGGAAAACTTGCAAAAATGTGTCAGATAAATATATGTACGAATAAAGCGGCTTACCCCTCAGCAGTTCTAACTCCTCTCCATGGCTGTACCATTCAAGTTTTCTGTTGCGGCCTAAAACGCCTGATGTTGAAAAGTTGCAACCAAAGTTGTGATGGTTTTTTTAATAAATATATATATATATGTATTATGAAAAGCACCTCCTTGTATCAAATCAGCAATATGAAGGGTTTTAGGAAACTAATTGTGAAGTTTCCTTCATCATCTGGACTAAAACAAGTGCTCAGAGGGGAACTTTGCATCACTCCATTCTCTTATCATGATGTTCAGCTTCTATATCGCCGTCGTCTGCTGCTGCTGCTGAGTAAGGTCGGTTACCATGACGAGAATTAAAGAGTGGACTTCATGTGAAAAATAATTTAAACCTAAAAATTGACCATGTTATGACCAGGAGGGATAACGCCCCTGGAGGGAGGAGTCTATTATCAGAAGTGAATGTACGACACGTTTTTCTGATAATAGACTCCTCCCTTCATTAACCTGCTGCCTCCGTTTCTGAGCGTGGGGCTCTCTGTCGGACCGGGCCTTGAGTGTGGGCAGGGTTCAGACCAGCTAGGGGCGTTGGAGTCTGTGCCGGAGCGTCTGACCCGTCGGCTGTGGCAGTCTTTAGATGCTTCGGGTTAACTGCTGCCAGGCTTTTATGACCACAAACACACAGTTTTTAAAGGAGCCAGCAGCCCCCCTCCCCGTTTAAAGGCAGTTAAAGCCCCGTGGATGTTTACAGCTCGTTCAGACGACTCTTTATAGATGTGCCTCGGCCCACGTTGACCCCGCACCTCCACTCCGCACACGTGCACTGCCGTTTGACACCGGCTCGGCCCCCGGCTGCGCTCGGCTGACCTTGAAGACACTCCGGCTGCTTTGAGTGCTCGTGATTTATCAGTGACACATGGAGTCACTCGACCTCCTGTTAACACGAGTGGCGCTCCCGCTCCTCCACCTGTTCCACACGCAGCACCTGCTCCACCCCTCCACCTCCGTCAGGAGTTAGACCCTCTGTCATCCTCCACTGTAAACAGGAAGTGGAAACCAGAGGGTTTCTGACTCCCTCTCATCGTCTGTTTGTTTTAATCCATCGTTTTATTTGATGTGAATTCCAGCATGGACATTTATTTTACATAACCTTTGTGGTGTCTTCCATGACAAAGGTGGACTGCATTTTATATCTGCCACAGACTCCAGTGAAGATAAAAAATCTTGTCTTGTGGGTCCAGATGATCCCGTTTATGATATAAACATGCCCAGGATAACACAAAGGTTACACAGTTTTTTATTTCATGTTTCACTTTAAAAAAAATCAAATTATTACTTTATACATCGCAGTTCTGGTCAAAAGATTCCTTTAAAAACTAAAAGTGAAACTCAGCAGTTTATGTTTTCTTACTGAATACATAATGAACTGTGGATCATCTTTAGATCATCAGTTTCTCAATGTTGGTCTGACACCAACAACCGTCCCATGTTCAGAGTCACTTCAATCACCGCTCTTCCTCATTCTGATGCTTGCTTTGAACTGCAGCAGACCGTCTCGATCATGTCACGAAGTACATTGAGTTGCTGTCACGTGATTGGCTGATTTGGAATTTGCATTAACAAGCAGTGTCACAGGTGCGCCTGTTAACCGGCGTTCCATTGTTGGCAGAAGGACCCCCCCACACACACTGTACTGACACATAAATGAACTGTGGTTTAGGATGCTGACGAAAACACCTCCCTGTTCCGTTTGTCCCGTTATAAACAGTCCCAGTGATTGTAAAAATAATGGACTTGTGAATAAGTCTCGTCAAAAGTTGTCTTGTTTTCTTCTCCATCTTAATTTTTTGCTTAACGGCGCATAAACAAATCAGTGAGATGTAAGAATCCTCCACGGCAGAGTGGATAATAAAAACGATTAGATGACTTAACCTCAGCTGCCTGTCCGTCGCTCGGTTAATATGCGCTAATAACATCCAGGAAGCAGCAATAAAAGCCTCTGATGCCAGCGGCGGTCAGGTAAACAGCAGCCATAAATTCAGGAGAGTGATCCTCAGACAGGACCAGCCGGAGTCATTTGGCATTCTGAGGCTCCCCGTCCCACGGTGAGGCCCGGCGTCTCTGCTGGCTCCGGTTCAGTCCGGGACACGGGCAGCAGGCGCCGGCCCAGTTTTGGCTGCGCTCAGTTTTCTCTTTTCAGCCGGAGTCCTGAAGCTGCAATGGAGCTTCCTGCTTCTGCTTCAAATTATTGATCCTTCAGCCAGAAAAACGGATTCAACTTTTGACAGCAGGGGAGTCAGACTGGAACCTGCAACCCACTTCCATCAATATGTGGTTAGAAGCAGCAGAAAACGACCACACGGAAAACTGAATTTTAGCTTTGTACTGTTTGCTTTCAGAGGTATGAAGAGTCAGGATGAGCAGCTTTTGAAGAGAGGATTCATGGAATCAAAAGAAGTTAAACGGGACAGAAAAAAACCTCTGAGTGAGAAGTTTAATATGTTATGATGCCTTTTTTTTTCTTTTTTAGTTTTCTAAAATGTCACTAGCTGCCCCCTGAACTCCAAAGCAAATGAGACATTTTCAGTCATTCAGTGACTTTTAGATTCTTGGGTTTCCATGAGCTGCTGATGGGATTTTGTGTTTCTGATGTTCTTGATGCTTCATGAAAAGAAAGAAAGAAAGAAAGAAAGAAAGAAAGAAAGAGAAAGAAAGAAAGAAAGAAAGAAGAAGAAAGAAGAAGAAAGAAAGAAAGAAAGAAAGAAAGAAAGAAAGAAAGAAAGAAAGAAAGAAAGAAAGAAAGAAAGAAAGAACAGGAAAACCCAGATGTTTTTCTCATTTTTCTTCATGCAGTGTTTCTGTGTGACTATAAATGATCACCTGGTGTATATTTTCCTCTTTTTCAGCATTTAGCACGTGATTATGGAGGGATTTTTGTGCCATCATATTGCAAGCTAAAGTCACAGGAGGACGTTTGGGGTGGCACAAACGTTGAGATAAAATGTTGAACGCAAAAAAAAAAATGATAGGGCGAAAGTGAGATGAGGCACTACGCAGCTAAAAACGTTTATGCTGCAAATAAAACGTTTGAAAACGCAAAAATTGTTTTTGCAAGGAAAAAAAAGGTTGCAAATTTTAAAAAAGTTTTTGAAAGCAAATATTAAATATTTTAATTTGCAAATCATGCTTTTTTTATTCTTCACACTCCAGACTTAGAAAATTGAGAGAAAATTGATTTAACGTGGACGTTCTCTTCAAAATAAGAGATTGGTGGTTTGTTTGGCTAACAGACACGTTTAGCAAAAACCTTTTTCTCCTTTGTGAGTTCTAATCAAAACTTGCTGAGAGATTGAAATGAATTAAAATAATTTTGAAAGGTTTAATGCTTTCATGTTTTGTTCAAAAATGGTCAATTTACACAATGTCTTAAAAATGATCAGTTGAATTAAAATGTATATATTTATCTTGATTTTAGATTTAAACAAAAATGAAAGGAAACACATTTTGATCTAAATCCTTTTTTCAATTTGTTTTGTCGTTTTTGTTGCTTTAAAGGCTGGCATAAATCCAATCGTAAAATAGTTTTGTTTTGTCATTAAAGAGAAACTTTTTTCTTTAAACAGAAACATCTCTTATTCTGTAAAGTTCAACACGCGTGGATCTTTGGAGACAGAAACAGTCCAGGCGGGATGGAGCTTCTCTCTCTGAGTGTTTGTTGACATTTCATCCCTCAAATTTACGGGTTTGTGATTTCCCTCATGCGACAGGGTCATTAAACCAACCCTCGGCTTTACAGGTGTTTTACTTTGTGATTTACAGGATTTAATTTCGTTTTTTTTGCTCATTCAGCTTCTTCATAAACCCTGTGGGTCGCTTAGATTGACTGAAAGATGGGGCCGTTTTCTTCTGACAGGGGCTTTCTGCTGGTCTGACAGCGCGGCGTCGGCGGCGGTGGAGCAGGCTTTTAATCTGACTTCGGGTAAAACAGAGACTTTGTTCAGAGGTGCAGATCAATGATGAGCTGCTCCCCCCCCCATGTATGGTCTATGTTCTGTGTGTGTGATGGGTTGGTAAGTGTCCTTGGTTCCTGCAGCTTCATCTGTTTACTGGTTCACCAGCATCCTGAGCAGACAGGAAGCAGTCGTCCATCAGGTTGTTTACAGACTGATGACATGGCCTTGTGTGTGGATTTGTGTGCATGTGTGTTTCCGTGGGCTCAGTTTAGTCTAATTGCAGATCTGAAACCAAGCTATAGCTGGAACAATTCGTCACAAGTTTGAGTGACTTTAATAAGAAAACATGTTAAGATGTTTTTTTGACTGTCGATCCATGTTTTTATTTAATCTTCTTACATAAAAACAAAGCAAATAACAACACAAATCATGGTTTGATACACCGCCCCTAAAGACAAATCAAAGTAAAATCTGACCCTCCAGATCATTTTATTTTATTGTTATTAACTCCCTGATGTTATCTTGCACTCATTTCTAATTTGTATAATTTTGACCAAATAAATTTTTTCGAGAGTAAAATATTTGAAGCTATTTAAGGTTTAAGTTGATTTATTCTGGAATAATATTCCTGCCTTTTAAATCATTCATAATTATGTTAAAAAGTTACAGTTTTAAAGCTTTAAAAATTGACATTCTGATAGCTTTTTGGACTATTTTGACATTAACTAAGACTTTTAGGCTGTTTTGGAGTTTTGCTAATATTTAACTAACAGCTAGCTGTTTTGGCTAATTTATGCTTTTTCAGCTTTTAAGTTATTTTGAAGTTAGCTCTTTTTCCAGCTGCATGCTAGCTGTTTTGGCTAAGCAAATTGTTTTGTTTTTTTTAGACTAACTTGGCACTAAGCTAGTATTTTGGTGTCTATCAGCTTAAGCGTGTTTAGCTTTTATCACTAGCATCTTTAGCGACCAAATTCAGCTTACAGCATTCACACAAGCATTATCGCAGATAATGCTTATAATTATGTTTATGTGGTTTTAAAGTTTTAAAATTTGAGTTTTAGTGTTCAATAAATGTTTATCTTGTTCAGTCTGCGACCTAAGGTGAATTATGATGCTCCCTCGTGTGATTGACACTTCTGATCTATCGCGATTGACTGGTCTATTGTATTGTTAGGGAGGTGGACATTTCAATAAAATACCCAGCATGCTTTGTACCTGTCTGGGCTCTGGCTCAGTTTGAAAATCTGTAGTCCCTGAGGTGTAGTTCTGTCCCCCTCAAACATTGGGAAGCTCACCTGTGCAGGTGTTCCGCTCCACCCCTCAGTCTGCTGAATGACGCAGAAGCTCAGCCGTCTGCATTGCTCTCGTTCAGACGTTTCTGCATGAACTCTGCTCATGCTGGTTCTGGCCCTCGGGAAGCGTGGGTTTGGGTTCCGCCGATGCTCCCTCCAGTTTCAGAGCTTCACGCTCAGAAGAGGAGCAGCACAAGCGGACAGCAGAAACCTGTCAGGTCTCAAACATGACTCAGCACTTTCCAAGCGGAGTGTTTAAAAAGTCGCCTCAAAGAGGAATTAGACAGAAAAGTGTGGCAGCTGACACGTGTTGACACAAGCACAGAGAGACAGAGCGCGGTCCTAATAGGAAGTGATTTAATCAGCCACGAGGGACAACAGAAGAACAAGAGAACAGCCTCACATGCACACTCACACGTGCGCAGACACACGCGTGTGGAAACACACATAAGGAATAACAGAACTAAAGAGACCAGGTGGGGAGGACGCAGAAATAGGATAAATCTAAGTGGGTCACCGTGTGAGTGTGAGTGGGTGTGTGTTAAATGGGCAGAATCAATCAATAGATACTTCATCCTCTCCACACAGCTGCTGAAACTCATATTAAATATTGTTATCTGATTCAAAATGAGAGTTTTTTTTTAAAGTTGAGCCCAGATCTCAAATTTAAAGATGAATAAATTGTTTGACAGCGTCTTCCATCTTCTGCTTTTACTGTTAACTTTCACATGATTCCTGGTTTGTTTCATATTGTTCATTCACCACAATAAGCCGTGAAAATAAGCAGAACTCTTTTTATTACTTTAATTATTGACAGCAGTTTTTTTCTACAAAATGTAATGATGAGTGGTGATAAAATGGAAAAAGTCTTCCTTTTTTTAAAACATCAGGTTACAACCAAATCAGTTCCAAAGTACTACAAAAAAAAAATAAAATAAAATAATGATGGTTGATGATATTCATGATTAATACTGCTCACTTCAGTTGTATCTCAGCAAAAAGGCCTGGATTGTCTTAAGGTTATTTTCATATTTCAAATAATATTTTAGACAAAAATGGAAATTACACATTTAAGTAAGTATGGGATAAAACAGCAAACGAAACAACATAAATAATGAAGGTATTTACTAAAATCTATGGATCAAATTAAACAGTTTGAATTCATTTATTAAAACCAATTTGAGTTTCTCGTTACAAACTTCAGAGGTGGAAAATAGAGTGAAAAAAGGAAAGAACTACACAATTTGAACAAATAAGTATTTAAAAAAAAGTATTACATAATATTTTATAAATTAAAGATTTAACTTTTAACAAAACAATAAATATCGAAGCTTCAAGGCTTCAGTTAGAAACAAAGAACAGTGACATCTGGTGGTCAAAGGAAGTCAAGACATGTATGAGTTTCTTTCAGTCCATTCAGTGATGGACGTATCCTGCAGAGGCTTGTTACTTTATGCTAACCAAAAGCATATTAATATTTAAATATGTTGGAATATGCAACACAAAATAAACAGCAATTTGAATAAAAATCTAGAACAGAGATTTGTTTGTAGTTTTATCTAAAAAAACAAAGTCAGTGCTGCCTAAAGCAACAGGACTCACAATAATCATGGATGACTCTGTGACCAGAACAACGTTCTGAACTCTTAAATGTTTGGGTTTGAAGTCTCTAGTCAGACGTGTCAGCGGGAGGTTCATCAGACAGGAAGTGTCACACAGCAGCTTCTGTTCTTTCACCGTTTTCTGCAGCTTTCATTATTTTATTTTTTAAAAACACAGAATGCTTTGAGAAAAGGCTTAAAGGTGTGAAGTCAGAGCAAACATATGAACTATAGTTTATTATGACGAAGAAGTTTTCCTAAAAGAGTGAGAAAAAACTCCGCATTAGGGCTGCCATGATTAGTGGACTAATCGACGACTAATCGACTATTATCGACAAATTTAATAGTCGATTAGTCGTTTCTTTAAATCATATGGAGTCAGAGTGTTAAAAAAGTTGAAAGTTATAATGACCTTCTGCTAGCTTTTTGGAGTATTTTGGCATTTATTATGGTTTTATAGGCTATTTTGGAGTTTAGCTGATATTTTAGCTACATGCTAGCTATTTTGTCTAATTTAAGAATTTTCCGTTTTTAAGGATATTTTTTGAGTTTAGCTAATATTTCAGCTACTTGCTAGCTGTTTGGGTAAATTAGGATTTTTTTCAGGTTTTTTTAGGCTAATTTGGAGTTTAGCTAACATTTCAACAGCAATCTAGCTATTATGGACAATTTAGTTTTTTTTTAGTTTGTTTTTTGGTGTTTAGCTAATATTTTAGCTGGATATTAGCTTCAGGGTTTTCAGCTATTAGCCTAAGCGATTTCAGCTTTCAACTACAGCGTTTTCAACTATTAGCTTCAACCATTTCAGCTATCAACTTCAGCGTTTTCGACTATCAGCTTAAATGTCTTTAGCTATCAATTTCAGCATCTTCAGCTTTTAGCACTAGCATCTTTAGTGGCCAAATTCAGCTTAGAGCATTCACTCTATCATTATCACAGGTAATGCTACGCCGTATATCTAGTTTGTGGCAGCGCTACTCCGTAATGAATCCTGTTGTCTGCTGCTCCGTCTGCAGTCGATTGTCGGCCTCCTTCTCCGTTGGCTGCAGAAGTAGAGCAGAAAGGAATGAACGTGTGCGCCCGTGTGTGTGTGTGTTTGTGTGCGTGACAAAGCTATAACAGGGTGATGAGCTCGCTCGTCTGACCTCCTTTGGAGCTAAATTAAAATGAACCTGAATATTGACGTCTAAGGAGGGAAGTGTGAGACTGAGGATGACGAGGCTGAAAGGCGGCTTTGCTGGGAGATTAACTCAGAATGAGTTTTGACAGAAGATGTACACAGACATGCAGAAGACGTCTCCTCTTCTGTCAAACATCTGCCTGCACTCTGGAGGCAGATGTTTCCTTACTATAACTCTAAGATGCGTGCAATGTTCTTACCACGTTTACTCCTGTTCAGTGATTTTCTTCCTGATCTCCAGTCAGAGGAGGTTGACGGTGATGAGCACGCCTACATTAGCTGAAAACGGAGGCAGAGGCTGAACGTGCATAAAGAGGAAATCAGCTTGTTTATTGCAGTTGTTTGTGGTAATATTAACAATTAGTTGCTTTTCAATTGTAGATTTTTAAAACTCAATGGACACAAGAAATGTTGATTACAGCTGCCTTTGATGCTTTATGTTATGATGCATGTTTGCCAGATAGTTGTTTGGATGCTGATGATGTCAGAACTCCAACATCTGACCAGCAGCATGTTTTCTTAAGATTCTATTACAGTCAGGTCTGTGTTTTCCAGAACTGAATGAACCAGAGCTACTCGAACTTTTTAAAATACCACAGCTGGATCCCACTGTCTCCAGCTTCAAAGATACGACGATTCCTTGTCTGTGACGTCTGAGAGATGCTCACGAATATGGAGCTATTCTGGGGCCGTGAATATTTGAAAACCCAAATAAAAGATTTTGAAAAAGATATTGGTGTTTGTCCAAAAAAAGGTTTTGGCCATTCTGAAATAAACTTAATTATTTTTAGATTCAAATCTTCATTTTTTTTAGGTTTCAAAATTTCAATGTTTTTCTTCACTTTTAGATTTTGATTTTGATTGGTCCTTTGTGTAAGCCCCGCCCCAACGTGCCACCAATGGGGCAAAAAGTTTTGAAACAGAAATTTTCAGATTCAAAAATGAAAAAAAAACCAGTTGAAAGTAAAAAAAATGTTTTGAAATTTAAATTTTGAGTTTTGAAACCTAAAAAATAAAATATTTGAAGCAGATATAAGAATTAAGTTAATAAGAATAGTAAAAGTTTTTGGACATAACTTTTTTTTTTGGCCAAACACAAATATTTTTCAAAATGTTTTATATGCGTTATTAAATATTTGCTGAACTCCAGAACAGCCTAAAAAATCTTAGTAAATGTCAAAATAGTCCAAAAATCAAGCATAATGCCAATTTTTAAAACTTTAAAAACGTAACATTTTTTAACATAATTATGAATAATAAAAATTCGGAATATTATTCCAGAATAAATCAACTTAAACCTTAAATAACTTTCAATATTTTATTCCCCATAAAAATATATTTTGTCAAAATTATACAAGTTAGAAATGAGCGCAAGATAACAATGGGTCATTAATAACAATAAAATAAAATGATCTGGAGGGCCGGATAGAATTACCCAGAGGGCCGGATCCGGCCCCCGGGCCTCGACTTTGACACGTGTTGTATTTAAATAAAACGTGTGTCTAAAGAGTGAGTAATAAATTTAATGTTTTAAAGCTGCTCAGCTGGAAAGTTTTACCTTTAGTGAGCTGAAGTGATTGAATAATGATTGAATTCCAATATTGGGCTATGAAAATTTCTAAATCAATTTTCTATTCAAGAAATTTCTTTGTTTTTTTTTTTTAGGCACGGAGCAGCTTTTGTGTAGTTTTTCACGAGTGATATAAAATATTCAGCTCTATTCAAATAGTTCAAAGACATAAATGCTCATTTTCTTTTTCTTATTCATCCCATTTGCCAGGCAGCTGCTAAGAAAATATCAGAGATGTAATTTCTGTTGAACAGATAAACTCAACAGCTGTTATGAAGCTTTTTTTGAGCACTTTATAATATAGTGTAAACAACAAAGAAAATCTACATCTAAGAGAAAGTTTGTGGGATTATTTCACAGTCGAACAGTATTTCTGTTTGTCCTCTTCCTTGCTCTTATTATTTGATGTCAGAGCAGTTTTGATCCTTCACAGTGGACCTCCCGTGCACACGTGCACTCAGAGAGCTGCACGCAGATCCAGCGTGCAGTTGCTGGGAGCAGTCACTTCTCTGGACCACCTGTCAGTTAGGTGTGTGTGTGTTTGTGGTGTTAAACAACGCTCTAATAATATCCACACTTCACTTTGTCCCTTCATGGGAGTCCACTGATGCATAGCTGCGTGTGCACGTTGTGCCGTGAGAGAGGCTGCTGGAACAGCACCGCGGGCAGAAGGCGAGAGGCCTCGCACGCCGCCGGCTGATAGTTTTCTGACGGTGTGTGCGTCTGCGTGCAGCGGCGCTGGTGTGGGTTTGAAGTCCAGTCTGAAAGTGACAGCTGAGCGACGGAGCGCTGACACAGGAGAGGTGGAACGACAGATATGCCAGGAGGGTGGAGGGCAGGGGGTTACCCGGAGAAAGTCACAGAGGAAGAATGGGAGGAGGAAAACAAGAAGATGGTGAGAGCAGGAGAGAAAGAATCGTGACGAGGATTACAGAGAGGGATTACAGACCCACTAAATTTGAGATTAGCATTAGGGATTATAATTGATGACAGTTGTCTTAAAATGTTGGCGTTTTCATTCCCTCGTCTATGTGATCTAGTGTAATTGCGTTTAGAGTAGAATGGAAACAACCTCAATAAATCATAATCACATTTGAAAACATTTCAAAAGTTTATTCAAAAATTATTTGAAAACAAGTATGGAGGGATTTTTGTGCCACCAAAAGTCACATTTTTCAGATCAAAATTTTCTAAGTTGCAAACAAAATGTTAAGTTTAAGAAAAAAAATGTATAATTTGCAAATAAAAATATTTAATATTTACTTTTAAAAAGTTTTTTTTCTGTTTGCAAACATTTTTTTTCATTTCAAAGATATTTTTGCAATTGCAACACAAACGTTTTTAGCTGCGTAGTGCCTCTTCTCGCTTTCTTTGATTTTGCGTTCAACATTTCCTCTCAGCGTTATGTTTGTGCCACCACAAACAGCCTGCTGATTGGTCTTGATTCTATCCAATCAGGTGTCTCTGGCTCGCTTCTCTATGAGCAGAACTCAGAAGGAGCAGCAAAGCTCAATTACACAACAGGGTTCTGGATTTATTCGTGTTACTGTACGACCAGCGGGTTTAAAATGTCTGCAGCAGAGAAACGTCTCAGCGTCCTTTCTGTGCAGCCGCACGCTACAGTACGACTATGATCTGTATGAATGAGCAAAATCAAATATAGGTGAAGAAAAAGATGAGGCACTGCGCATTTAAAAATATTTGTGCTGTTATCGCAAACTTGTTTTTTAAAGAAAACAAAGTTTGCCAATGCAAGAAAAGTTTTTGAAAGCAAATATTAAATATTTTTATTTGCAAATTATGATTTTTTTTTCTTAACACCTTACATTTAGTTTGTACATTTTGTGCCACCATTTTGCTAGCAATAGGGTGGCACAAAAATCTCTCCATACAACAGGAGCACACAACGTGCGTGTGGTACTGCTGCTGGAACAAAGGATTTTTTTCATCCTTCCAGCTTCCAAACCTTCTGAATGCCTTTGAGGGTTGCTGGAGCCTATCCCAGCTATTGTTTGCTGAAAGCGGGTTACGCTCTGAGCAAATCGCCAGTCCATTGCAGGCCTGCAAAACCACACACACCTAATTTATTAACCCATGAAATGTGTCTTTAGAATGTGGGAGGAATTTATAACAATAAATATCGTGTGGGGGACAGAAAAGTCTCCATCGGGCCATTTTTTTCCCATTGTTTCTATTGTTTTTATTTGTTTGATTTTATTGCTGAAAGCCTGTACAAAAATGTGTTTTACTATTAAAAAACTTGAAACTGTTGTGCATTTAAAAAAAAAAGTGTTTCGCTTTTGTGACGATTCAGTTATAAATAATTGAAAAAACTAAAGTCACAGAAAAATAAGTAATGTTGTATTTGTCTTTTTTTCAGAGAAAAACTGTATTGTGGTTCATGGTGATATACACTATATCGTTATTTAAATATAAAATAATTTATATCATAATATAGAATTTTTTCCAAAATGCCCAGACAGAGAGAACACAACTGGGACCTGAAAGCAGGAGCATGGTCTTGGTCTAACCAGATTCTTGTTTGGGAGAAAACAGCCGGGATAGGATCACATAGAGATTATTTAAGACTATTGTTGGTGCGCCAGACTAGGGCTGCCACGATTGGTCGACTAATCGCTGACGACTAATTTATTAGTCGATTAGTTGTTACTATATATTATATGGAGTCAGAGTGTTGTAAAGTTGAAAGCTATAAAGACATTTTGCTAGCTTTTTGGACTATTTTGACATTTATTAAGGTTTTTTGGGCTATTTTGGAATTTACATAATATTTCAGCTACATGCTAGCTATTTTGGCTAACTTAGGCTTTTTGATTTTTAGGCTATTTTGGCATTTAGCTAATATTTTAGCTGCATTCCAGCTGTTTTGGCTAACTTAGGTTTTGAAAAGTTTTTTAAGCTAATTGGCATTTAATTCATATTTTAGCTGCCTATCAGCTTCAGGACTTTCAGCTATCAGCTGCAGTGTTTTTAGCTATCGATTTCATCATCTTCAGCTATCAGCACTAGCATCTTCAGCAGCCAAAATGAGCTTACAGCATTCACACTAGCATTACCACAGGTAATGCTATACGTCTAGTTTTTAGCTAGTTTAAAATTAATGATGGTTAAGATGTGTGTTTTACATACAGTCACCACTTGGAAAAAATAATCGGTGATTAGTTGACTAATAATCGTTTGTGGCAGCACCACACCAGACCACATTTTCTAAATGACTCTTGAGATCATTTCTCTAAACAAATAAATATAAAATTAAATATAAAAAGAATAAATATGCATCACAGCTGCTGTGTTCTATGCATGTTGACATGATCAAAAACCTTTCAAATACCAACTTTAGACAATGTATTAAAGCATCAACACAACACGACCATTTCAAACAGGGTTCACTGAGAATCTCTCACGCTGCGGTCCACCCGTCGACTCAGCGCTCCAGTGTCTGTAAATGTTTGTATATTTAGCCTATGCAGCGATTTCCCCATCATACACACAATAGTGCACGCCCCAGCGATCACATCCGGGTCAGCGTCGATTTAGACTCTCTGCCAAAGACACTTGAGCAGCAGAGGTCAGGGATTGAACCGCTGATGGTTCTACGAACCGTCTTCTTTCCTGATGACCGAAGCTTTAAATATGTTTCCGGTAAATATTTGAGGAATAATCTGAGGAGAATCGAGCTCTTCACGGCTGACGTGTCTGACGAGCATTATTTCTGCTTTGGAAGCATTCTCAGCTGGTAAGGAAATCTCAGTAATGAGCTGAAGACGCTCCACCAGCGCAGCCTTCTTTATGTAAGCACATTACCAAACCGTCTCCTAAACTGAAACATGGAGACGCTTCCTGGGAACATTAAAAAATATTTTAGTCACAACAAATGTCTTTGATTTTCGTTCTTTAATGTTCTTTTAAAAATATTTGAACATTTACAGACGTAAAATAGTCTTTTTAGATCTGCGCACTTCACCTGTTCCTTTTTTCACCATTTTCCCAGCTAGCAAAGTCAAGGGGGCCCCATTTGGTTTAAAAGTGGGCAGAAAATGTGGGCCCCAATTGGATTTGTCAGCAGTTCCAGTGGTGGCCCCACCTCTGTTTGCCCCCATTAGCTTAGGTGGGCACTCATTTCGTTGGCTTGCTATGCTAGACAAACTCCTTGTGAACGTAATGAGCTAGCAAGCTCCGCTGTATCGATCTAGCGAGCTACACTGTATAGAGCTAGCGAGATCTGCTGTAGCAAGCTAGCGAGGTCTGCTGTAGTGAACTCCATTGTTGCTAGCTCGCAAAGTTCACTGTATTGAGCTAGCACACTTCGTTGTCTTGAGATAGCAACCTCCATTATAGCGAGTTCCACTGTAGCAAGCTAGCGAGGTCTGCTGTAGCAAGCTAGCAAGCTCCGTTATCCACTGGGCGGCTGACTAGCGTAGCAAGCCAACCCACTGAGTGCCCACTTCAGCCACCGTGGGCAAACACATGTTGGACCGTCACAAAAACTGAGGACAAACCCATTCAGGGCCCACATTTTCTGCCCACTTTTAAATCATGCGGGGCGCATCTGTCCTTGGTGGCTGAGTTATTCCATTACTTCAGGTTTTACTGACTCTCATAGTAAAGATTATCATCAAAAAGCTTTTTTTTATTATATATATATAAAATGTAATCAGATGCTATAGTTAATTTTAGCCAACCACTGACACTGTTAGAAAATGATGACTCAGCTTGTACTTGGACCTTTATCATTACTTTGAGCACAGTTACAAACTGTTGAAATTTTAAGAAAACATGTGAACAAGGATACAGATGGCTGACAGTCTCAGTACCAGCAGCAGCATGTTGAGACAGGAGCTTCATGCTGCTTCCATGGTTCTCTGTTTGTCGTAGAAAGTGCAAAGAAAGAACTTCATAGCTTCATCCAGAGCCTTCAGGGCGTTACATGGATCCACAGCTGCTTTACGTCCATGTTTAGAGTGTTGCTGCTGCAGAAGTTTGTAAGTTTCTTTCTTAAATCACTTCCTCCTATCAACAGACGGCCCTCATCATGGAATCAGGGGGTCTGCAACCTGAGGTTCCAAAGCCCTTTTAACCCCCATGCTAGCCAGGCTCCTGGTGGACAGTGGAGCTCGCTAGCTTGATACAGCTGTTCTAGCAACAGTGGAGCTCACTACGGCAGAGCTAGCTTGCTACGGTGCAGCTTGCTAGCTCGAAACACCAAAACTCGCTAGCTTGCTACAGTGGAAATCGCCATGTGTCCACTGGGGGGCTGTCTAGCATAGCGAGCTAACCCACTGAATCCCCACTTAAGCCGATGTGGACAAACACAGGTGAGGCCACCACAGAAACTGTGGACAAATCCAATCAGGGTCCATATTTTCTGCCCACTTTAAACCATATGGGGCCCACCTGGCCTTGTCGGCTGGGTGGCTCTTTGCTTTGACAAAAAAAGCACAACATTAAAATAAAAAAATTAGTTAACATTTTTTATTTAAGTTAATTTAGTTTAGTCATTTATATTTTTAAAATGTCATATGACAGGAGATGGTAAAAGATTTAAATCAGCGGTTTATTGTTGTTTCTTCAGATTCTTCTCGATGTTGGAGAAAATAAAAATAAAAAGGAGCAAAGCTCGATGAAAAATTATAGAAAATTCCATGTTTGACTTGGCTCACTTACAGGATTTGACCCAGGGTGTATTTTATTTTGAAAGGAACTCAAATGTGTCAAAAGTAAATTAAGTTACAATGATTAAATATAGAAACATAACAAAAACCTTATACTTCAATTACTGCAATATTTACAAGTTTTTAAGTAAATGACTTAATGGCCACAAAAACATAAATAAATAATTTTTTCTAAACACTGAGGTGAGGCTTTGTGGCTCTCTGGGTTTCGGTCCAAATGTCTCTTTTAGCGCTGAAGATCACAGACCTCTGGTCTAGACCAGGGGTCGGCAACCTGCGGCTCCGGAGCCGCATGCGGCTCTTTAGGCGCTGCCTTGTGGCTCCCTGGCACTATTTCCAAAATGTTGGAAAATGGAAAAAGATGGAGGAGGGAAATATGTTTTTGGTTTTAATCATTGTTTTAACCCCGAACAAACATTGACAGATTGACAGGATTCAGGTCTGCCGAGCGTTTCTGCATGGTGCGTTCACTGACCTCTGGACACCGGTAGCAAAACAAAGCAGTTTATCATAGAAAACATTGAACCCCAGAACTGATCCTTATAAAATCGAGGGATTAAAAAGTCTCGACATTTTTTTCCTGAAAAACTGCTTTTTCTGAGGATTGTATAAAAATGTCAAAAGCATAGTAGCGGACTGAGTTAATGTCTGGAGTTCATTGAACACAACATGCGCAGTGATCTGTCAATCAGCTGTTCGGAGGTTTGGGGTAAATAAAGGGGGGAGGGCTGGTGCGTTCGAGGTATCCCCACTAATAAAATGATTAGTGAATACAACTTTTGTGGAGTGTTCTGCTGCTGTTTTTCTGGTTAACCACCAAATAAAGAGACTTAAAACAGATGAAGTTTCGGCGTCTCCGTGCGGGAAAGAGAGAGCGGAACGCTTCATTTTTCATTACCGATTATCTCGTTATCACGAGAAAACGATAAAAAAAAAAAAGTAGGGCAGGGCGCTTTCAGTGTCTGTAATTTCTGATTTTTGTCAGTATATATTTGGAATGACACTTAAGCCATCAGCTGTAGCTAGTCCGCTCCCGCAACGCAACAGAGCCGTGACTCTAGCGGTGTAAGCCCGGGGTTAGGGGTATTATTGTGTTTGGTTGCTCAGAAATGAGGATAGCTGCGCTGATTTGGTGTCAAAAGAGAGAGAGAGAGAGAGAGAGAGGATACTGCTGCGTTTTACCCATGCACTGACTTGTTTGGCATTTGCACAGAAATCAAACTTAAACTGTATTCATTTGATTTTATACACTTTACCTCTTCAAAAGGCTGTTGTTTTATTTTTATTAATGTATGCTGCATTTTATTGTACTCTGTTGCCCAGATAAGGGGCACGTTATGCACGTTCCATTGTTGTTTTTACGAATCCTCAATATAAAAATGACATCAGAAATCGGATTTCTTTATTGAATTCCTTTAATTTCATCAAAACAATGAAACAAACTGTAATTCATTAATATTGTAATGAAGTTAAACTTCATCCTACAACAGAGTAGTCACGTGGTGCGTCATTCTCCACAGGATTAAATAAACATTCAATCATGAAGGTTCATCATGTATTTGTAACACACTTAGTCATTTTGATAGTAGGCTAATATAGATAATATAGATACATAAAACATGTGTTGCCTTCATTATAAGACTTTTAATTTTTTGCGGCTCCAGACAGATTTGATTTTGGTTTTTTTGGTCCAATATGGCTCTTTCAACATTTTGGGTTGCCGACCCCTGGTCTAGACGAAGAGCCAAGAGGAGGTTCATGGATGGAGAGAAGGACATGAGAGAGGTTGGTGGGAGTGAGGAGGATGCAGAGAAGAGGATTAGAGACAGGCAGATGATTCACTGTTGCGCCCCCTAAAGGCAGCAGCTGGAAGGCAAAGAAGAGGGCAATAATATATGTGAACTGCTATGAAAAAGCATGTTTTTGAATTCTCTGATGTGATTGATTGACTGGTTTGATTTCTGACAAAGTATCTAAAAGTAGATTTTAAAAAATCGTTTATTCTATAATATTTACTTTTAAAACCATTTTTTCTGAAAACAAAGACTTTTATTTGGTTCAGCCGTCTGAGGTGATTTGCTCTTAAAGCAGCATGGAGCTTCATCAGATCACTTTCTGCATTGGTGCCGCCTGAGCCGCCCAGGGAAGGGAGGTCATCTCCCTCCCTGAGAGCCAGGAGCAGAAAGGTGCTCCGGGTTGCCAGGTTGGCTCAGGTGCCAGGTTTGGCGTTGTTTGCCTCCACCTCTCCTGTATCTGTGTGTGAACAGCAGCTGCTGCACCGGCTTTTGTTCGGCCTCCTCCTTTGTGTCAGGGTCACCCTTTCTGACAGGAGCTGTGTTCCCTGCTTTGCACACACATGCACACACACACACACGTGCACACGCACATGTCTGTTTCATCTCTTTAGCTCAGATTTATGTTCTGGAAAGTTCCCACAAACCAAAACCGTCCAGCTCCAATCGCCATGATGTGACCATAAAAACAAGGGAAATGTCCTCACATCATAGCTAACATGCCGACACAGTGCACACCCAAACGTGCACACGCTTGTGCACATGTTAAATTGGATGTGAGCTGACTCGCAGTCAAACAGCAGAAGTCTCTTCCTGCAGATTTTCATCTTCATCCCGTCTCCTTGTCTCCTCTTCTTGCTGCTTCTGGATATGATGGTGCTAATTGCCCACAATGCTGTGCGTGTGCACGTGTGTGTACGTATGTGTGTGAATTTGTTCTCTAAATTCAGCAGCCAACGACACTAAAGCCGTCGTTAATTCAACACCTCCTCTTCAATCTCTTTGTCTCTTTCTTTGTTTTCTGTTCATTTTATCTTTTATGTTGATTTCAAGTTTTTCTTTTTAATGCTTAACCTTCACATTTTTAAACTACATTTCCAGCCATCGTCTTCTCTGTCCTCTCATGTTCCTCTTCAATCCAATCTCTTAAAATGTTTTGAACATTTTCCTGCCTCCTGATTGGCTGAGAGGCGGGAGACTCATGTGTGGCAGTCCTCCTGATTTCTGATTTTTCCAGAGAACCAGTTTGAGTGTTTCTGAGGATGTTGATGCTCGCACTCGTGGTGCCTTCAGCTCTGATAGTCAGAGCGCCATCCACAATCTGACGCATCGGAGAAACACACAGACCTGCTGGAAGTGAGTCAGTGCAAAGGATGATATTTGTACTGACTACAACCAGCGCTGGTGAGGTTGGCTGCCTTCATGACTGCTCCTACAGCCGCACTATGTATGTGACAAATACAATTTGACCTTAACTTCTAGTGGATTTTGTAAGAACACTAACTGATGGTAAACTTTGAGCTATGTAAAAAAGAACAAAACAGGAAACTCCATTTTCGGATTTTTAAAGGGACATTATTATGATTTTCTTAAGAGTGAACTATATCCATATATATGATTATATGTTACCTTTGGCACACTAAAAAACACATTATTTATGAAATATTAGTTATTTTTGTGAAACGCCTCAATCTATGAGGCTCCGCCTTTCACTCCTTGTAGGTGCCGCCCATTTCATGATATTTTACTGTGAAATTTGGTTCTTAAAATACAGAAAACACCAGCAGAACATTTCCGGATTTATTGAAATGAAAACATTGTTCTGATCATGGCTGTGATACTTTGAAGTATCATTAATCACCGTATCAAAAATCCTCTTTGTTTTCATGTAGATCCTTTCTTTCTTTGCTCAATAATCAAACCAGTTCTTCTGATTCATCGTTTGCTTTCTTTGCACCTCCACCGGGAAATTGTTTGATCCTTTTCCATTCTCAGGCATGCTTGGGATTCATCATAAATTTCGTGCAGATTCCTCACCAGAATGTTTTTTGGTGTATGCCGCCGCTCAAAGTTTAAATTAGGGCTGGGTTGAAAAAAATCAATTAATCGATTTCAATCGATTTAAGCTTAATAGATCAAGAATCGATTCACAAAAGACATAAATCGATTTAGCACATAAAGCTAAAGTATGCTAGCTTAATGCTAACATTTAATGGAATTCCCCATGGGATGGCTAATGCTAAGTCCCTAAAAATACATTGCTGACAAAATGAAGAATCTTGATAAACTCACAGGCATGAAATTTCAAAACTGTTTTAAGGAAATATTTTTAAAAGAGACAAATGGTGGTCCAAAAGATTGTTTTTTTTTTCCCCTTATACTGTCGACTTCTTCTTAAATAAGGTGTAATACTATAGTGCCATCGCCACCTAGAGGCCAAACTGAAACGTCCTCCAGGAGAAGCAGAACAATGTTTACAATGTTAATGACCTGAACGTTTTTGTCAGAACTTCTCCTTTGGAGAATCCATGGAACTCTGGATGATATTAACAATCTCAGTATTTCACTGATACAATTTACAATATGTGAATTGGATCAGATTAATATAAATATATTCAAATTATATAGTACATTATTAATGTATTTATAAACAAATGTGTATAAATGTGTAAAGTCAAAATTGAATTGAATGAAATTGAAAAATTGAAAGAATAAAAAAAAATCGGAATCAAATCGATTCAGGGTCTTGTGAATCGAATCGTTTCTGGAAACTACAATGGATACCCAGCCCTAGTTTAAATGCTAAATTGAATGACCATCGCTACACAACAACATCACAAACATGCACATGACTTTAAAGACTGGAAGATGGGGTCTTAAAGGCCTCGAGACTGGCGTCTAAAGTAACGAATGCTTGCTAGACCCGGGGGATACTGGAGACCCCGTCAGTAAGACACAGGACACAATTGGTAAATATGCGTTATTGCGGATTTGAAATAAAATGCTTTATCTGATCACTGTGGAGAAAGAGTGTTTGTGTTAACCTGGGGGCGGAGCTGGAAGTGCAGACTCCTCCTGAAAGGGGCTGTTCCCACTTTGTGACATCACAGTGTATGTGGGTATGGGAGGGGCTGGTGCTCAGGTTTTGGAGGAATGCTCAGAATTGGGTTGTTTGTAGTGAGGAAAGAACAGTATCATACACTTTAAAGCTCAAAACGTTGGTTTGGTGTGGTACTGATCAGAACCTTGAATTGTTTTTACTGCAGCCACTCCTGTTTGGTACGATGTGTTTGGGATCGTGTTCCTGCTGGAAGATTCAGCCATGATTCATCCTCACTGATGGATTTAGGGTTTTGCCCCAAATGTCTCAATTCACCCTTTCCTTCACATGGATCAATGGACATGTCCCCTTTGTAGGAAAGCAGCCCCAAATCATGATGTTTTCACCTCCATGCTTCACAGTGGATATGGTGTTCTTGGGATGTAACTCAGCATTCTTCCTCCTTCAAACACGGCGAGTGACGTTACTGCAGTCCCACCTCTCCTCAGGTCATCGACCAGCTCCTCCATGTAGATCTGGACTGTTTCCTCACTGTTCTTCAGATCATGTGACCCCCACCAGGTGAGATGTTTCATGGAACTCCAGGTGGAGGGAGATTATCGGTGATCATATATATTTTTTAACATTTTCTAATCATTTCTCCATGAGTGAATGTATTTTCATTAAGCTGGAGTTTTATTGTAGAATGGCTCACATCAGTCTGGTTCAGGTTTGCAGTTGGCTTCCTGGTGTCCTTTGACAGCTCTTTGGTCATGGCCATAGTGGAATTTAGATTGTGACTGTATATCGGTGTGGAAGGTGACTTTTATACAGATAACCAGTTTAAACAGGTGACAAACATTCAGGTAATGAGTTTCTGATAGAAGAACTTCTTAATCCTCGTGCTATCTGCGTTGATGTTTGGAGTGAGGTCATCTGAAACCCACAAGGAGGAAGAAGTAACAGGTCTGTGAGGGACAGAATTCCTGCTGTTTTGTTGGTGATAAATGCTTTTTTGCTCCATTTTACGAACTTTAAAAATCAGGCAGTGTGATTTCTTGGATTCTTTATTTAGATTCTCTCTCACGGTTGAAGTGTTCCATCATGATGATGAACCAGACTCAATGCTTTAGGTGGAACAACACTCAAAATCCAAGACTTCCAAATATTTTTGACCCCCCCCCGACCCACCCACACAGACACACACACACATAAAATCTCCTACAATTATCATTTTTTTGATTGTGTTGTTTGTTTGGGCACATTTGGAGTTAAACAGGATTAACGCAGACTCAGGTTTCAGGAGCTTGTTTGTTGTTTGATGCTTGACCTGTGAGCTGAGCAGGAACCGTGAGTTTGTTTGAGCAGCAACCAAAGCAGAATCTCCAAGAAAACTGCTTTTCCAAATGTTTACACATAGAACTTCACATGCACAGATACGTGCACGAATGCAGCTCATGCAGATTCATGCAAGGACACATAGCATTCTATTTCTGTGCTCTGTCTCTTCTTTCATCCCGCTGTTCTCTCTTTATCAATTCGCTTCTCTTCCTCTGAGCTCTGAATTCATCTCGAACACTCCTGTCCTGATATTGGGCTGCAGGACTTCAGAGGTTCAGGAAGCCGGACAGCTGCGGCTGACGCACGTTTGCTCCGTTTCAATGCGTTGCAAATGACGACGCAGAGAGAGGTGCTAAAAAATACAGCGACAAAAAACAAGACAAAATGACTCAACGGGTTAAATGACGCGAAAGACGGGATGAGACGGAGGTAAAACAGAGAGAGAGAGAGAATATGGAAGGAAGAAAACAGAGAGGACTAATGTTGGGGAAAATAGATATTAGAGGAAGAGGTAAAGAAGTGGAGGGAGAAAAAATGACACTAAAAACAGTCATGAAAATGGAGAAAAATTAAGGGAGAAATGATGAGAGAAAGATGAAAGGGAAGTAGAAAAAAGAAGGGAAAGAAAAAACAAAGAAAAGAAAGGGAAATAGGAAATTATCTAAAAAAAGAAAGAGAAGAAGCAAAAGGGAGGAGATTGATGAAGGCAAATAAGAAAGAAAAATAGGGAAGGAGAAACTATTAGGATGACAAAAGAGGAAAAATTGAAGAAAGGAAACATATGGAGGCAATCAAAGAAAAGATAAAGAGGACAAAAGGATTGGAGGGTAAAAAGGACAAAGAAAAAGAGGTCACCAGGACAAGAAGGGTGTTTAGCAAAATAAATTAAAATGTGAAAAATGAAGAAATCAATGGACAGAAGAAAAAACTCTTTGGACATCATCAAGAAACGTGAATGCCTGCAGAGATGAAAAAAAAATAAAAGAAATATTGAGTCAGAGGAAATGGTTTAAGAGGAGAAAAATAAATCAGAAATGAAAGAAAAGTGGAAGAAATCAAGGAAAAGAGGAGAGTTGTGAAGAGGTGATGAACCTTTGCAGGTTAGTTTGTTCAGGTGGAAATCCTTTAATTCAATTAAGACACATGTTGTTTTTCTATTAAAGGAGCGCTCTCCTTTTAATGTTTCACTGAGCTGGTAAAAGACTCCTTATCTTCACTTCAACCTTGACCAGAACATGAACTGATAGCGCTCTGTAAGTGTGTGCTGTGTGTGTCTTTGCAGTGCATGTGTGTCTGTGTGTGTTGGAGAGGATTGTGAGCAGACAGTCAGTCAGGACAACAGAAACACTCTCCAACTTCTTTCAACCTCACAGAAAACTCTGCTCCATTCTTCTTTGAGACGCTCAGTTCACAATCAGCTGAGATTATTCATGTTGTCGTAACGCTGGCATCTTGTTCCATAGAAGGTGTCGTGTGGAGATTTTTCACTTTTTCAACCTCTCAAATCCTGCGTAGTGTGCTTGGATCCTGTTAATACTGGTTAAGTGTGCGCTCCAGGCCTGCAGCCTAACTATTAGAAATGAGGAAACGACCCCCGGCTCCCACTGTAAATGTTACGGCTCCAATGCAATCGCTGGAATCTTTACGTAACGTTAAAGGAATCTCCATTGCATATACGATTACGTCCTCTCCGACGCTCCAAACCTGTTTTGTCAGGTTCAAATTTTCGCTGGACGCCGGAGCTGAGTCTCATCATTTTTTGGGAAGTCAAGGCAATAATGACCTAAATTGCAATAAATGGCGGGTTATTGTGTGAACCTACATGAGTTCAGAGTTTTGTGAGCTCTATAGCTGCCGCCATCCCGTAGCCCTCAAACTTTTTCTTGCGAGCCACAAAACTCTTCTACTCTGATGGGGCCGGGTCGGTTTATAGGCTAACAGAAAAAGTGTTTTCTGATTGAAGTTCAGTGTTTTCTGGTAGCAAAACAGTGTTTTGCCAACAATATTCTGTTCTCTTTGACTGTGGGGGGCGGGGTTTAAGATAGAGACAACAGAATGGAGAAGAGGGGGATAAAACGTTGCGTTATTTTCTCAATCTCAAAGCCAAATTGGAAAAAAAAAATCATGCATCTCTGATATTGTTCAAGGGCCGGTCTAAATGTAGAGGTGGGCCGGATTTGGCCCATGGGCCGAAGTTTGGGGCCCCATGCCGTAGCCACAGGGAGACATCTGCCGTAGGAGTCCAGGGTTCGACCATCAGGGTGTAGTTTGTATGAACATCCTACAGTCACTTGCATGTCATGTGCTTACCACAAGGTACTTCCCATTTTCATGACTTCCCTTCAAGTCAATGCAAAGTATGAGAAACGTTTGTATCAGAAGCATGTTAAGGTTTATGCTAATATGTAAAACATAATGAAAGCTGTGATGTAAACCTAAATGTCTAAGAAATAAACCAAGAAGTATAAGATTAAAACGAAAATTAAGGTGCAAATAATGTAAGGTGAAATCAATTACAATGTAAAAAAGAATGACAACTATAACATAAACAGAAAATTCAATTAGCATGCAAATGCATATGTACGCTAAGAAATAAACTACAGTGTAAACGTAGATGTAAGACCTAAGTTATGATGTAAACGCCAATGTAATCTGTGATGTAAACTACTACGTGAATGTTAAAGTAAAATAACATCAAGAGAAAAATCGTCTGCTGGCTTATAAACTGTTAAATACACATTTTAACTAGAAAACTTGCGTTACCTGCGATAATGCTCGTATGAATGCTTTTCAAAGAAATGTTTTTAATGGGTGAATGTCAAGAACGTGCTGAACATTTTGATACCAAACGTACATAATTAGCAGAAAGTGCACAAAGAATTTGAAGAATTTCATAACATTAGTTTAACTCCAAATGTGCCCAAAAAAACCTCAGTAGATGCCAACTTAGCCAAAAAAGCTAACACATTGCTAAAATATCAGCTCAACCCAGAATAAGTTTAAAAATCCTCAGTAGATGTCAAATTAACAAAAAAAAAAAAAGCTAGCGCATTGCTAAAATACTAGCTTAACTCAGAATTTTCCCAAAAAACCTCATGTGATGCCAAGTTAGTCAAAAAATGTTAGCATGGTGTTAAAATATGAGCTAAACTCAAGATTAGGCAGAAAAACCTCTTTGCCTGTTTTTTTAACCCTAAACTGATAGCATGTTGAGAAAATATTAGCTAAACTTAAAATTAGCCTTAAACACCTCAGTAGCATAGATGTCCTGAACATGCTGAATGTTCTGATACCAATATTGTTCTGGTTTTAAATTGGGCAAAACATTTGATAAATTGCATGAAAAAAATTGCTCTAAAATGTTGTAAAATGTTAACATTTTTGTGAAATTTAAGTACAGCTTAATAAAAGGCAAACATGTTTTGAATTGCAAAAATTACAGAAATTTGAAAAAATTACATCAATTTCATTGGCTGCAAAAAATCGTAAAACCGTGAAGTTTATGAATAACAACAATAAAAGCGACAAGGTCCTTAACAAGATGAACGTTTTGATACCAAGATGGCAGAAATAGCTGAAAGTGTGATTCAGCTTTTATGTGACAAAAACCGTAAGGGAGAAAAATAAATACTAAGAAACAGAATCATTGTAGTGTGAATGCTATTTTTTTTTAGGAAAATAACAACCTGTCAGTATAATTCCAGGTTAAAACCACATCCCTGATTGAAAAGAAAAACATCTGTGATGTCTTCTGTGCGATTTGATGTTTTAGAAACTCCTCACATGATAGGGCGACAGGGCTGCAAATGCAGCTCAGGCTCTCCCCCTCCTCCCTCAAAGATGACTCAGAAACAAGGCACAGGTAGAAAGAACGGGGCAGGCTTGACGCTAACACAAAGAGAGCCACACACCGGCCTGCGCGCTGAAGTCATTGATGCCGGAGCGGGCCAGCCCAGAGGACTTGGCTCAGCCCGCCAGTCAGGTTGGCTCAGTGTGGGAGAGCCGGTCTGGACCGTCTGCAGCTCGAGCGGCAACAAAGCACAAAGAAGCAACTACTGGCAGTCAGGGACAATCAGTCAGCCCCGCTGAGAAGCAGAAAAGCACCTTCAGCAGCAGACTGATCCAACTCTCTGTGACGGGCCGGGCCGGACGCTGGAGTCCAGAGCCAAACGTCTGAGGAGAGGAAGAAAGGAAGGAGGAGAGCCTCCTCATAAAAAGCCGCAAGATCACAAGCTCTCTGCTTTATGGAGGAGTGAAGAGTAACACTTTCAGAGAGGAGCAGAGACTAAAAGACAATTTGTCCTTAACAGTTGGGTCTTATCCAGTTTATGGCCCAATAAATCAGACAAACGCAGAGAGCTGGCTGAGGCTGGTCTGCACTCATCAGCCAAAAACCCAACGGTAGTGTGTGTAGCTCCGCAGCTCATAGAGTCTGATACCACCTCGAACGAGTCTCTTCAGACATCCTGTCACCAATCGCTGAGTTCACTCTCAGAATATAGGAACTGTTCAAATGTTTATTTATGAATGAACATGTACTCAGTTTCAGTAAATTATTATGTTCTTTTCGTGCTTCTCTGTTAAGAAAAAAGTATGTTTGGCTTAAATCTTATCAGGATGTGAACTAATGATGCAGATGAGAGGCAGCTCAAGATGCATTACAGCTACAAACTGATCCATGAACACAACCTGCAATTAATGAGCCAACCGCTTCCCCCTCACAACCCTGACTTAACATCTGTGGTGTAACCATCAATATCAGAGTCATCCAGACACACAGTTCTGATCCAGATTCCAGCTCAGAAAAGGAAAGACTATTTGTCTGACAGTGGATGATCAGAATGGAGCGGAGTTGGAAGCTTGTGGCCCGCCGAGCGTATTTCTGTGTCACAAATTCGATCTTTTCTAATTGGTAAGAAACACCCAAGAAATAAACATCATACAATTCCACAAGAACATGTTAAAACACCAAATAAATTTTATTTTACATGGTTCTAAATCATTTTGGGATGGTTTGGATTTTTAGGGCTCTTCCTCACTGGGACGGTCCCGTGGACTGCTGAGAAAATGCTGATAGAAGGTCATTGTCTGAATTCAGTGCAAATTGGGATCTCAGGTTACTGAAAATTTTACCCCAAAATTGTGTTTTTTAACAATACGTCAGATGAAAGATTATTTGAACCTCTGAGAAAATATGATTTCCCACCTGAGACATGAAATCCCAAAAATGAATAGAAATTAATTTGTCATCTAGGTTGATTTAAAGTCAAGCTCGTAAAAGGACAATCTGACTCCCCTACATCTCTTCTCGCCCTGTACTCTTTTTGCCGTTCTGCATTTGATTTGACTTCAAACAACAGCCATCTGTTATGAGAACATTTTGAACATGAAATAACTGAGAAAAAAGTGGTTCACTGGATTAAGAGCAGTCCAACCTTCAACCCTGTAACAGTGTGTTTGGTTATGGGGTTGAATATTTTAGCTAAAAGTTGTCGTGTGTGAACATTAACTAAGATATGGAGCTAACAATGGCATGAGAAAAACCAGAAAAATAAAAATATTTTTCAAAACAATTGTTTACTTCTTCCCAGATAATAGTAATGATCATTTGTGCATGTAAAGGAGTTGAATGGTTGAGTTTACTATATCAATCTGACAATAGAAACTATGAAATATGGGTTCATACTGATCTGTCTTTAGAGCATGTCTGTCTTTGTGCTCATTTCTAGCTTGTATAATTTTGAAAAAATATATATTTTATGGAGGGTAAAATATTGAAAGTTATTTAAGTTGATTTATTCTGGAATAATATTCCTGCCTTTTTATTATTGATAATTATGTTGAAAAGTTATGTTTTTTTTTTTTTAAATATATTTTTATTGAAGATTTTTAAGACATTTATACAAAGCAATCCCCAAAACAGAACATATACTCATTGAAAAAAATGAAAAGATAAATTAAGTAAAGGAAAAATAAATAAATAAAATTAAAAATAAATAGATAAATAAATAAATAAAAATAAGAGGGGTCCACCCCCCTTCATCTCCTCAATCCTCCTCCTCCCCTCCTATCTTTGAAGTGGAAAAGTTATGTTTTTTAAGTTTTAAAAATTTTCATTCTGCTAGCTATTTGGGCATTTAATAAAATTTTTTTAGTCTCTTTTGGAGTTTAGTTAATATTACAGCTACATGTTACATGTTTTGGCTAATGTAAGTTTTTTTTTCTTCTTTTTTTAGGCTAATCTGACGTTTATCTTATATTATACCTGGCTATTAGACTCCGCATTTTCAGCTATCAGCTTCAGTGTTTTTAGCGACCAAATTCAGCTTACAGTATTCATACGAGCATTATTGTCGGTAATGCTCTATATCTAGTTCATAACAATGTTAAAAAGTTACAGTTTTAAAAATGTAGTTTTCGAGTGTAAAATCTAGTGATCTAAGGTGCGTTTTGGAATTTGGCCCCTAATTTGATTCAGTTTGACATCCCTTGATTAGAGTATGAGTCGGAAAATATTCAGTGAAGTCACTTCCTGGTTGCTGAAGACGTTGGATTGAACCAAGTGGGGGGTTGATTGGCTGTTATGGCGCTGAAGAAAGCTGACAGACATGATTAAATAGTGAAGTTTGATAAAGATTAATTTTTTTTTCTCATATTTTTTAAAATTTAGGTGAAGGTAAGCAATCAAATGTTCATGTTAGCAGAAAAAACTTGACGTTATTCACTATTTTTATTAGTTTTGTATACTGTGAAACAGTAACTGGTCGGTGGGGACATACTCATTTGGCTGACCCTTAAATCTCAGACGCCCATGAAATGTTTCTGAACATCATTTTTAAACTATTTTTGTAGTGCAGAGACACATGGATCTTTCCATGTCTTGTTTTAAAATGGTTTAATTTTTATGTTAAACATTGAACCTGTGGGACACTAAAGTGCAGAGATTTTGGAGAATCATCCAGCTGCTCCTCCATTCATCGGGTTTACTTTCACACTGCGGGTGAAAGTGTGTTGGTTCACCAAAGACTGAAGCAGAGCAGACTTCCTGGAAAAACAGGTAGTCACTGGTCCACTGACCATCATGCAAAAAGTAGGAGCTTGTTAGACATTTGAAAACTTGTCTTGATTATTGTTATTTCAGATTTACTTTGTAGAATTTTTTTCTCAGAGATCTAGTTCTGTTTTTGCTCTGTGGAAGGTTCTCTAGTTTAGTCCAAAGCAGAGAAACAAACCGAGGAAACCGTTCAGACCTGCCAGTGTGAATGTTCACCAACCACAACTTCATCAATGTTGACTTCCATGAATGCAGTTTACAGACTTTGCTTTACAGCGAACATAAAACCAGAAATGTCATCACACGTGGAGCAGCGCAGCTCTCCAAAAGGTCGCTCTGAAGTGTCTGTTGAGGTTTGAACTCGTCATCCGGCAGGCAGCTTCGATTTGACGCCCAGAGGCGTCTGCATGTCAGGGTCACCCTCCATCTTCACCACCTCCTTCCCCATCCTGAAGCCAAACGGCCCCCGCGGCCCGCTGCCAGATCAGCTTGGCGCTCTGCCTGACGTCAGTGAATCATGTCCTTTGCTGGGCAGCGGCTGAGATCGCAGCGGCGCCGTGACAAAATGTGTTTTCTTCTCTCAGCCTAATTGAATTGAGGGTGCTGCGTATTCACTGCTGCGGCTGCTGGACAGCAGTGTCCTTCTTCTGGTGGGGGGGGGTTGGCTCTCCATCACTACACGCTGACAGGCCACTCTGCTTTTACAGAAGAGCAGCAAGTGCTGATGGGATTGATCCTGACTGATGCCGATCAGGCGGCTGCGCAGCCCCCCAGCAGCATCCGTGTGAGAGGTCTCCAGTGGCTGGAAAAGTTGCAGCAGGAAAACCTGCTGAGCTCTGCTGTGAGCTGCAGAAGCGGAGCTGCAGCTTTGCGTCACGCCTCCTCTTCACGTGTTCTTGAGCTTCAACTCGCTGTTGGTCAGATGAAACTTCAGTTCCAGTGGAGTCTGCTTCCTTCTCCGCTCTCTGCTGGAGTTTGCACGCTATGTTTACAGATCGACTAAACTGAAAATGAGCAGCACCGATGGGGAGCTCAGCGCACGGCGATGCGCTCTTTTAGCAGTTAGTCACAGGTTGGTCATCAGCAGGATGATGGGCTCACGATAACACCTCAGGGGTTCTAACTTCCGTCTGACTCAAAACAGCAGTTTGTTAAAGAGTCGAGTGAGTTTCAGTCTGACCCTGTTTCACGTGAGATCTGCAGACGAGCTGCAGCTCAACAGAGGCTCAGAGGAGACGGGAACACACCAGGGAGCGCCAACACGGACACACACTCACTTCTGTGCACACAGAGAGGGATGCAAGAGCTAGAACTGCACAGAAACTAGCAGACGGGACACGAATGAATACAAATGTTTACACAAATGCGACTGTCACTCCTGTGTGTGCATGGAGGTAGAGAGAGCAGAAGTGTTCTTCTATGAGGGTAGAAACAGCTTTAGTCTGAGGACCACATCAGTACTGCTATTCACAAATACTTTTCTGAATATTTATTGTATTAAAGACAAAATAAAATATTATATCTATCCACAGAAACATTTGGAAGGCAGAAGCAGAACAGATTGAAATATTTTTTTTTTTTTTTAATTCACTTTAACTAAATTATTCTTTTCAAACCTTAACAGTGTAAAAATATTATCTATTTTATTTCTATTTTGAACTAGATTTAGTCTTTTCTGTTCATTTCTTATTATCTACTCCAAGGGTGACAACTCAACTGCCAAAATTTGAAAAAACAGTCAGAGGGGTGGGGCTTGGTGGGAGGACTGTAATCATTACTGAAGCTGCAGATCATGACGTGGGACTTCTGAAACGTACACGGTTTGACCAATCACAAAATTCAGCTGTAATACCTCGATTCAACCTCTAGGGGGCAGTTTTCAAGAATTAAACAAGTTTATTTTCATTTATCAAAAATTTGGCGATTGAAAGATCTTTTAAAGCCCCATTTATAGAGGTCAACAGACAAAAAATAAAAATTTGATTTAGGGTTTTGTTACGCTTTAAATAAAAAAAGTCTAAACAAATGTAATTGTTTTTCATTTCTTCTTAGATTATTTTCTCTCTGTCTGGTATGCTGTATTCCAGTCCTCAAAGTGGTCAAATGAACCCAACAGATTAACGTAAAATATAAAATCACTACTCTTTTTTTAGATTTTTAAATAATTTGATTACAAACTATGTGACCTGAGCTTCTTTCTTCAGTTATACATTATCACGTTGGATTACCACTTTTTGATCCCAGAAATCAATGGTATAAACTGCAATAGCTGATTTTTTTGTTGTAGCTGCAGCTGATGTAGCACAGACAGATATATTTTTGATTTCATGCTGTTTTCTTATTTAAATATATTAATGAAGATTTTTGAACCTCTGAGTAATGCAGCTCCCTCTCCAACCTGCCTTAAAGTGGCGCCATCGACCAGAGACAGGAAATGTGTTGATCGGTTGATGTGATGGCGTTTTTATTCAATAGGATAAATGGTGATTCTTTAGTCTTTACTCCTGAAGCAAATGTGCATCGGGTCTGTGACCCAGAAAAATATGTAAATAATTTATTGAAAGTCTTGAAGGTCTCGGAAGCCCAAAGTGGAAACAGACACTCATCATATTGCTGAATGGTCAGAAATGCTCCATAAATTCTGACGTGATTTGGTCATGTGTTTGACAATTGCAACAAATCTGGAGAGCTAGTTGAGCTTTTTCCAATCATTTTTACTGTAAAGGAGATTTCTCCAGGAAAGAGACTGAAAGATGCTATCATTCTTCTAAATACATTTCTCTGAAATCAAATTAAAAACAATAATTGAATGATTTTTTATATATCACTTTCATTTTTTGGTCAGTGTATGTGTTTAGATGTTCTTCTGTTTCATCTTCTGACATGCTATTGAGTCAAACGATCTGACAGAATGTGTGTTCAGGAAATGTTTTATGCCGGTTCATAAAGATTCTTGTATGAGACGCATTCATGTTTATATTACCGATGGGGAAACGGGGAGATGAAATATGTTAGAAATGAATCAGAGCGCTTTTACTGCTGTGTGTTTGTGTGGAGTTTATGGTCTGGTTCATTGGGTCTGGTTGTGTTTCCATGTTTGGCCTCACAGAGAAAGAGGCCAACCTGCTTGACCTTCATATTTTGTTTTATTTCCATTTATTGAAAGCCCAGGAAAGGGATTTAAGTGTAAAACAAAAAGGCAGAATGGTCATAATGTGTGTTTGAATCACTAAAGCTGGAGACTGACTGAACTGACTCCCGTATTACTACAGAAACAAGACGGAAACTGTTCAAACTCAAAACATCAACATAATGAACTACAACAATTTAAGCAGTTCTCTTAAGTTTTGACGGCTGGATGTCAAACACAATCTAAACTGAACCAATTTAAAATATTTAGAACAGACTTACTTTGAAGTTCAAAGAAATAACAGCAACACAAGTTAAATGTGGTATCCCTTAGCTGTCAGTCATTTGTTCATGTACCTTTAGATGTTTTTTTCTCTGTTGTTTTTAGCGTTTAGCTAAATCTTTCCAAATCCCGAGAGGTGGGCAAGGTAGTTTCCGGCAGGGAGGCGGAGATTGGGCGCCAATTTTTTTCAGGCTCAGCCATAAAGACATGAATACACAGACACGCTTAAGACACCTCAGAGTGGCACTGAATAAATAAAATGCGTATTGTAGAAAATGAATTGAGTTGTCGAATTTGTATTGAACGGTTTTATATTGAATATTGTTGCATTCCTAGTATGTATAGATCTTCTGGTGCGATGGCTAATTGTGATCTAGTAGTGATTCTCCGAAGATCTGATGTCAGTTAAGTGAAAATGAAATAAAATAGTTTCAAACTTCATAGGATGAAAGCAAAACATTTTGCTTGACATGACAGAACTTTTGCTTTCATTTATTGGTGCATGATAAACCAAAGAAACTTAAACTTGTTTGTAACTAAACTTGTTTAATTCCTGAAAATATAGTCAAAAACCGTCTATGTGTACTGCCCCCTACAGGTTGAAATAAGGTATTACAGTTGAGCTCTGACTGTAAAGACTTTTATAGGTAAAAAGACGCAGTTTTAAAAACAAATATATATATACGACAATTAATTTTTAGAACCAGATGAATCCCTTTTGGGGTCACAGGTTTGCTGAAGCCAACCAAGCTACTGTTGGGGCAAAAATAGAGATTTTGTTGCAGGATCTACATGACAAAAAACAGAAAAAATCTTTTACAAAAGCAAAAAAAAACATAGATACATGTTAAAATGTGTAAAAGACGCTCAAACCGGAAGGTGTAACTATGATCATTTTTCAATCGAATAATATTAAATCAATATATGTTATTGTTGGTCGGCTCAGTAGATGAACAGCTTTGCTAAAAACATTTGAATAAATATTTTTCATTTGTTTGAATTTATGGTAGGAATATTTTGGAGGTTACAACGCAAAAAGAAGAGAGAGGCTGTATGCTGAAATCTACAGGGTCACTGATGCAACACAGTTTTTCTGGGAAGTACTCCACCAGTTCCAGATAAAACTTCTTCAGTGAAAGAAACAGAAGACGTGCAGATCTGAGAGTCTGCAGACTCATTTGATGCATTTGTCTGTTGTTTGGCCTGAAGCTCAACAAAGCAGTTTGGTGCTGATTACTGTCTGTGTGCACAAAGACATACTTCTATGAAACGAGAGACTCTCAGGTGGAGATTTCCATCAATTCCAGACTGAATTTTTTTATAATTTAGTCCTTAAAATCCACAAATCAAACAGCATAAATGTTCTGAGGTGTCAGAGGATTATTTCAGTTTCCAGCTCTGCTGACACAAGGCTCAGAGATCAGTAAGAAGTTTGTGTCAGGACTGAGGTGTAATGTTCAGTCATTACAGTAAAAACTTAAAAGCTTGTATCTTTGAACAACTTTTAATTTGAAATTCTCAGTTTAACACAAAAAACTACTTCTGTTTATTCTGACATTCTGCAGTGGAAACTGTTCATGACTAACCTCTGCTGCAGAATAAGGAAGCTCAGTATTAAAAGTAAAATCAAATCAGAAATCTCTGGAGAAATGCTGTTTTTTTTCTCTGTGAATCAGCTGATCACATAAGCTGTTACAGTGTGTCACAGGGAAAAAGGTTGAAAGTTTAAAACGGGGGGGTCCAGTCGAGGACCTCCAGCTAATGATTTCAGATGCAAATGATGTTTTTTCTTTTGCCTCCGGCTCCGCAGGAGGAAGGACTTCTGGCTATTTTCGAGCACCATAGTTTTTCTTTGTGACCAGATTCTAAAAAGTCAGTACAAAGGGACCTGTTAGATGTATTATGGATATTTATTATCAAAACCCTCATAATGATGCCAAGATAATGATAGAAAAAGTATTGATTGAGTTTGTCCACAGTTACTGTGGCGGTCACACCTGTGTTTGCCCACGTTGGCTTCAGTGTGGACGCAGTGATCTGGCTCGCTACAGTGGATCTTGCTAGTCCGCTACAGCAGCGCTTGTTAGCTCAGTACAGCAAAGCTTGTTAGCTTGCTACAGAGGAGCTCGCTACAGTGATGCTTGCTAGCTCGCCACAAAGGAGCTCTCTACAGCAGAGCTTGATAGCTCTCTAGAGTGTAGCTTGTTAGCTCAGTACAGCAGAGCTTGTTAGCTTGCTACAGCGGAGCTCGCTACAGCGGTGCTTGCTAGCTCGTTACAAAGGAGCTCTCTACAGCAGAGCTTGCTAGTTCTCTACAGTGTAGCGTGTTAGCTCACTACAATGGAGCTTGTTGGCTCGCTACAGCGGATCTTGCTAGCTCAATACAGCAGAGCTCGCTGCAGTGGAGAGAACTCGCTACAGCTTGCTACAGGGGAGCTCTCTACAGTGTAGCTTGCTCGCTCTCTACAGTGTAGCTTGTTAGCTCTCTACAGTGGAGCTTGTTAGCTTGCTACAGTGAATCTCGCTACAGCAGAGCTTGCTAGTTCTCTACAGCGGAGCTCGCCAACTCACTACAGCAGAGCTCGATACAGCGAAGCTGGCTAGCTCGTTACAGAGGAGATCGCTACCTTGATGCAGCGGAGCTCGCTACAGAGGAGCTCACTATAATGCTACAGCGGAGTTCACTAACGATATACAGCAGTGCCAACCATCAGCAGAGATTGTACTGCATGTCTGTGTTTGTGTGTGTGTGTGACACCTTTAGATCAGAATTGAAAGCAGAACTACAGGTTTCTTTGATGTGCACATACACACACATCTTGTTAGTGTTTCTGGTCTCAAACTCTTTAATCATTTTGTTATTCTCTCTCTAACTGTAACTTCATACTCGATCATCCCATTTCTGACACTTAATGAGACTTGAGAGATCCCACTTTATAACAGGACATCCCATAATGCGTAACCACAATGAGACAGTTAGCGTAAGTCAGTGTGCGAGTGCTTTGACTGACATCTCAGTGCTGATGAATGTGAGGGTTGGAGTTTATGGCGCTCCATCAGGCTGCAGAGCTTCTGATTGCTGCTGTTTCTGACTCTGAACAGCGGTTAATGAGAAGCTGAGTGACGCCATCAAAGTCCAGGGTGGCGAGCCCCCGCCTCAGAGGACGCAATCATTCTGCGAGTGAAGAAGCAGTTTAATCGCAGCTCCATCATGACACTTTAAGCACTCGAATCAAACCCTCCCCACGGCGTGACTCACAGTGGAGGAGTGGATGCCACAGGTTGTTTGCACAGGGATTCTGGTTTTCATCCTGTAAGCTCTTACTAAACTTGACCAACCCAAAAATCAAAGACCAGCACTAAAGGAGTCTTTGATTTTGAAGAAGTCAAACATTTTCTTTCATTTTTTAAGTAATTTAATCCTTAAAGACCCACTCCAGTGTTTTTGTATCCTTTTTCTAATGATGAAGGACATGTATGAAGAAGACTACAATTTGCAGGTTACAAACTCCTTGCTCTTTTACATTCTATCAACTTATAGACAAATAGATCCATGAACGTCTTTGTTTTCCTCGAGCTGGAATCTGGATCTAAACTGTACGGATGGAGAACTCGGATATTTCTCACCATTTTTGTTCCACCTTAATGTTAGGGGTTGTGAAGGGAATGATCGGAATTGTAAGCGAGGTTACAACACTCCTGTCCACAACTACGAGGTGAATTACTAATAAACTGCTGCTCTGCAGAAACTATGTCCTAAAGAAAGGATTATTTAAAAATATTTTGGCATAATCAAAAGACCACTGGGAAAACTTTGAAAATAGATTAAAAAAATTATGAAATGGGACTTTCAACTAAACCACCGAATGGTAATAAGTTTATTGTTCATTACTTAACAAATAGTACTATGATAATGTGCACCAATAAAAGCAATATATTTCTAGATATTTAAAATTAGTCTCTGATTAGGCAGGAGTTAGTGCTGAGAGCTGACATTCATTCATCTTCTCAGTAGTGCTTCCACAAACGATTATTTTAGTAGTCGATTAATCACCGATTATTTTTTCCGATTAGTCGACTAATCGGGTCATGCACAAAGAGGATGTAAAACACACATCTTAACCTTCATTAGCTTTAAACAAACTAACTTAAATGCCAAATTAGCCTTAAAAAAAGCCCAGGCTAGCCAAAACAGCTATCATGCAGCTGAAATATTAGCTAAAATCCAAAATAAACTAAAAAACCTTAACAAATGCCAAAATAGTCTAACAGTTAGCTTAATGCCATCATAACTTTCAACTTTATTATACTATGACTCCAAATAATATAAAGTAACGACTAATCGGCTTAGTCGACTATTTTAATAGTCGATTAGTCGACTCATTGTGGCAGCCCTACTTCTTAGCCGCTTTGTCCCTTTTGGGGTTGCAGGGGTGCCAGAGCCTAACCCGACTACTGATGGGCGAAGGCAGGGGTCACCCTGGACAGGTCACCAGTCTGTCACAGGGCCACAATCACACACTCTCACTCTCACATTCACACCTAGGGGCAATTTAGAGTCACCAATTAACCTATGAAGCATATTTTTGGACAGAAGTCGGAGTCCCCAAAACCCACGTATGCATGGGGGGAACATGTAAACTCCACACAGAAAAGTCTCCAGTTGGTGTTTGAACCAGGGCCTTCTTGCTGTGAGGCAAGAGCGCTACCCACTTCCCCACCGTGCCGCCTGAGGCCTGACAGAGATCCTGAATTGTGAAAGAGTAGATTTAAAGCACGTGACAAAGTCGAGGCCCAGGGGGCGGATCTGGCCCTCCAGATCATTTTATTTTGTTTTTATTAATGGCGCAAAAAAAAAAAAATACACAAAATACATTTTATGGAGTGTAAAATATTGGAAGTTACTTGATGTTTAAGTTGATTTATTCTGGAATAATATTTCTGCATTTTTATTATTCATAATTATCGTAAAAAGTTACAGTTTTAAAGTTTTTAAAATTTATATTCTGCTAGCTTTTTGGACTATTTCGGCATTTAATAAGAATTTTTAGGCTTTTTTGGAGTTAAGCGAATATTTCAGCTACATGCTAGCTGTTTTGGCTAATTTAATCTTTTTTCAGTTTTTTAAGGCTGTTTTGAAGTTTAACTATTTTTTTCAGTAGCTTTCATTTATCTGTTTTGACCAACCTAAGTATTTTTTTGTTTTTTAGGCTAATTTGGCATTTAGTTAATATTTTAGCTTCAGCTTTTTAGCTATCAGTTTATATATCTAGTTCATAATTAGGTTAACTGTTTTTAAAGTTTTAAAATTTTAAGGTTTTGAATTTTGGCGCCTTGTGCGACTGAGTCTCAGAATCGTTGGTTTCTTCAGTGCTGTTAAAGACTGGAGATCCTCTGTAACACTTCTGCAGCCGCCGTGCTGTTGAAGGGCATTCAGAGTTAGACTCAATCAACAGGAGACTCAATTATGACACAGAAAGTGTTGGAAAACAGCTGAAAGTTGAAGGCAGGAGTGATTAAAGGCGTCTCCTCTGTGTGTCTGCAGCTGGTATACCGGGCCAGTCAGCAGCAGGATCAGGATGAGAAGATGGCTGGCTGTGTGTTTCCAATGGGACCAGAGAGCTTTCAGCGCTTCACGCCGGACTCCCTGGCGGCCATCGAGCAGCGCATTGCCCAGGAGGAGGCCCGACGCAAGAAACAATACCAGGAGGTACGTGCACCCCCCCACACACAGCCGGGTCCACAGAGGCGGAGGAGTCGCCTCATGTTCTGGACGCCTGTGTGCAGGACCTGGGCGACGTGGAGCTCCCCCGACCCCGGCCCGACCTGGAGGCGGGGAAGCAGCTGCCACGCATCTTCGCTGACATCCCACCTCATCTGTTGGGCGTTCCCCTGGAAGACATCGACCCGTTCTACTTCAAAGACAAGAGGGTAGGTTCTGCACATGCGGGCGGTTTCTGTTGAGGAGACAAAGATGAGACATCAACCACACTGTTACTGGACTGCACAGTTCCCTTTAGCTCTTCAGGATCCTCATTTTGTTGGGTTATTATTTTTCTGTTTTCAAGCCGTTGTTCAGTCAAATCTGTTCTTGAAGCTCGTGTGTTCTGAAGGACTTCTCTATACTTTTCCATCTTGTGGGACTTGATCAGGTGTTAAGTTCCTGCACGTTCTCAGGAAGTAAAGCTCCGCCGCGTCTTCCTGTACATTTAACGTTGGAGCTTTAGCTCCAATGGTGACATTCCTCCAATTACTATAACTCTAAAACCGTTAACGCAACTGACGTAATTCTAGTGGATTCTGAAGCGGAGACCAACAACACTGCAACGCTGATATAAAAATATACCCTTCCCTGCATAATCTGATCCACTGTAAAGAGTTACTGTATGGTAAAGATCATGTGTTACTTAGATGCCTCAGTTAAGAGGTGCAAAAGGTTGCAGGTTTGATTCTGGCTCTGCCTGTCCTGAAGTGTCCTTGAACCTCCCATTGCTCTGAGCATGGCAGATCAATGCCCTGATAGTGGTGCATCAGTGTGTGAAAGTGTGTGTGTGTGACTACAAAGTGCTGTGGGCCTTAATGAAGGTAAAAAAGTGTTATGTTGCATCAAATACCAGAAGGTCAGTGGAACACTAGAAGAAAAGGAATAATGGAGTGTTCGAGGGTAAAAACTTCTCAGTTCTCTGATTTGTGTGTGTGTTCATGAATATATTTTTCCCATTGTGTGCGTGCACATCCAAAACATATATTTTTACGGAAAATCATAAAATAATTTGAGCCGGGAATCAATTAAAAAACTAACTAATTAATCGCAAATCTGGAAAAAATTAATCGCGATTAATCGCATTTTTATAAATTCGAGTAATTGCCATCCACTTGTCATCTACAAATAATCATGATATGAAATAACACATAATATTGTACATTTAGAAACATTTATTTTAAACCCTTTGGAGCCTTTGGTCTAGAATTCAATTTTTGTCTTTCTGAATTTTCTGTACTACCTGCTGCTTATTTTGTATAATTTTAATCAGCACAACCTTAACTAGGTAACTCTACCTTTATTTAGTCATTTTTCCATGTTTTATTTACAGACTAGACATAAAATTATGCAGAAACAGAAAATTCCATCTGAAAAAATTAGATTTATTTTCCTGTGGAAACCCCAAAAATTTTTAACAAACTGTTTTTACAACATAGAATGAAAGTTTTAGGTGTAATTTTATAAAAACAACAAGAATAACATTTATCAACAAACTAATCAACATGTTTTTGAAAAAAAATAAAGTCACAGCAGGCAGCCCAAAAAATATGAATTTCTCACTGCTGCCTATTTTAAACTTTTTTCTGTGATTTCTTTTCTCAACTTTTTCTGTTTTTTTTCTCATTAATTTTCTTTATTGTGTTTGTGAAAAACAATAAAACATTTTTTTGGGAGAAATTTGATCCAGCTGGATTTCAGGTCAGCTAGGCTTGAATCTACACAGGTGGGGGTGTGTCCGTCCATTCTGAACTGCTCACCTCCTGCGGCGTCGGTGGGCGGGACTTTCACAGAGAATGACTGAGTTTCTGCAATTTTTAGACAACACTGGTGCTCGTTATTGTGGAAAATTCATGTTGGTCTCCATCTTAAAATAAAATAATGATGGGTTTCCTATTTGGACTTCTAATAGCAGACAGTTTGGCTCCGCCCCCTGTAGCAGCTGTGCTGCTGCTGTGTTACAGCCGTCAGATTTACATTATTTCTCCGATTGTTTATCTAAAACTACAAATAAATGCCATATTATCTTTTTAATTAAATAAAATCTCAATCACAGAATGTAAAAAAAGTTTACTTTAGACAGAGTTTTATTACGCTGATCTCACAGCTGCACAGCAGGACGCCTGAGGACGCTAATACATATTAACAAATTAATTATGTTCTATTAATCGCGTAAACTTTCATAGCCTTAAATAAATGCTAAAAATCAATTATTATTTTTCATTTCATTTCATTTATTCATTTATAAAGCACCTTTCACCACCAGCCAAGGAGGCCCAAAGTGCTGTACACAAGAAAATACCATACATTAGAATCATAAAAACAATTTAAAAATAAATAAGTAAAAACCTACAGTATTTAAAAATAAATTTAAATTTACATGATAAAAGGCAGCTAGGCAGATACAATAGCGCGATAGTGGAGGAACAGTTGAGCTTTAAAACTCTCCAAAAGTGTGACCTCTCTAATAGCTTGTGGCAACTGGTTCCACAATTTAGGAACCAGTACAGAAAAGGCACGATCTCCCCGAAACTCACATTTAGTTCTCGGAGCCAGTAACAAACACTGGTCCGCAGAACGCAAAGATTTTTAGTTCTGAACTTTTTGTGACACTTTTTCACTCTCAATTCTTTCGTCCAAAGCTCATACAACCACACAAAGCTGATGCTGATTCAGTACCTTGTTCTGGTCGGTAACATCCAACTCACAGATATTTTAACATGACAGATATTCTCTGACGACACCCATATGATTCCAAGTATCAAATAGTCTGATGTTGGGTGGAACCAATCGCCTGAGTTTACTCAGAAAACTCACAGAAATTTTTATGACTAAGTAAGTGAGAGTTCTGAAATACATAGAAACACATCCCTAATATTACAGATATAAAGCCTTTAAAAATAATAAAACCTCAGATTAAAAAAATAACCCCACCCCTCTCACAGTTTTTCTGAAAAGAAATCAAAGCTGCACACATGAAAACGTGTTTGAACCAGACTGTTGATCTATTTATCTTTGGTGTAAAATCTGATTTCTTTAGATTGGAGACAAGAGGGGAAAATTGCTCCTTTCTGATACCAGCATCTAGTGGTCATTTGAGGAACTGCAACATTTAGCACTTTCAGAAGAAAGGAGATTTGTCCTGACAAATCAGAATACTTTATTTATACCAGTGGGAAAAGACCCCTGGTTGAGATGCTCCACTTTGCTTTTTTTCCAGATAACTTGGTGTGTTCAGACAGAAACCGATGACAGAGGACCACAACCTGTGGCTCCAGAGCCACATGAGGCTCTTATCTCTCCATGATGGCTCTCTGGCTGATGAAAAATAAAATACTTGTAACTTTTTAAAATAAGGATTATTTAATTATCATATATTGTGTGCATGCTTTAGGCAGACGCACAATATTCACATTCTTGGTGTCAAAATGTTCAACTCGTTCAGGACATTACTACTTTTATTTTTGGTTTCATAAACCTTATAGTTTTTAAAACATTGAGCAAAACATACCCCAAGGGAAATGAATAAGGAAGTCTTCAAATTTAAAAAGTTTAAGTGGATTAGCAACAAGCTTTTACATATATTCATGGACTATGTTTTCATTTTTTAGGATAATTTTTCAAAAAATGTAAACTTGCCTAATATTTTAGCAACAGGCTAATGTCTTTGACTAATTTAGTTTACTGAGGAATTTTAGGCTGAGTTTTTTAATGCTAATTCAAGGGTTAGCCACCGTTTCAGCAACCTTTTAAAGTTGTTGGCTAATTTCTTATCTGCTGATATTTTAGGCTATATTAGAGGTTAGTTTCTATTTTAGTAACAGGCTAACATTTTTGACTAATTTAGTTTATTGAGGAAGTTTAGGCTTTTCTGGAGTTTAGCTAGTATTTAAGCAAAGAGCTAGCTTTTTTGTGGCTTATTTGGCCTCTACTGAGTGTTTTAATGCTAATTTTAAGGTTAGCCAATATTTCAATTGGCTTATTTGAGCATATTTGAGCAAAATGCTAAAGTTTTGGGCTAATTTCTTATCTACTGGGATTTTAGGCTAATTTAGAATTTAGCGTCTATTTAGCAACAGGCTAATGTTTTAACTAATTGAGTTTACGGAGGAATTCTAGGTTATTTTGGAGGTTAGATAGTATTTAAGCAACAAAATGTTTTTTTTTGGTGAATTTGGCATCTATTAAAGTAAAAGGTAAAAACGGAAAAAAAAAATCACATTTTGAGAGATGCTAGTGATCTTTTTCTATATTTGCTTTTGTTCGTGCCAAAAAACATAATTCATATTTATTATCAAAAAAAGAATTTCATGAATGGAAATCCAACTTTCTTAAAGGCTAAAGTAAATCTATGCGGCTCCTTCTAGCTTTTGATCAGTAGAAAACGAGCAAAAATAGCTCTTTTAAGGCTGCCGACCCCTGATCTAAGGAATCAGTGTCTCTGGTTTAAAGCAATCTTTGGTTAGCGGACATTCAGATGAAAATGGAAACGTGTTTATGCAGATGGATCTCATTCTTTTGGGAAATAACTTAATTGGTGTTAAAGTTTGACAGTTCTCATCTCTATTGTTAGTTTTGTAATCAGATAATGGAGTGTAACCTGCAATAAATGACTGCAAATCAAATCCAAAGGTTTTCTTGCAGACAGGATTAGAAACTCCATTGAATCTTAGGGAGCCAATCTGCTCCCAGACTCCCAAGGCCTCATTAATTGTTAAAGCGGCCTTGAAAGCAGACGGTCAACCTTGGCCTCGCCTCGTCCAGGGTAAGTGTTTAGGGTTATCTACCTTCCCCTTTGGGATTAATAAAGTCTTACCCAGCCTTTTGCTGGTTACCCACTTAGAGGGAAAGTGGAGAGAGTCATTTGTTCTTGTTTTCCTCTGTCAGCTTTAGTTTCTGAACCTGGACCAGAACTCTGCAATGTACGTTTTTACGAAGACGTGAAACAATTGTTTGTACAGATCAGTCTGGTCAATTTCAACAGCCTCCAAGAATGAAAACAAATCCATGAAACGGAAGCAAAAGAGTTGATGGAAGCTGAAAGGACGCTCTAAGGAAAGGATGAACTACTTCCCTCCACTAGACACAAAAAGACGTCAAAAATGATGAATCCTGATGCTGCCGATGCTTGCCATATGACAGCTGAGTCAGCGCTCGTCATGATTTGAGTAACATGTTTAGAAAACAATAGATGCCGGACCAACAAATCAAAAAAATGCAGCCATTATTCTTGGCATGAAGCTGCCATTCTGTGGCGCCTCATGATATAAATGCTTCGATCAGACGAGCAAAGAACTTTAAAATAAAGCACCATGTTTACACTACAGAGTAAAATGACAATAATGAATTAATTTTAAGGATAAATATGAAACCTGATCCAGGTTATTTTGACTTTTCACTTTTATTGTATAAATGTGGAGTGTTAGGTCACAGATTTCTGAGGGAAACTGGAAGGTTCTACAGGTTCACATGTACAGTAGGAAGATGGTTTCCACACGTTCTAGATCTCACTACTTGGTTCCTTTGATCCACATCGGCTCAGTGTGATCGCCATATAGCCTCATCCCAGGGGAACGGGAGGGACTCAAGAGCAGGGCCAACGCAGTCTGTGACGTGGTCGTCAACGTGACCGGTCTATGATCACCTGTCAATCAAATGGACGCATAGTTCACACAGTTATCGTTAAATAAAATACACAAAATGTACAAAGAAATAAAAAATGCAACTGTTTCCAACACCAGACATGGAGGAATCTGGACGTAACAACAGACAGGATAGAGCGCAATGAATTTTAAATGTATAAACAACAGAGAGGAGATACGTTTGTGTCGTTCAGGCCTTTGCATGTTTAATCTGAACTGAGCATGCTCAATAGCGCTGGGTATCAATTATGATTTCCAGAAACGATTCGATTCACAAGACCCTGAATTCAATTCCAATTGAATTTTTCCAATTCTTTTGATTTCTCAATTTCATTCAATTCAATTTTGAGTTTACACATTTTTACACATTTGTTTAGAAAGTCATTAATAATCTACTATATAATTTGAATATATTTATGTTAATCTGATCCAATTCCCATATTGTAAAATATATTAGTGAATTAATGAGATTGTTAATATCATACAGTGTTACATGGTTTATCAAAAGCAAAAGTTCTAACAAAAATGTTCAGATCATTAACATTTTAAACAGTGCTGCTTCTCCTGGAGGGCGTTTCAGTTTGGCCACTAGGTGGCGATCGCGCGACAGCATTGCACCTTATTCAAGAAGAAGACAACGGTATGAGGGGGAAAAAAATATTTTTTGGACCACAATTGTCTCTTTTAAAAATATTTCCTTAAAATAGTTTGGAAATTTCATGCCTGTGAGTTTATAAATATTCTTCTTTTTGTCATTTGATTTTTTAGGCCGATCGAGCGTTAGCATTAGCCGTCCTATTTAATTCCATTGAATGTTAGCATCAAGCTAGCGAACTTTAGCTTTATGTGCTAAAGTGATTTATGTCTTTTTTAATTGATTCAAATCGATTAATCAATTTTTTTTTTCCAACCCAGCCCTAATGCTCAATACTCTTTATTACACCTATGATGTCCAGGAGCGCCCTCTATAAACGTGAAAATTAAACAAAATGTCACAGAAAAGGTTGTTTAGACAGCTTAATCATGTAGACTCGTTGTTTTCCTCTGATTATGCTACCGTATTTATAAGGTATATAAGTATACCTGGCCTCATCTGTTTTGTTTTCAACTATTTGCTTTATCGTTTTTATAAAAAGCAAAGTACGCAGGAGAAACAAACCTGTCAGTTTTTGGAACTCATCCAGTGAGGTTATTCTTCAACCAAAGACATATCAATCACATGTAGTTTAAAAAGTACAAATGAGTTTTAGGGATGACATAAAAAAAAGATTTAAAAAATCTATGAAAATGAAAGTCATAAAGTCTTGAGAGTTATTTTACAATGAGAGTTGTAAAATTATGAGAACAAGTTGTAATTTTATGAGAATAAAGGTGTTGATTTATGATGCATTTTTTTCTTTTTTTTAGAATAAACCTGTAATCTTATGGGAAGAGACTTTTTATTTTTTTAAATTTACAAGAATAAAGTCAAAAATTTATGAGAATTTTAAATTTTATTTTACTGTAATAAAGCTTTAAAATTATGAAAACAAAGTTGTAATTTTATGACAATCAATTCCTAAATTTATGAGAAAAAAGTCATTATTTTACGAGAATAAAGCTCTAAATTTATGAGAACAAGTAAAAAATTTACAAAAATTAAGTTTAAAACAACAAGCCATTATTTTAGTAAAATAAACTGAGAAAAAAAGCTAAAATTTCATGAAAATAAAGTTGTTAATTTATGAGAAAAGGTTCTTTTTATGAGAATAAACCTTTGAAATTATAAGAAAAGAGTTGTAATTTTACAAGAATAAAAACATAAATTAATGATAATTTTTTTATCTTACTAAAATAAACCTGTAAAATTATGAGAATAAAACTTTAATTTTATAAGAATCAATTTGTAAATTTATGAGAAAAATTTTGTTTTTTAATGAGAATAAACCTGAAAAATTATAAAGTTAAGAATATTTTTTTACAAGAATAAAGTTGTAAATTTGTGAGAAAAAAGTTGTTACTATGCTAAAATAAAACAGTAAAACTATGAGAACAAGTTGTAATTTTATGAAAATCTATTCATAATGTTATTAGAATAAAGCTGTAATTTTGCAAGAATTAACCTGTAAAATTATGAGGAAAAAACTTATAAAATATGAGAAAGAAAGTATTTTTGCAAGGAAGAAGTCATGCTGTTTCAAAAATATTGACTAGTTGGTTTCTAAACTTCCTTCCACATTACATGCTGACTAAATCCATCAATGCAGCAATTCATAGTGATGCCGTAAGGCTTTAGTTTATCACAGGAATCCATGTCCCATAATGCATTTGGACTTCTGCAGCTAAACAGCACACCTGCTCTTCTCTTGCAGAGACCCAGTGTCTGCTAATTCTGTTCAATGTCTGTATAATAACACAACATTGGCTCACTGGTAGACTTAGTTTACTCACTTTCTCTTTCATGTCAGCTAACATCCCTTTGCCTCACAAATTTACGAATTTAATGTCATAAATTGTCAATTTATAATTTATAATAAAATAACTTTATTATTGTTAAATATGAACTCTGTTACTTATAATTCTACAAGTTTACTCTTTAAAAAAAATCCTTTTTCTCAAAGTTTTATGACTTTTTCGTTTTTTTTTTTTTAAGTACATGTGCAGATATAATGTAGACATAACAAAAGTGTTTCTGTGTCTGGTTTTCTTTCAGACTTTCATAGTCCTGAACAAAGGGAAGGCCATCTTCCGTTTCAGCGCCACGTCAGCCCTCTACATCTTCAGCCCCTTCCACCCCATCCGCAGACTGGCCATCAAGATCCTGGTCCATTCATATCCTTACACCCAAAGGTCTGCATGAGTCGTGCATGAAGAAGGTCCTCGGGTTAGTCAACCACCATCTTAAAGGTTTGACCTGCCGCGAGGCAGCGGCTGCACCATCCCACTGCCTTTAATGAATCCCTGTTATCCCGATTTCGGTTTTGATTTTCAACCAGACGTCAGCTTTTCTGTCTGTGTCAGCCAAATAGTTTATGACTACACGGGTAAAGACACTAATGTTGGATAAAACTCTGTCTGCTGGTAGTTCATTCCATTAAGAGCTCAATTGTGGATGCAAACAAATGAATTTTTCATTCCTGGTGCATTCACTGCATCAGCTGGATGGATGATAGTCAGACTTGGTGCTAACCTGCCATCACTGCAAACCACAATCAGGAATCAGAGTCTGAACATGCTCTACTTGGGTTTGAGAGAAAGTAAATATATGCAAATTCACAAACACTGTAGGAAATCAAACAGCATTCTGACTACATTTCCCATGAGCTCTTCAGTTAAAGCTGAATAAATCATTCCACTGTGAATGCATCTGTTCTGGTTTTAGATTTATTTTGTTTTATTATACTATTATTTAAAGCTGTTTTCAGAATGGACACATTAGTTCACTTAATGTGAACCAAACTTTGTCTCTCCCAATAACCGAGAACAAATTTCTGTCTGAATACACTAGAGCTGCCACAAACCATTATTTTAACAGTCGACTAATCACACATTATTTTTTCGATTAGTCGACTAATTGGGTCATGTGTGGATGTAAAGCACACATCTTAACCATCAGCAGCATTAACCCTTCCGCTCTCCTTGGGGTCCAGATGGCTCCAACCACATATTGTTATGCGATTTCTTCCATGACAAATGTGGACGAAGGGGGACAGGATTTTATGTCTGCCATGGACATTAGTGAAACTCCGAAATCAGTGAAAAAAAAAGTTCAACGCACTGTCCTGTGGTGTCCAGATGACCCCACTTTTAATGTAAACAAGCTAAGGAGAACGGAAGGGTTAAACTAACTAAAAACTAGATATATATATATAGCATTACCTGCGATATTGTGAATGCTGTAGGCTGAATTTGGCCGAGAACTGAAGATGCTGAAATTAATAGCTGAAAACACAAATGCAGCGTAAAAAACAAACATCCATCCATTCATTTTCTTAGCCGCTTTGTCCCTTTTGGGGTCGCGGGGGATGCTGGAGCCTATCCCGGCTACTGATGGGCGAAGGCAGGGGTCACCCTGGACTGTCGCAGGACCTCAATCACACACATTCATGCTCACATGCACATCTAGGGGCAATTTAGAGTCACCAATTAACCTATGAAGCATGTGTTTTGATGGTGGGGAGGAAGCGACGTCAGTGGGTCGCAGGAGATAAACAAACGAAAAAGCCTAAATTAGCCAAAATGGCTAGCATGCAGCTAAAATCTTTGCTGAACTCCAAAATAGCTTAAAAAATTGAAGAAATCCTAAATTAATTTAAACTAATTAAATTAGTCGTCGACTATTTTAATAGTCGATTAGCCGTCGATTAGTTGACTAGTCTGAAAATAGACCAAGCACAAGGTTCAGGACTCGATCCAGATCAAATGAAGCCGACTCAGAATGTACCAACAGACCAGTTGATCCAGTCTGAATACACTCTTCAGGATTCTTTAAGTCCAAAAGAATTGAATGTTATTGATAATTACAGAACAGATTATATAAGAATTTTTTTTCTTCACTCTGTTCCAGTTGTTCAAGCCCAAATATGTTTAATGTATGTTTTCTTGTAAAATGAAAAAAAAAGGCATGAACAATAAACCATATATATATAAATTATGATTTTTCAACTCTCAATCAAGATAGAAGGAAGAAAGATGTTCTGTTGTTCCACTTTACAAAATAAGACTAAAATAGCAACAAAAAATATATATTTTCTGTCAAGTGTTTCTTTCTGAACTAAACCCTGAATCATGGATTGTCAGTGAGGTGGAAGGACTTTGTGGAAAGAAACAAAAACATTTTCTTGCTGTAATAAAGGCATCCCTAACACAATCTCACACGTCACAGAATGACGTTTGATTAATAACCCCTCCGCTTCACTTTTTGATGTTCTGGGTGTTCCCAATTTGTAGTTTTAATGACGTGCTCATTAAATCACGGTTCCCCAATCTCTAGGCCAAGAACTGGAACTGGTCCAGGACAAGGACCCTAACCAAGTGCTGGTTTCCTAACCCTAACCCACATGTTTCAAAGTCAAGGCCCGGGGGCCGGACCCAGCCCTCCAGATCATTTTATTTTATCGTTATTAATGCCCCGATGTTAACTTGAGCTTATTTCTTGTATAATTTTAAGAAAATTTATTTTTATGGAGCGTAAAATATTGAAAGTTATTTAATGTTTAAGTTGATTTATTCTGGAATATTTTCCTGCGTTTTTATTATTCACAATTATTTTAAAAAGTTACAGTTTTAAAGTTTTAAAAATTGGCATTCTGCTAGCTTTTACTTTTGCATTTACTAAGATTTTTAGACTATTTTGGAATATGTCGAACATTTCATTCACATGCTAGCTGTTTTGACTAATGGAGACTTTTTTCAGTTTTTAAGGACATTTTGAAGCTTTGCTGTTTTTTCAGGTAGATGCTAGCTGTTTTGGCTAACCTAAATTTAATTTTTTTGGTTTTTCAGGCCAATTTGGCATTTAGTTAATATTTTGGTTGGCTATCAATATCAGCATCTTCAGCTATCAGCACTAGCATCTTCAGCAGCCAGATTCATCTTACAGCATCACACTAGCATTATCACAGGTAATGCTATATATCTAGTTTATGTTAAAAAGTTACAGTTTTAAAGTTTTAAAAATGTCGTTTTAGAGTGTTCAATAAAGGCTTATCCTGTTCGTCCCGCGACCTAAGGTGTGTTTTGGATTTTGGTCCCTTGTCCGATTGAGTGTGAGACCCCTACCCTAACCCGTAACCCGTTTGCGCTTTCGGCCTGGTTTGCGTCCTTTACCGCATTCAGTGTCGAGTTAGGGTAGCGGTACAACCAAGACCCAAGGACCAGTCTGTACCGTTTCAAAGGTTGTGGACCCTTGAATTTACGAACAGCCAGCATGTCAAAAAACGATTTGGGGATATCCAAAGCGTCAAAGCAATGTGGAGGAGTCCTTAACCAAACGTCAATATGAGACGAGCAGGGAATGAAAACGCTTTGACATATCATCCTGTAAAACAGCAGAGCTTCATCTCTAATTACTACAAATACAGTAAATTTGAAGATTAACAGGAGTTTTCTAGTGAGACAGTGAAACAAATCAAGATCAGAAAAAGGAAATCCCTGAAGACATCATAAAATTAATCTCTTTCTTTGATAATGGCCTGTATTTAATGATGTTGCTTACCTTAAAAAATGATTTAAATTGAAAAAAAAAAGAATTTTGTAATGGATTTTGTAAAAACAGCAACAGTGAAGCTGGCAGTAATGGCTCACATTCATCAAAATACATTATCTTGAGATGGCAAGCCCACGCAGCCTGCGTCATCGCACACTTTCTCAACCCTTCAGCGCTGGCTGGCTGGCTGGCTGGCTGGCTGGCTGGCTGGCTGGCTGGCTGCTGCGCGGCCGCTCCAGACGGGCGGAGAGCCCCCGTCAGGAGTTTTTCCTGGATCCACAGCTGGATGGAGTCCAGGTGCACAATCAGGACTGATGGTGTTTTCAACAGACACGCGATCCTTTCTTTGAGCCAGACATCATCTTGATCTGCTCGCTGAGCCATAAACGCCAGCAGTAAATATCATCTGCGCAGACCGACCTGCACACAGAGCTCCCCCTGACCTTCGACCTGCAGTCTCCTGCCATGTCTGTGGGGAAAATAAATGTGACGACGGCTCACTGAGGATGTAAACATCTCAGAAATGTTGCTGCTTTCATACTGTTCATCGTGTTTCCATGGAAGAATCCAAACAGTTGGAGGTGTGTTTGGAAGGGTTTTCCTGGTCTTAAATCAGCGCAGACACGCTTCTGGGATCCATCAGAAGTGGAGGACAGGTTCAGATTCTGTTGTTGTTCTGCTTTAATGAATAGTTCTTTGAATGAGTGCTCATTTTACCAAAAGCTTCGTTTGTTTGTTTCGATTCACAAGAGTCTGAATCGATTTAATTTTTTCAGTACTTCAATTCCATTTTGAGTTTATACATTGAGACACATTTGTTTAGAAATAAAATAAAAATCTGTTATATGTTGTGAATATATCTATATTAATCTGATACAGTTCACTTACTGTAAAATGAATCAGTGAAATACTGAGATTATTAATATCATCCAGTGTTCCATGGATTCTCTAAAGGAGAAGTTCTAACTAAAATGTTCAGATCATTAACATTGGAAACATTGTTCTGCTTCTCCTGGAGGACGTTTCAGTTTGGCCACTAGGTGGCGATCGCGCTATAGCATTACACCTTATTCCAGAAGAAGAAGACAGTATGAGAAAAAACAATGTTTCAGACCACAAATGGTTACTTTAAAAATATTTATTTAAAAGAGTTTGCAAAGTTCATGTCTGTGAGTTTATGAAGATGTTTATTTAGTCAGCAATGTGTGTTTAGGTTGACCGAGCGTTAGCGTTAGCCGTCCTATAGGAAATTCCATTCAACGTTAGCATCAAGCTAATGGATTTTAGCTTTATGTGCTAAATCGATTTATAATTTTGTGAATCGATTACTGATCTGTTAAACTTTGATCAATTAATGGATTTTGTCAACCCAGCCCTCACTCACCGTAATGCTGAGTGTCCAGCATGGAGGTGTTGGGTTCCATTTCTAGAGGCTTTGGTATGACAGCCCTGGAGTTCAGTCTCAGGGTGGACACTCTTCCACAAGGCCACTGCACACCATGAACGCCACAGAAAAGGTGAGGACCCCACCCTGCCTGACAGAGCCAAGCAGCCACCAGAAAACATTTGGGATCTCCTGGACCTTTCTGTGATCCCAGAGCTTCTCTAGGTATCAGATTTGGCTCCTCCTACAGGTCCTCCTCTGGTAATCACAGGGAATGCCTTCTATGGAACTCAACCCAAACAGAGTAAAACTGATCCTTATGCAGTACACCAGGGGTAGGGAACCCTGGTCCTCGAGAGCCACATTCCTGCATGTTTTCTATCATACCCTGCTCTGGCATGTTCTTATTGGCTGAACACACCTGAACCAGGTAATCAGTGTAGGGACTCATGACAATTACCTGGGTCAGGTGTGTTCAGCCAATAAGAACATGCCAGAGCAGGGTAAGGTAGAAAACATGCAGGAAGGTGGCTCTTGAGGACCAGGGTTCCCTACCCCTGCAGTACACTGTTGTTCTGTAATACACGCTAATTCAAAAATGAGGACAAAGTTCTGACTCCGCCCCTAAACCAGGTGGTTCCATCGTTTGTTTTTCAGGATTAGAACTTTTTAAAGTTGATCAAAACCTCAGGAAGATTTCTGCTCATTCACGGCAGGCGGCCATTGACGCCGCCGTGCGCCTCCAGCTCCAGACGCCAGACCAACATGTCAGATATGACTTCACACCCAAAATCTGCCCCCCATCATTAACCCCCCCTTTATCCTCACCTCACACTCATCTATTTTTACCGGAGTAGGCGGCTGCTGGTGTTGAGAGATGTCGAGCCGTGGGACATGCTGCTGTTGTCACGGTGATGAGTGGGTGAAGAGGTCGGTGGAGGAGGCGCGGCGCTGCTTCTGTGGGTGGAGGGGCGGCGGGGGTTTGACTGAAGTGTGTGTTACAGTGAGAGGAAGTGCAGCTCCAGTCGGTGCTCGAGAAGTGTTTGAGGGAGACCGAGTGTGTCCTGGACCTCTGCCCGACCACAGTGGCGCCGCCGTGACAGGCTGTGGTGTGAGAGGGACTCGCACACGCACAAACAGTTTGGACTCTTCAATGCAAACATCGTGTGTTTTATCGCTCCGGTGATAAAGCCCTCACGAGGAAGCACGCCATGTTCTCTCATGGGGTCCTGCTCCTGCTGGAGCGCCTGTCCCACGAGACTCCTCTGGGACGCCGTTCTGCATGGCAGGGTTGGGATGGGACTCATGCATGTTTACCTTTGTGCAGGGCTCTGCAACCTGCGGCTCCAGATCCACACGTGTCTCTTTTATCTCTCCATGGTGGCTCCTCGACCAAACATAAGATAAACCATAGAGATATTACCTCAAGAAAACAAATAAACAAAGCCGCAAACTAAGACTACCAACTCCAAACTAAAATAACAAAACCCAGCAGTGTAAGAATGCTGAGGACAAAGATCGAAAAAAACAAAAAAAAGAAATAAAAGAAGAGGATCCTTTGACCCAGAGCATCTTTCATTTTGAAAATAAGTTATTTGAGCTCTTGTCACAAGTAAAAAAAATATATATATATATATGATGTTAGGTTCTTTTAATAAAAAAAAAAATATATAGATGTTAGGCCTTTAATTAATTCTCATTTATTATTTTAAAAAAAGAAGGTCACAAATGCAAATCCAAATTCCTTAAAGGCTAAAGTAAGACTATGCTGTTCTTTTACTGTGAAAGGTTGCCGACCCCTGCCTCTGTGCATCTGGTTCCTGCTCACATTTCAAAATAAAAGCCAACTATAAAATTTGATCAGATTTGAAAAAAAAAAAAGGAAGGAAATACTGGAGTCAGGGGAAAATGAAAATGAAGTAAATTATAGATAGAAATATGGATCCCACCATGGACGTGGGAGGTTTAATGATATTACTGCTATGGTGGCCTGGGAGGTCCATAATAGCAAGGCTATCATTAGCGGATAATTAGCTTCTGGCTGTGTAGTGGCAGCGGTGGGGGGGTCATTTGTGTTGTTTGTAACAGGTAACTGTATTATCTCCAGCGCGCTCCAACACTTTTACAGCCAGCACTCAATCAACAATTAGGCTCAAACAAGTTTCCGCTGGAGTTTGGGCCGCTCTCTCGCTGGCAGTAAGTTCCTTTTCCCAAATTACAATAATTATGATTCATTTATAGCCGTGATTGACAGCTGAGCGAGCTTTCACTGCGTCTCCCACCTCATCTCTTGCAGCCTGCTGAACACGACAGGTGAAGGGGATATTTAACCTGTGCCGCTGCCGCCTGACAGTTTGGGAAGTTACTGCTCCCCATTAGGAGATGATTAGAGTGGGCCCCTTCTACATGGCTGCAGCTAATGGCATATTCATTTGCTGAGCTGAATGTGGCAGGCAGAGGAAGGGAACGCTCGCGTGCTAACTCTTCTTCTTCTTCTTCTTCTTTATTTAGTGCTAATACAGCATCTCAAAAAGTTATTTTAACTTTAAAACATCTGCCTCGTTGCCCTCACGAACACACAGACTCATAATGACCGAACAGATCAGAAGCACCGACTGACTGAAGTTTGATGCTAACACGTTATAAACCTAATGTTATTTTAGGTTTTTTTTTCACCTGTTATTCATTTCTAAGCTCAACTGGGAGGTGACGTCTTTGTGAAGGGATGTCAGTGATTCAAATAGTTTGACTAGGTTTTTAATCACTATTATTTTAAATTACTTTATTATCATGCTAATTCCACATTTGAATACACAGAATTTTTAGTTTTTCTGTGCAGAATATCTGATATTTAGATTATATTAGATTAGAAATGATTTATTTTAAGCAATTAAGAAGAAAAAAAGTAAATTCGTGTGCAATCATTGGAAGGTTCCATCCATAAAGACATGTCAAACACAGGAAAACTAAACATTAAGAGATTGCCTGAAAGGGAGTGGAAGGAAGTGAACTTATATAGTTAGAAGTAAATAAAACACTATGTCAGACTTTGTCATTGCATATGCAGATCTATTATCAAAATTCAGAAAAAATATGCAGATAATTTTTTATTGTAAAAAAAAATCATGAATATAAATGAAGTATTATAAATCAACAAAAAGACATGTATTCAGATTAGTAGATTAGTCATTTGTTCAGCTTGTAAAGCAAGTATCATAGGAATGTAAGGTGTTTTTTTTTCTTTTTTTAAACAGAAAAGCATTAAAAATAATAAAAGTTTACCAGAAATATAGTTACAAAGCATGCTAACAGTGTAAACATATATTTTTAGCCTTTATTTTCAGTGTTGTTGCTACGTGGAAGAGAATAGGTAGTTAGTTGAGCCCATATTCTATAAAAAAGAAAAAAAAAATAGAAGACAATTGAAGTTTATCAATATTTGGATCTTATAGTTGCTGGTTTGGGGCAGAAAAACGTTTTTAGTCTTTGCAGGATTCTTTTTTAGTTTTATCCTTAAAATCTTCTTCCATTTTATCAAAACAACAAGTTTTCTCACTTGTATTGGTTACACAGTGGCTCATTTAAAAATACCAAAACTTGTTTTTTATAAAGGCAGATTAGCAAAAACATCAATAGTTTTGCTGTCTGCACAGTTGTTGTCCAAGAAAACAATCTATGTTACAATATAGAAGCACAAAAACAGGCAAATCAGGAATAATTTTCACATCATAAAATAGTAGAAATAACAATAGAAATAATTTAAAATGAACTTCCAATGGATGTACGCATCCAAATCTGAATCTGCCTTTCTCTTTTTAAGCTCTTGTTTATGTCTTTACCTGGTCCTGCAGACTTGGGCACCAATGGGATGTGCCATGTCATGTTTTCCACATGGTGTGGTGATTATGCAAGACTCAGGACTCGGAGGCTAAAAATAGCTCCAGCATCAGGAGTTTCAGCTCAAAGACAGAGGCCAACACAAGCAAATAACTGAACCTAATATAAACAAAAATGTAGATATGTATAAAAAAATGAAAGTGTTTTTCCTTCTGAGAAACTTTGAGTAAAATTATAAATTAAACAAAATAACAATTTTGTACTGGAAAATAGAAACAAAAGTCAGGAGAATATTTCTTTTTCATAGCAATCTTCCTGGCTTTAAAGCTTGAAAGAATAGAAAGCTAGTTCACTTTGGTGTCATGTTTGTTGACAGTAATGCCAGTAAACATACAGTAGGATTGTTTTAGATGTATAATCCATTCAGAATCATCATGCCTACAGTGGTCATTGGTAGAATTTTGTACCAGGAAGGGTTTTCTGGTCTTAAATCAGCGCAGACATGCTTCTGGGATCCATCACAAGTGGAGGACAGGTTCAGATTTGGTTCTTTGAATGAGTGGTCATTTTCCCAAAAGCTTTGTTTGTTTCGATTCAATTCACAAGAGCCTAAAACGATTCGATTCCAATTTAAAAAAATAAACGTTGGTGGATGCCAAATTAGCAAAAAAAAAAATGTGAGAAATTTGCTAAAATTTAAGCTTAATTCCCAAAAAAAAAAAAAAAATCCATAGTAGGTGCCAAATTAGTCAAAAAAAAAAGATAGCATGTTGCTAACATACTAGCCTAACTCTTAATTAGTTTAAAAATCCTCAATATATGCCAAAATAGCCACAAAAAATAGTTTTGGAAGGGGCAGTATGGACTTTGTTTGTGTCAACGAGGAATTTACTAAAGAAATCCTCCTAACCATTTTTTTTCTGTTGTTGGCTCCTGTTTGGTGGATTGGATCATCAAAGTTCAAAGAAATCACAATTAAGCTTTTATTTAACTTAACTCTCAGTGTTTTTATGGAAAAACATACAAAGCAGCAACACCCTGACCCACACCATCATACTGCCTCCACCAAGAGAAAAAAGAAAATCTCTCCATTGATGTGTCAATTAGAGTATCTTTCTTCATGTTTTTCAACCCTTTCTGGACTATCTGGGCTGAAAGCTGTCATCTTCCAGTTTTTTACTGAAAATGTGTGGAAAACGGTCTACTTTAGCTGAGTGTTGACAGGGTGAGAACGGGGTTGTCTTTGGACGCCACGTTTGCGACCTGTCTCAGACTGAAAACACGTTATGGAACTTGGTGCCTGATTAGTCTCACCTGGAAATACCTGAGGCACAAAAGAAGAGTCAAAAACAGCAAAAAAAAAAAAGTATTCGGCTGAAAAGATCTGGTCTTATAACCCAAACGTTCAGTCCTGCTGGCCATCTCATATGCCATAAAATATGGAACTATAGAAAAAGGAAATGAACAGTATCTCCAGCATCAAAGGATTTCCTGCCGAGGAACTTCATGTTGTACATTAGATTAGATTGACTGTGTTTTGCCAATGCTTGAACCCATTTAGACTCTTAGACATAAACCTTTTTAGAAATCTGCTCAAATTTGATATGTAGTATAATTGGCAATGTAGGATAAGTCAGATGCTTAGCGCTGCAGTCACTGGACTATAAACATCCTTGTGGTGAAGAAAATGTAGGTATGTGAAACACAAGGCAAACTAGAAAAGTGTGTATGCTTTTAAGGATGCTGAAGCTTTTTGCTAAAAATGGTGAGACAATTTACTTTAAATGCTGAAGGGATAAAATAAAAATGGTAAAGCTATTTGCAAATTGTTAAATGTGCTGAAAGACTGGAAATTCAGTTAAGGAACTATAAAAAAGCGTGGAAGTTGACCTAAATTTTTGAAAAGTTTGTAGTAAACTTGCTTAAAAATCCCTAATACATGACAATTTTGCAAAAATATTTAGTGTGTTGCTTAAATATGAGCTAAACTCAAAATCAGCCCAAAAAAACTTAGTAGATGCCAAATTAGCCAAAAAATCTAGCTCATTGCTTAAACACTAGCTAAACTCCAAAATTAACCAAAAATGTTAGTATGTTGCTAAAATGTTAGCCACATTTTTTTGAAAATTACTATAAAAGACAAAAACAGAATGAATTTATTTGAAGTTTATAAATACCAAAAATACAAGCAGTAATGTTCTGAATGAGCTGAATGTTTTACCAAGATTGTTGAAATCATTGAAAGTGTGATCGAGTTTTTACGTGCCAAAAAACGTACGGAAAGGAGCAGGAGAATCACTGCAGTGTGAACGCTGAGTCAGCACTTATTGAAATGTTTTCTGTTCACTTCATTTGTTCTCTTCCTTAACCGTCTCACATTATTCAGTCTCTTCATCATGTGCACCATCCTAACCAACTGTTGCTTCATGGCCATGTCTGAGCCGACGCCCTGGGCCAAATACCTGGAGTAAGTACACGTCACGGCCTCCAGTTCATCTTTTTTACTCTTATTTTCAAAGATATCAGCTTAAGGAAGGGGGCGGAATCTTTTACACTCTGTGGGATGCCGCTCTGCTGGGTTAATAGTGTCATTAGCGGTCAGAGCTGCTCTTCAGAGAAAAGCCTTCGGATGAATCGGTGGAGGGAAACGCTGACCACTTACAGGCAACGCTGAGGTGAACCGAGCAGAAAGAAAATGTCAAGCTGCAAATGTCAGAACCAAATGTAGAACTTATGCATGAACCTCTTCATTTCACATGTCTTAACTCATCAAATCTGGTATTATCCAGAGTGAATGGCTGGCCATGGCCTTCAGGTCGAGCCTGCAACAGTGAAGAACCACGCTAAACCTGTTCCCACACCTCTCCAAGATCTTCTCAAGAAGAGTCACAGACCCAAGACATCCCAAACTTCATTATTTATCAACCCATATGGAACTAAAGAGGAAAAGTCAGTTGCAACCAGCACAGTTTGCTGACTGTAGTGCCTGATAGTTTTGATAGGACCCTGTAAAAAAGTTCAAAATACAAACCAAAAGAAAGGAAGTGGGCGGAGCTTGTGTTTTTCTAAAATACAGTGTTCCCTCACTATTTTGCAGTTTACCTTATTCTGATTCTGATTCTATGTCGATATTTCACTGTTTTTAATGCAATTCTTTTAAAACAGGGCATCGTATGTTCTGTGTCCTGATTGGCTGTTAATTATGTTAATTAATTAATTGGCTGTTAATTGATTTTACCAATCAATTTCCCCTTTGCAGTGTCACCTGTACAGGGTATATTCAGTTTGTCAGAGTTACAAAAATTGATCACGATCAACTCTTTGTTTTTGTTCTAAAACACTGGACTTAAGTTTTAATGAAATTTTGAATTTTGAGAGTTTAAACGAGAGAAAAGTGTAGAAGGCGTGTAGTGAGGGAACCCAGGAGCAGGAAGGACTCAAATCCAGAAGGTGGAAGAAGAATGAGTTTTAATAACCAAAATAACTCCAGAGTGATCGCAATAGCGACACTGAAAAACCAAAAGACCATAACTTAAATACCTGAAATACTAATGATAAACATGATGCAGCTGTGGCAACCAGGTGAGAGCAAAGGAGGAGGGGGCAAACACTGCTGAACGTAACAATATCATACTTCACCGATTTTTTCATCAAAAGTTGTTTTTAGAACAAGCAATAAATGAAGGACCACTGTTTAATTAATAATAATTATATTTAATAAACTTTATTTATAAAGAACTTAAATTGTCTATAAGACCCAAAGTGCTGCACAATCACAGAATAAAAGCTTAAAAAAGAGATAAAAATAGATCAAAAGTGTGCAAGAGAATGCTCATAAACACACCACAAGCTTTACATTAAAAAAAAAAAGCTTTTTTACCAAGTTTTACCAAGCTCTATTCTTTGAAGTGATTTATTGAATTCATTCATTCATTCCCCTCCCGTTGGGTCTGCTCAGGTACACCTTCACAGGTATCTACACCTTTGAGTCGCTCATAAAGATCCTGGCCAGAGGGTTCTGCGTGGGGCCCTTCACCTTCCTGAGGGACCCTTGGAACTGGCTCGACTTCAGTGTCATTGTGATGGCGTGAGTCCTGCGCACAAACACACACACACGAGTACAACAACGCGAGGAAACCTAGATACTAACAGAGAAATGTTTTCAAAAATAAATCAGAAATCTTGTGGGTCATGATGGGTTTTTGAAGTTTATGCTTGTTGTTTTGTTGTGTTGGTGCAGCATAGAACGTAAACAAGTAGATATGCAGCTTCACTAAAGAACAAGCAACAAAGCTTATTATGGCCCGCAGCAGCAGTCTACTGACTGCAAGGACCATATTGTTTTTGCTTAGAGTGAAAAAACGTAAAATTTCTGCGCCTTTGAACGAAAATTACACCCCCGCCACATGAACGAAAAGTACCTCAAAATCGCACCACACGTAGGGAAAATTGAAAATGAATTTTTGGCATAGTGCGCGTTACCCCGCCCAAAACGATGACATCACGGCGAGCGTTCCCGCAAAAAAAATGAATGGGCCGATTTTCGCTTATGGGACGACAAAAACAATATTTCGGAAAACGCAAAAAAACGGCCAATGACACGTGTTGGGGATAAGCCCAAGAACATTTGAAATCATTATGGGATGGCCAGACGACCAACGCCTTGGCGGCAATGTGGCGTTGAAAACTGAAAAATGGCGTTTTTTCACGGTTTTCATCAATATGGGAAAACGACACTTTTGTTTGTCCGATTTTCACGAAACTTCTAAGACATGTCCATAAAGTCACAAGATGTCCATAACAAAACACCCAAGAAGTTTGATTGACCTTTGACCTTGGGAAGTTGCCGCCATCTTGAAATTAACGAAAAAAGCACGTTTGCTACGAGCTACGAAAAGAAATACCTCCTAGGGGGTTTTATCGACTGTTTTGTGACTTAGTTGGGCATTAATGGGAACCTACTGGGGGGAAAAATGTTGCAATTAGAAGTTGTAGAATATGAAATGGCGTGCATGTTGCGAGGTCGCGACGGACACGGTTTTAGCTAGGTCGAACATATTTTACCCGATTTGCGTAAAAGTGGTATTCGCGCGTCCGGAGGCCCGAGCTGAACGAAATGACATAACTTACAAAACCGAAATGCGTACAGTGCGCCTCTGGTACGCAAAAAACCGTCACGAAAAAAAGTGCTGACTCAGCAATTTCAATTTTTTACTTCGCATTTTGCAAACGAAACCAACATAACTTTGTTGGATATAACCATGGCTATTTTTAACATTATTGTGGGATGGCTCCACGACCTACGGTTTGGCGGCCATTTTGTTTCGAAATCTGAAAATTTGGGATTTCAGAGAGGTGAAACGAACGTTTAGTTTGTCCGATAGTCACGAAATTTGACCCACACGCCGCTAGCACGAGTCTTCAACAACCCCCAAAGTTTCGTTGACCTTTGACCTTGGGAAGTGGCCGACATCTTTAATTTACGAAAAAACGAGCGTTAGCATTAGCTTCAATCACATTTCACTTGCAGGGACTTTTTTCAATCGTTTTTCTAACGCTTTTGGCATCAATGGGAAGTCATTGGCAAAGAAAAATGGTATAGCTACAAGATAGTTGAACGACGTGGGCGTGGCGAGCTCGCAAAGTGGCGTAGTGTTAATACACGCTCATATTTCAATGCATTCCTATGGGACTTTAATATGTTGATCCCAGACTTAAGCTGTAACTGGCATAATAACATAGAATATGATCATATAAGGAATGTGGGCGTGGTTAGCGAATAATCCCCCGTTGCTAAGGTAATCCAAAGTGTACTTTTTCCGATCCTTATGATCTTGACGTCAAACTGCTCGGTGACCTCAGACGAACAAAACATAAAATGGTTGCTATGGAGATAAAACCAACAGAAAAGCCGCCATTTTGAAAAAAGTGCTTTTTTAATCAATTTCTCACTTTCATCTCAGACCAGCTATACAGCAAGCATAGGGAGGGACTTAGGGTTCCACAGTGAGTGCTAAGCAAGTGAGTTCGGGGTCAAAGGTCACCACCAAGGGCGGCTGCGGCCCGTGCGGAGGCGCGTGCGTGCGTGCGGCGGCGCGTGCGTGCGGCGGCGGCGGCGTGCGTGCGGCGGCGTGCGTGCGGCGGCGTTGGTCCGGCGGCGGTGGGTGCAGCGAGGGAGAGGGCGGGTAACGAGGGAGAGGGCGGCGAGGGAGAGGGCGGATAGCGACTGCGGGCCATCCAACGCCGCTTGCGGCTTTAATTATTCATATTAAAGCTACCAGAAAATAATTACTTTTGATTATTTTAGAAAAAAAACGTACTTTTAGTTATAGAGTATATACAAATTCAGAAAATAATATAAAATAACTTCTTATCCTTATTTGGTCTAATTGTATTCTTATCTTATGTGATAAGTTCATCTTAAGAATGTTTCGTCAGAGTTAATATATTCAAAAAAAGATTCAGTCATTCTCTGATGTCACAATGACAAGTATACCAGGATCGTCTGCATGGAGTTGGGACATTTTTCTACTTTTAATTAAAAGAAACTAATGAGTTATTATAATAATCTCACAGAAATGTCAGATTTAGATAAAACAACATACTACAGTTGGGTCCTAATCGAGTTATTTAGTAATTACTGAAAAGCTATATAGTGCCCTGGATTTTAAAGTCAATTCAGACACGATGCTCACTACGCTTCCAAATTCCAGATTTGATGTCACTAATTTCACAAAGTCTAAATTGAATCAATGTGAACATTTTCACAACGTTTATTTATGACTTCATTGTGTTCTAGTGGTGAAAATGTGGAGGGTTTAAAATGATAAAAAAAAACACATTTAAACATGTTTTTTTGTTTTAAATTGCTCGACCGCAATGCATTTGTTCGGTATGTATTTGCCAGATCAGTACATAATGCACGAGCTGACGTTATTTTGCACAGACTTCTGGGAAATTTCTAGCGCACTCAATTTTGGAATTCAGACAGAACTAGAAAATGGCGCTCACACTATATAGTGAGTAGGTATGCAGTGATATTTGTGCCGCCATATTGCAAGAAAAAGTCACAGTTTTGAGATCAAAGTTTTCTAAGTTGCAAACAAAATGTGTTGCAAATAAATCGTATAATATTTGCTTTGAAAAACTTTTTTTTGCGTTTGCAAACTTTGTTTTTCTAAAAAACATAAATTTGTGAACAAACGTTTTTAAAAGTAAAAAGAATTTTCATTAAAAAATACAACTTTCTCTTAATTTTTCAATGTTTTATTCATGACAAAACTATAGCTCATTCATACAAATCCTAATCGTGATGTAATGTAACGTCCGGCTGCACGAAAACGAAGCTGAGACGTTTTTTTTCTGCTGCAGACATTTTAAACGCGCTGTTCGCTACACTAACATGAACTAATCCAGAACTCTGTTGTATATTTGAGCTTTGTTGCTCCTCCTGAGTTCTGCTCAAAGAAAAATGGGCCAGAATGTTTGAAGACTGCAGAATTCCGACCGAACAGCACCGGTACAAAGAAGTCCAAAGTCCACATCTGTTTCTCTAGCACTCAAACCGAGACAGAGACACCTGATTGGATAGAATTTAGACCAATGGGCAGGCTGTTTGGGGTGGCACAAACTGAGAAAAAGTTCAACTCAAAGCCAAAGATAGTGTGAAAGTGAGATGAGGCACTACGCATCTAAAAAACGTTTGTTCGCAAATTTTTTTTAAGGAAAAAAAGTTTTTCAAAGTAAATATTAAATGTTTTATTTGCAACACTTAACATTTTGTTTGCAACTTAGAACATTTTGATCTAAAAACTGTGACTTTAGCTTGCAACATGGTGGCACAAATATCACTCCATAAGTAGGGGGAATTCGGACACAGCTTATGTCAATGACAATAACCTTTGACCTACAGAGAAGAAACAATTGTGAGTCCAAAAAGGTTTTTTTTACAAAAATATTTTCTGTTTGACATGTAATGACTTGTATAGCCAAAAGCTGTGTGGTCTGTGTGGGGGTTGTCAGGTCATGAACGGGGGAGGAAGGGGTCAATCGATCCCTGCAGCAGTGTCATCTCTGTTTGCTCCTCAAGGCTGATTAGCACAAAAAAAATCCTTTTACATTTGAAACACCTTCTGCTGGTGGAACCAGTGGCTTCTATCAACATGTCAAAGAGTTGCTACATTTTAAAAAAAGATTGCATTTAGCATTCCTGTAGGAAAGTCTACCATATTTAAAGTTAAAATGAACAAATATGACACAAATCGGTGGAAAAGGGAAATGTTCTCCAACAGTATGAACATGAAGATTACATAAAATACATCATAAAACGAACAGAATACCAAATTCCTAACAAAACAATGTCCATTCCCTGAAAGAACTGAAATTCAAACTCATGGGTTCATCGGCAGAAGTAGAAGAGCATCCGGCTTCCCTCTGCGACCAGCTTTTATTGTGAAACATCAAATGCACTGCAGAGCAAGAAAGGTCTGGATTTAAATAGAGCGGGATGACATTTCCGTCTGATGGGATTATTTTGTGGAATTAAAAGGAGAAGTTTGTCTGAGTGGCTTTCACTGCACTTGATGCACAAAAGTCTGAAAGTTTATGCCTGGAGTCAGCTCTCCAAGATTTTGCCGAGTAAGGAGGAAGGAACTTGTCTCTGTGGAAGTTTTCTTTGTCAAAATGACACCAACCCCCCACCCCCCCAAAAAAAAGCCCCCCCCAACAACACAGTTCCAACTACTAATTCTAACGTGAAATTCTACCTTTAGTGCTTTTATTCACCGTATTTGATGTAAGAATCTAAGAATATTTTTACAACACATTTTTATGATTGTCAGCTCTGGCTTTTCTCTGGCTAACAGGAACCGTTAGCTTTCTGGATATTAATGAATGTTCCCTTTTGAGGCGCTCGATCAAAAAGATGAAAACAACAGAGGCTGGAATGATGAGGGGATTCAGTCATTGCACTTAATGTTCTCTCAGCTTCTGTTTAGAGATTTGCTTTTCTTCAGTTCAGTGGAAGAAACGTTTCTTGCTAAACAAGCCTTTAACACTAACTGTCAGGTTCTCCATGGATGCACGAGATATCAAGAAGTTCTACAGCAGCAGAGGTGTCAAACTCAATCCCACAAGGGGCCCAAATCCAAAACATACCTTAGGTCGCGGGACGAACAGGATCAACATTTATTAAACGCTCTAAAACTGAATTTTAAAACTTTCAAACTACAACTTTTGAACAATATTATGAACTAGATATACAGCATTACCTGTGATGATGCTAGTGTGGATGCTGTAAACTGAATTCTGCTGCTGAAGATGCTAGTGCTGATAGACAGATTAAATACAACTTAATGCAAAATTAGCCTAAAAAACAAAAAAACCAAATAAGCAAAAAAAAAAAAAAACAAACTAGCATGTAAATATTAGCTTAACTCCAAAACAGTCTAAAAAACAAAAATAAAAGGTTTCTCAGAACCAAGGCTGTCCTGGTTCTCTTGATGTAAATCAGTCAAACTCTACCACCGACTGACTCCAAACTTTGGTTTAAATGTCTCGAGCTGGATGAGCTTTATAAAAAATTTCACTGTTTTGGGCTTCAGATAAACTTGGGAGCAAGAAGACTTAAACATATCCAGGAAATCAAAGAGATTTATAGCAAAACCAACACAGAAACAAACCCAAAAAACAGACCTCCCTAAAAAATGAGAGAAAACTAATGGAAAACTGTTTCCTTTTCTGAGTGAGAGGGTTCAGAAAAATCCGGTTCCTTAACTCGGTCTGCACATCAATGACAGACATAAGAGAATACAAACCCACTCTGTGCGGGACAGACGATGACCTGTCCTCAGCTGTAATTGGCCGACTGATGGAAGGTCGTCGTGGCGCTGAGCGGTTAGCAATCAGGGGGTTCTGGAGCCGCCAGCGCCAAGACAAACCATCAGAATCAGAGGGCTGGGATCAATAACTGACCCTCACACCATCACCTACTCTGCTGGAAATCAAAAGAATGTGAAAGACATCCTCTCAGTTAAGTGTTGACAGACAAAAGAGACATTTTTCCATGTTAGATTTGAACAGTTCACTGTATAAAGTAAAGGTGGAGATGTTTTTGTTCTCTAGACAAACCAGTGATGCTTTAATGACTAGTAACACTCTAGAAATAACTAAATGTGTCAATAATGAAGATAGATGATAGATGATACTTTTTAAAATGCATCTGTGCTGGATGCATTATATAAGAATAGAATAGAATAGAATAGAATAGAATAGAATAGAATAGAATAGAATAGAATAGAATTGAATAGAATTGAATAGAATAGAATAGGAAGAAGAATTAGAATATAATTAAATAGAATAAAATAGAATAGAATAAAATAAGAATGAAATCGAATAGGAATAAAATATACAATTGCATAGAATACAGTATAGCAGAACAGGAATAAGGATAGAATAGAGCTGAGTTAAAATAGAATAGATTAGAGCAGAATTAGAATAGAATATGAATTAGAATAGAATAGAATATAGCAGACCAGGAATAAGGACATAATAGAATAGAATAGAATAGAACAGAGAAGAATATGGAATAGAGCAGAACAAATCAAGAATAAGAATTAGAGTTAAATAGAATGGAATAAGGCAGAAAATTAATATAATTAAAAAATAATAATAAAATAGAAAAAAAATAAGAATAAGGAACATAACATGAATAGAATAGAATAGAATAGAATAGAATAGAATAGAATAGAATAGAATAGAATAGAATAGAATAGAATATTTATTGATCCCACAAAATGACCTAAAAGGAAATATGTAACAATCATGCATAAAAGAAGTAATCTGATTGGGGGACTTTGAAATAAAGTCAACATGAATTTCCTCAAGAGAAAAATCTAAATTGTTAAAAAGTCCCAATGAGTCAACATTATTTTCTTGGTTCTACAAACTGAATATGAAATCTGTACCAGTGACATGACTCACAGAATGTATTTTCTCTGAGAAAACAGCACATTACAAGAACATTTAGAGCACTTTTTGCTCTGAAAGTCTTGTTTTATCTGTACTGGAAGCACTCAGCAATAACTTTATGTTATAATAACATGAGTGGAAAATCCATTAAACACACTTTTCCAAGGACAACATGACATATAGTATATCCTAAAACTGAATATTGATACATAACCACAGTACTAGAACAAAAAATAACTCTATGTTTGAGGAAGAACCTAATCCACTACATTATTATTCAGTTGCAAAATTAAATCTTAAATTCCTCTTTCTAACACATATTACCACATCTTCCTGTTGGATTTAGTCCCTGACTGAAAGAGTATGGGACATCCGTCTAATCCTAAAAGCAAGTATCTTTGGATGATTACAATTGTTTTTTCATAGTTGAATATTTTGCAGAAATGTTACATATCGTTTAATTTCCAATGTTGTAAGTTTCAGCTATGTCATCAAATCAACTAAAGACATAAATATGGCTATCACAACAAATCACAATATTAACCCTGTAACACCCGAGGTGTCGCCGATGACACTTAAACACTGAATGTTCACGGTGTTTATCAAAGAACATAAACACTGGAGCTCCGGTGTTAAAGGGTTAACTTGCTTCACCGTATGAAAAAGCAACATGCACTAAATATTTAGGATTTATTTTTTAATGGATGTGCTGCTTGCTTTAACAGTAAATGTGAACTCGACTAAGCAGTTAATGGTCTCTCTCAGTCAACATTTTATGGCAACCACTCTCGCCGGTCAGGAGTGAACATGTCAGAAGACCACACCCCTTCCTCTGAAAGCAGGTGGAAAGATCTGTCAATCAAGCTCTTTGGACATTGAGACAAAGTGAAGTCGAATCGATTCGGGGTTTTGTGAATCGAATCGTTTCTGGAAATTACAATCGATGCCCAGCCCTACACAGAAACGTGCACACACACACACACACACACGTACACCCCCCCCGCACACACATTCTTACACTAATTACACAATGAGGACTAGGAAAATCAACTGAGAAGTGAGGACCAGCCCTTTTGCTCAATTTACAGGAGTGTAAAATGCCTTCACACACACACACCTACACAGCGTCCTTGAACTGAGCCCAGAGTTGCACTTAAATGGATCTTTAACTGGACTGGGACACATAAGTCACCATTTGCACACACACACTTAATCAGTGGTTACACTCTCCCTCATTTGCACGCACATTGATGCGTGACTGTGTGGGACAGACCCCCCCACTCAACCCTAATCCTCTTCTTCTTGACAATGTGAATGTGTCGAAGAGTAACCTCGCTAGCACCACTCCTTCAATATATCTTTAGAGGAAATAGGACATTTGAGAAGCTTTCCAATAACGAAGAAACAGTTCTATTGCTATTTTACTGATTTGGTTTGTGGATTTACAGAGGAAACAAATCATTTCTGAATGGGAAAAACGACTTAAACCTAAGAAACACAACCATATCACAAAGTTCAACTTTGCATCATAATGTAAAAGCTGAAAAACTCAAAGTTGTTAGTAAAGATCCGGCTCTTTGAGAGCAGATTTGGTGCATTTCCTTTTCCATCAGGAGTGTCTTCCGTCACTGGTTCCATCCACTGGTGCTTGTAAAAGGCCTTTTCTGATTGCCGCTTTGTAATTCAAGCACTCTGACAGTCAAAGCTACTGAAATATGAGCATCAATAAAGAGCTGTTAGTAGTTCGATATTGGATGACTTTATCTAGCGTAGGGTCCAAAATGGCTGCCAGAGTCTGGCGCCTTTTCACATTTCATCCAAAGAAGAAGTTCACTGCTCTTCCGGTGACCTGAGCCTGTTGTCCCAATTATCTTTGTTTCAAAGTCCCAGAATGAATGTTGATACAGAATTCAACATGTTTGTTGTTATTGAATCGCTATTCCTGTGGCTAAAGCCATCTCTTTCTGTTTTGGAAGTAGAATTTCACTTGTATTGAAGCCTTGTGTAGCTGTTTTGTACATTCACAATTTTATAAGGTATTTAAAAAACAGTACAGTTCAAAAACATAAATCAGACTTTACTGTTTTGACTGCATTTAAACCTTTAACACCATAACTTTATCTTCAACTTAAACCAGCTGATTCTGACATGGAGTAAAGGAGAAAAGTGCCACATGTTTCTCCATGTCAGAATCAGCAGAAAAAGAGTTACTGGACATCAAAGGGCGTGTGCTACTGAAGTGTCAAAGGAGCCACACCATGAAAATTCTACTTTTTGAGGTTTTAAATGCATTTTATTGTTCATTCCTCACTATAAAGAACCCCAAAATGGTATTTTGATCCGTTCATGCATTTAAGAGTAATCCTCTAAAAACATGCGCTGTCTGCAGCAGCCCCTCCCATACCCACGAAAATAAGCTCCGCCTCCAGGATGCAACAAACTCACGCCCACTTTCTCCGTGGAGCTGTGGTAGTTATCCTCTACCAGAATGTGTAGAGATGGGGAGGCCGGCTCAAGGATGACGTAGTGAAATGGGCGGGACCGACAAGGAGCTAAAGGCGGAGCCTCAGAGATTGAGTCGTTTTATTTCCGGGTATCAAAACGGTTCACAAAAAAAACCCATATTTCATAAATAATCTGTTTTTTAGCGTTCCAAAAGTAATATCTGATCATAAATATGGACATAGTTTACTCTGAGAGGCTGAAGAAAATCATGGTGTGCCCCCATCGACACCTCTGGAGTTAAAGGGTTAACATTTCGACTTTACTCTGAAAACATTACCAGAACTAAGATAGTAATAAGGTTAAGTAAAATTGCAAGCTATTATCACCTTAATGTTCCTTTTGGTGAACTATAACATGACAAAAAATCCATTATTTAAACTAAAAACTCTACTCTAACCTTTACAAGTCAAAAGGGAGCTAGAAAAAATGGCCTGAACCATGATGCAGTTTGGCTTGTTTTGGTTGTTTTAACTTTAGGTAGTGTTAGAATTGAGGTTTTAAAGATGAAGATATTTAACTTTTTAATTTAAGAATGTTCAGACTGTTTTATCTTTGTCTTCTTTTGTTGTATGTTGAAAACCACCACACTGCCCCCTACAGGCTGTTAACAGAGTTTATCAAAGTAGGGAACCTGCAGGCGCTGAGAACGTTTAGAGTGCTGAGAGCCCTGAAAACTATCTCAGTCATCCCAGGTAAGGCTGTACCCCCATCAGGAGAAGACATGGGGATGGTTGAAAGAACCAACAAACACTTGTAATTTAGTCCTGTCCATCCTCTCGTGTTCATCCCATGTCTGCCATGTCCCGCAGCAACAGTCTCCACCCAAACTCCTGTTCCTTGTCCAGCCAGGGGCCCCTAGTGTTAGCCGTTAGCTAATGACCAGACCAGAAGGAAAAGTCAGATATGTTTGAAGTGAGCACGTGATGGTCGACTGGAGAATCTGGAGAAGGTTTTTGTCCCTTTAACTTTAGAAGTATTTCCTACTTTATCGCATCGGTTGCATCCACAATTACTAGTTCATACTAATGTTGGCTGGTTTTGCTTGTGACTCTCCACAAAACCTGCAATGTCTGTTTATACTTTTCAAGCCATGCGAGGGTCTTCGGCGTTTATTTTTAACGTGAAGAAGACCTTGTTTTTTGAAAAGTGGAGGGGGAAGGTATACGGTCCTCCACTAAATAGAGTTAGGCAAAAGCAAGGTAAAATAAAAATCTAAAAGGGTCGAATTTCATTCTGGAGAGCTGCAAGATATAAAATACAATGAATATCTTTCCAGTAACCTGCTTTTCTATCTAGTTGTCCGCTCTCGGTTTCTCTGTGTCTGCAGGTCTGGATTTCTAAACTACTTCAGTAAGTTTTCAGTGTTTGAAGATTTTTTTCTGGACAGAGTTTTCTGCGTAGTCGCATACTCTAATCGCTGAAATAATTGAAATGACCCGATTTGCCCGCGATTACGCACTGGGATTCCTGTCGTGTGTGACATCACCAGCGGGTGTCACATTCTGCAGCGACTGGAGCGATTCTGGCCGTGCGACGCCAGCGATTAGGAATCGCATAATCTTGTCTTTAGGGGAGTATTACACTCAATCATTGTTTTTTTACATTTGTTTTCTTAAAGGACTCTACTGTTTGCTTGAGCATTTAAAGGGACGTAAAGGATCTGTCTTGAAATAGTTGATCAGTTTTTCAAATTGGACATTATTTCACTTACATTTTTTAAATTTAACCTGATGAATCTTTGCTCTATGATAGCGTTTAGCTGCATTAATAAACATTGTTTTTTTAAGTTCACCTCGGTTGTCAGAAGTGTTTTTTCCCAGTTTAAATCACTTGCAAAAACTTTAATATCTGACTTCACCTTCGCATTAGCTTAGCTTGAAGCTGCAAGCTCACCACGTTTCCTGATGACTCTTCCTCTCTCTGTGTGCTGGCTGGTGGTTCCGTGTGGTCATACCCTTCTGTGTGTGTCTGTTTTTGTGCTTTTGTCTCCCGGCTTGTTGCAGATATGTCACTGAGTTTGTGGACCTGGGTAATGTGTCAGCTTTAAGGACGTTCAGGGTGCTGCGCGCGCTCAAAACCATCTCTGTGATCCCAGGTGAGAAAGCAGGAGGAGGGAACATAACCCCCCACCCCCGTTCTGGTCCTGAGCCCGCCGTGGCCTTAAGTGGCTGTTAGAAAACGCATCCCGCTCACTACTGACTGAACACAACGCATCATATCAGGGAGGTGATATGCAGAAAGAAGCATTTTACTGATAATTGGATGTGAGTAGCTTCACAAACAGAAACCTAATACATGGAGAGATAAAACATAAATGCATTTTCATGGATCAAGTTAATGACAACCAAAGTTTACTTTAGATTCTGCAGCAGTTGCATAAAGATTTGGGTGTGGCTCACAGGCATCATGTGATATGTGGCATCAACATTAAGACAATTCAGAACTCAAGATCACTTCCACTAAGTTATAAAATAAAACATTTTGGAATAAATATTTTTTACAATTACAGCATTAAAAAAACAAACATCTTAAAATCTTGGAATTAATTTATTAATGTATTAGCAATCTCTAAAGAGTGAAAAACTCCAACAAGACAAAAAAAGTCTGCAAAACTTTATTTAAACAATGTCAAACTTCAAAACTAATAACAGCTCTTCACATTGAGTTGTAAGAAACCATTGAATAGATATTTAAATTTTATTATATCAACATTTACAAAGAGAAAGCACCTAAATGATGAGACTGTTAATAGCAGAATACTGTGGCAGCTACAGAAAAGAAAATATATAGAAATACATTTTTTTTATTTAAGCTTCATCAATCCCATATCTTAGAATTCAAACTGATGCTAAACTGCTAAGCACAAATACTATTATTTGTAATATTGCTGTTAAAAAACACTTGTTTTAATGTTAAGGTTTAATAAAACATTTTTTTGAAAAATACATAAAAAAAACTTTGTAAAATGTGTCAGAATGTTCATAAATTTAAATATTAGTAAATTAGTTTTATGTTGAATTTAAAAAAAAGCTTCAACATTAAATTTATCTGAAAATGAAGGTAAAAAATTCTATGCTTGAAAATTTAATTTAAATTAGAAAATGTTGTTGAAAGCTTTCAGCTGATCCTATCAGGGCTCACCACAGAGAATCAACTTTCACTGATCTGCACAGGTGGTTTGACTGAAGACATTTGCAATGCATAAATCCTTTAACAGCACACTTTACACAAACACTAGGCTACTATAAGAAAATTCACAGTTTTCAACAATACGGCTTATTAATATTAATTCATATGTTTCATTCATGTGATTTTATTTATGTAAAAAATCTTATGTACTGCAAATGTATTTGTAGTTAAGATCAATTTGTCAACATATTAACATAAATGGGAAAGTCTTTGTAACAAAAAACGTAAACAAAGGATGTTATGTGATTTTTAATTTAATTTCAAAATAATTTTTCCAAATTTTTTAAATTTTTTTATGAAAAACAGAAGAGCATTTGTGTTTGAATGTAAATAGAAAAGTCTAGATAATACTTTTTAATACTTTTGAAACACATTTTGACCAAATTCATCAATTCACAAAAATTGATGCTTTAAAGAAAAGTGATCAAATTTTAAAAAATAACATTTAAGGGATTCTATGGTTGCAGCCAAACTAAACGTCCCATTTAAGTTTTTACAACTTTCACCCACTAGTACATGTAAGTTGTCTTGAGTCAGTCGGATGTAGAGCTGCAGGGGAACTGATGGTGGCTCGGTGTTGAGAATGCTAAAACACACTTTGAATGCATGTTGGAGATTGAGAAAAGGATCAACATGGCTGCAGCTGCATGGCACTCATTCATTAGTTTACAGACGAGGTGTCGTCAGAAAAATTCGTCTGTCTCTAGTGAATCAAGTGCAACTAAACGGCTTTAAAGTGATGGACCTTTCTAAAGAAGCTGCTTTCACCTTTTGATGGTTATTGGCCTGTCTGCACCGTTTGTGTTGTCTTGTTTTGTTCCTGCTGTTTTCACCCTCTGCTTGTTGATGTTGCAGTTTAGTTCACATCGACTTCCTCCACAGAAGTGTGTTTCTCTGGGTTTGTTTTGTTTATTGCAGCAGACGGAAAACCTTAAAGTTTGTACTAAACCTAAATATTTCATATTAATTTCCTTGTTTTCATTTGTGCATGGAATGACTTCATTCATTGTTTTTTTTTTTCATTAAGATGGCAGCCCTTTACCTAACTTTTCTCTCTATTTTTCACAATAAAAGCATTAGAACTACTTCCTGTTTTAAAGTTTTGTTCTGGATTTTTATCAGAAACATTGAAAAGAGGCTGCCATCTTTACCAAACCTGCATAGATGAAGCTGTAGTTAGTCATGCTCATGTTAGTATGGATTTCCTTGAAAGTTTAAGATCTGGTTGAATGGTTGAAGAGGTTTACGAGGGTTAACCCTTGCTGCGTCCCCACATCCTTCGGGGTCCTGCAGGCCTGAAGACGATTGTTGGCGCTCTGATTCAGGCGGTGAAGAAACTGGCCGATGTGATGATCCTGACGGTCTTCTGCCTGAGCGTCTTCGCCCTCATCGGCTTACAGCTCTTCATGGGAAACCTGCGGCAGAAATGCGTCCGCAGCACGGCGCACTGCATCAACGGCACACTGCCGACCAACGCCACCTTCTACTGCAACAACAAGACCTGGACCTCAATAAAGGAGTTCACTGATGATGAAGGTGAGGCTTCATCCTTTTCCTCTCCTTCTGATCCACGTATGATTGTGATGATATCAACCATACAGAAATAATAGAGCAGGATTTGCTTAATTTATAAATTAATTGGAGAAATTACACGTTTGATCTTTTTATCCATAGCAGAGCCAAGGGGCGTCATGTTATTCACTTTTTGGTATATCCTTTCAGGGGTTGCCACAGCCAATCAGCTTTCACTGATTTGTACAGGTGGTTTGCAGAGATTTTTACATCAGATGTCCTTCCTGACATATTTATCCAGGCTGGGGACTGGCACAGGAAGACCCAGACGTGTGCGTTCATAGTTATGTGGCCGCATGAAGGTTCCTGCCATAGAACCCACACTGGGTTGAACTTATTGTTGCACACCCTAGAAATTGAACCTTGATCTCCTACACACCAATTCTGCACTCAACCAACTCAGCTATCCAGATACCTCATTAAAAGAAGGTTTTCTAGCATATCAATAGTCAAGGATCAATTTAGAAGAAAATGCATTATGTTTTGTTTTTTTTTATATTTTATAGGATGTATATAGTATGTCAGTATGAGTTGACAACTGATATAATTGCTTTAAGAAAATCCCACAAAAACTAAAATTGGTTTACATTTTTGTGCGTTCAGTAACTATATAAATCACTTTTTGAAAAATGTTTATTTCTCGTATATTCAAATGTTCAGCATTAATTAGGGCTGGGTTAATTAAATCGATTAATCGATTTGAATCGATTTAAGCTTAAAAGATTAATAATCGATTCTTAAATATATACATTGATTTAGTAAATAAATCCTGCTAGCTTGATGCTAATGTTTAATGGAATTTTCCAAAGGATGGCTAATGCTAACACTCAGTCGACCTAAACATACATTAATGAACATCTTTACATGAATTTTCCAAACTCTTAATTAAATGTTTTACAAAGTACACATTTCTGGTCTAAAACTTTCCCCATATTTTCTTCTTCTGCTGGAATAAGGTGCAACGCTATAGCGCGAGCTCCACCTAGTGGCCAAACTGAAACACCCTCCAGGAGAGGCAGAACAATGTTTATAATGTTAATGATCTGAACATTTTAGTTAGAACTTCTACTTTAGAGAATCCATGTAACTCTGTATGATATTAACAATCTCAGTATTTCCCTAAAACATTTTACAGTATGTGAACTGGATCAGATTAATATCAATATATTCAAATCATTTTGTAGAGTATTAATATATTTCTAAACAAATGTGTCAACCCAAAATTGAATTGAAGAATTGAAAGAATAGAAAAAACTCTGAATTGAATCGTTTCTGGAAATTCTAATTGAAACCCAGCCCTAACATTAATAGTTAAAAAACCTTAATAGTTACAAAACAGTTCTGTGAAAATTGACTGGTGTATGAATTCCAGTTGTGTGTGAAAAGGCAGCAGAATTGATGTTTGATTTTTGTGGTAGTTTTCGCGTGTTGTCTGTTTGATCAGGTTTAGGTAAATGAAGACTTCCGTCTTCAGAGGCCTTTGTGTAAATCAGCCTGTGTGTTTCATGTCTGCTGTTTCCTAAGTGGACTGGACAATGTCATGTTGGCACTGTGGATACAAGTGACGTCAGTGAAGCAACACATAAATGCACACACTGTCAGAGGCCGTCCGGCCAGGCACAGAACATGACACACACAGGCACAGACACGTTTGTGGTTTTCTGTCGCCTCGGTAACCTTCAACATCACAGCTGTCTGACAACATTTCATCTTAACCCTAAAATCAGATCAAGAAACTAGAAGTTAACCCTTAAACACCAGAGCTTTAGCTTCAGCGTTTGCATACTTTCGACTACAGTAACTTTTTAACCATGCACTTCTAATGCAATTCCAGCGGATTCTAATATGCAACCGATGATATGAAAAGCTGCTTTTCTCTGCATCCAAATCAGCTAATTCATGTTGATTACGTAATCAGAAGATTTACAATATATCAGAGAGCATGTGTTACGGTGAAGAAGGTCTCTGTATTAGTTGATTAAAATAGGCTGTAAAAACCCAGTTACCTGGTTTATCCTTATTTTTTAAAGATTTTTCAAGGTTTTCTCAGTTCTGAATTTCTGTGGAAGAGAGCTGGTTTATGTGCTTTTAGGAAGAAGACATTGACCCTCATTCTATATGTCTGGAGAATAATTGGCTACCAATTTATGTTATGGGCGGCCGTGGTGCAGTGGTAGGGTAGTCGTCTCATGATCTGAAGATAGTGGGTTCAATTCCCTGCCAGCCCATGTGTCGAAGTGTCCTTGGGCAAGACACTGAACCCTAAATTGCCTCTGGTGGGAGGTTGGCGCCAGTGTTCGGCAGTGGAGCCACCACCAGTGTGTGAATGGGTGAATGGGTCTGTGACTGTGAAGCGCTTTGGGCCCTCGAAGGAGGGTAGAAAGCGCTATACAAGTATACGCCATTTACCAGTAGGCTAACATTTTAGCTCATTTATCTCCTGACCCATAGAATGAGGGTCACCTTTTAACTGCATAAGGAAATAACCAAAGAAAACCCATTCTGACCCTGAAATTAGGTCTAAAATCTGTGCTTTAAAGAGATGGCAGAGGAACCATAAGGTCCCCACTGCATCCCATAATGCAGTGATGTCATACTCAATCGCACAAGGAGCCAAAATCCAAAAGACACTTTAGGTCGCGGGACGAAGAGGATAAACATCTATTGAACACTCTAAAACTACATTTTTAAAACTTTTAAAACTTAAAAAATGTACATTTGTGATATAATTATGAACTAGATATATAGCTTTACCTGCAATAATGTTAGTGTGAATGCTGTAAGATGAATTTGGCTGCTGAAGATGCTAGTGCTTATAGTTGGAGAAGCTGAAATTGATAGCTAAAAGTGCTGAAGCTGATAGCTGAAAACGCTGAAGCTGATAGCAAAAAACGCTAAACCAGAAAGCTGAAAACGCTGAAGTTGATTGCTAAAAAGGATGAAGTTGATAGCTGAAAACGCTGAAGCTGATAACTGAAAACGTTAAAGCTGATAGGTAAACCGCTGAAGTTTATAGCTGAAAACGCTGAAGTTTATGGCTAATAACACTGAAGATGATAGCTGAAAACACTGAAGATGATTGTTAAAATGCAAAAATTGAAAGCTGAAAATGCTGAAGCTGATTGCTGAAAGTTATGCAGTTGATAGCTAAAACGCTGAAGCTGATAGCTGAAAACGCTGAAATTGATAGCTAAAAATCCTGAAGTTGATAGCTAAAAATGCTTAAGTATATAAATGAAAATACTGAAGCTGACAGCAAAAAACGCTGAAGCTGATTGTTAGCGAAAAAAAATTTTGTACCATATTAGCCTATAAAAAAACAAAACAAAGCAAAAAAAAACTTTTTTCAGCCTAAAAAATATTATGCTAAAATAGTCCAAAAAGCTAGCATAATGTCAAATTTTAAAACTTTCTAAATATAATATAATTATGAATAATAAGTAGGCGATGAATATTATTCCAGAATAAATCAACTTAAACCTTAAATAACTTTCAAAACTTTACTCTTCAGAAAGATGTATTTTGTGAAAATTATACAAGTTAGAAATGAGCGCGAGATAACATCAGGTCATTAATAACAATAAACCAAAATTACCAGGAGGGCCGGATGTGGTCCCCGGGCCTTGACAAATGATACCAGAAAGTCCCACATTTAATTTAAAGACAAACAAACAGCAGTTCTGCTTGTACCCTGGCAGCGTTCAATCAAATCAAACCCATAAATGAGGAAACATACGTTTTCACACTCATGCACTGTAGATGTGAGCTGAACCTGGAGCTGCATGTGACCAAAGCCCTGTTGGCCCTGTGATCATGCTCATTCTCTTCATATCTTCTAATTAATTTAATTAGGTTGATGGACTGGAGGTCTGTGCAACATCTGCCCTGCCTGTGAATGAGGGAACGGGCAGCAGAACCCCCTCACCCCTCACACTGACCCCAACCAGGATCAGCTAAAAAAACACACACATTCAGAAAAATAGTCACAGAAGAATTCTTTGATGGTTATTGACACAACACGGCCTGTTTGAGCGCTCTAATGTGAAGATGCACCTGTCTGTCTGTCTGTCTGTCTGTCTGTCTGTCTGTCTGTCTGTCTGCTGGGTTGTAGCTCCTGCTTCCACAAACACAATTAAGCTTTGTGGAAGAGCCAAACACGCTCGACGTGCAGCAGACCATGTCTTGTTGTCATTCAGAGGCTTCAGAAAAGCATTTTTACATTAATAAATGAAGCAGGAATAAAGGAGAAGAGCGTGGCCTCTGATCACCTTTTAGTTCAATTACTGGATCCAGCAACACAAACAGGTAACGAGCGCTCGAACGCAGGCAGATGAGTCCAGAAAACGTTTACAGTAACAGCTCTGTCAGGACATGCAGCCACTGCTAACATCTATTTATTCTTTTCCAGTTTGCTTTGCCATCTATCACATCAAACAAATGCCCCCTTCAGGCTCTCGTATCGACCTCTAAAAGCTGCCGTGAAACCTGAGAGCCGAGGCCGCAACCTTAACCCCCCCGGCCCGTCAGCCCCATCTGAAAACAGCCTTTAGCGGGGAGATCAATGCTCTCCAGGCTGAACATTTCCCATCAGGCCGTGTTTGCTGTGTGTGGTCAGAGACGACTGTAGCAGTAACGCGTCCGTCTTTCAGAGCCAGCATAAAACGTCCGAAATCGGTAAAAATATCTACAAGAAACAATTGGAAGCTTGTCCAGCCGTTTTCTAATTCACTAAAATCCCTTATGGCACATTTATCAAAATCAAGGCCCGGAGGGCCGGATGCGGCCCTCTAGATCATTTTATTTAATTGTTATAAATGGCCTGATCGCGGAACAGTGGACCAGCTCTATACCCTCTTCAGGGTGCTGGGGGGTTCATAGGAGTTCCCTCATCCAGTCCATATGTGATTTGTGGATTTGGAGAACTCGTTCGACTGTGTCCTCCGTGGTGTCCTGTGGAGGGTGCTCTGGGAGTATGGGGTCCAAAGAGCCTTACTGGATGGATGGATGGATGGATGGATGGATGGATGGATGGATGGATGGATGGTGGGTGGGTGGGTGGGTGGATGGATGATGGATGGATGGATGGATGGATGGATGGATGGATGGATGGATGGATGGATGGATGGATGGATGGGTGGGTGGGTGGGTGGGTGGATGGGTGGTGGGTGGGTGGGTGGGTGGATGGATGGATGGATGGATGGATGGATGGATGGATGGATGGATGGATGGGTGGATGGATGGATGGATGGATGGATGGATGGATGGATGGATGGATGGGTGGGTGGGTGGGTGGGTGGGTGGGTGGATGGATGGATGGATGGATGGATGGATGGATGGATGGATGGATGGATGGGTGGATGGGTGGATGGATGGATGGATGGATGGATGGTATCTTGCACATACCTAACTTGTATTATTTTAAATATTTATATTTTCATGGAGGGTAAAATACTTAAAGTTATATAAGGTTCAAGTTGATTTATTCTGGAATAATATTCCTGCTTGTTTGTTATTCATAATTATGTTAAAAAGTTACAGTTTTAAAGTTTTATAAATGGGCATTCTGCTAGCTTTTTGGATTGTTTTGGCAATTACTAAGATATTTTTTAGGTTATTTCAGAGTTTGGTTAATATTTCAGCTACATGCTAGCTGTTTTAACTAGCCCAAGTTCTGTTTAATTTTTTTTTGTCTTCAACTTTTTAAGCTATCAATTTCAGCATCTTCAGCTGTTAGCAGTAGCATCTTCAGCTGCCACATTCAGCTTACACCATTCATACGAGCTTTATCGCAGGTAATGCTATATATCTAGTTCATAAGTATGTTAAAAAGTTAAGTTTTTAAAATTTCAAAAAAATTGTTTTAGAGTTTTCAATTAATGTTTGTTCTGTTCGGCCCACAACCTAAGGTGTGTTTTGAATTTTGGCCCCTGGTGTGATTGAGTTTGACACCTCTGCCGTATGGGGTAGTAGAGTTGCTGGAGCCTATCCCAGCTATTGATGTCTGAAGGCAGGCTCCACCCTGAACAGGTCACCGAGAGACTCACAGCCTAAGACATAAGACTTTTTTTTTCTTAAAACAAGGGTATTTGTAAATTTTAGATTTTTTTTAGGATTTAGTTTCTGCAAACTAACAACAGAAAATGAAGGCATTTGTTAGAATGTAACCAGACTTATTTGGTCTGGTTTTCTAAACGCTGTTCTTGTTGTTTTGTTTTTGCGTACGTGGAGAAACCTTCTTGCGCTTCAGGACGTAAACCTTCATCTCCAGCAGCTCCACATAAATGAATTCAGCCTTTGATGAATGAGTGTACAGTAAAGGCAATAGATTAGTCTCTGACTAATGTCTTTCCACCATGGGTGAGCAGATTAACAGTGTTTCAGTCTAATTCACTTTGACCAATAACTCTTCCTGCTGCTGTCTTTGTCAAACTCGCAGATTTTCTTCTGTGAGTTTATCTCTTGCAGATGAAAAAGCACAAAGGCAGGATGGAGGTTTATTATCGCTTGACAGGGTAATTTGCTGCTCTTGATTTTAAAAAGAAATGAAATTAAGCCCACTCCCTTGGTTTCCTGTGGAGACAATTTTCTGAGCATGTGCAGCTCTGCAAAACCTTCTCGGAGAGGGGTCCAGCTGAAGAGAAGTTGATGAACAGCAGCGCTAATGTGCTCTTACTTTGGAGAGGGGGAGGAGAAACCTGAGTGAGGAACTTCATGTCTTTGAGTGATCAGAACGGATACACCCATTAACAACTAAATGACAGTGATTCCACTGCGGTGTTTGCTGCAGTAAAGTCACGCTGAGCCGGGCTTTTATTGTCTTGAAAATATTCACATCTCTGACAAGCCCGAGTTCTCACCTTTGAGAGCTTCAGCATCTTTTGTGCACGAGTGGTGTTTTTAAAATGCGTTTTAATCTGTCGTGGTTTCTGAAGTTAGTCACGCTTGGTTCAAATGATCTGCTGAACAAAAGATGAGTGAGCGGTTGTTTTTGCAAGACACGAAAATGTCAAGCCGTCATTAACAGGCAGAGGTTTTTGCAGAAGCACAGAGGGGTCGGTGAGAGTGTTTAATGTCTGTGCAGAAGTCATGGGGGGTTGAAGAGGAGCAGGGGAAGCAGAACTCCCTCTCCTCTTCATGCTGATGGGACATTTACTCTCATGTTATTTTCATGCGTTTGTTTATGATGCAGGTACATACTGTAGTTTCAGTGTAGGTCAGGACATGTTTTAATATTGGTTTGTGCACTTAAGCCCTACGACTACAAGTCAAATGTTTAGATTTTCTGTGACAGTTCACATTGACTGTATATGAGAACAGGAACCGGGACTTTCTCTCTCACTCTGAGGAGGGAGCGCTGAGAATTATGTTCTAAAATCACTTTCTACACTTTTCTCAGACATGAACATTTGAACACTTTTTTCTTTTGTTTAATCTCTTCAAGTTCAAACCTTCATAGAAAAATAAGTCTGTGATTACAGAATGAAAACAAAGATCTGATCACTCAAAAAAATGATGCATTAAGACCACGAACGATGAGCTGTATTATAGCAAAGGACCTCTACCTGGTTTTCTGTCTACAACTGTTTTCTTTAAACTTTCGAAGTGAAGTCGAGAGTTTCTCATGCTTCAAAGCAGAGATTCACACTTCCTGTCGTCCTCATGAAGACGGGAAACTTTGCCTTGCGATTGCAGCCTAAGTTTGGAAGCAAACACTTCCTGCAGACATGCATGAGAAGCTTTTAAACATGTTACGTCTGGACCTTTTGTTCTGGAGTGTGTTTGGGCGCTGGAGAACCTGGAGTACTCCATGTGCTGGCATTAAAGTGTGTTAATGCACTTGGAAATAGCCTGTGGTCAGGTTTTAAGTGTGGAATAAAGGCTCAACAAGCTGTGTTTGCTGTAATGGCTTTGGCTTTATGGCCCGCCGCTCAGACGGCTGACCGGACCAGAACACGCAAGGCGGCGACGTCTGATGAGCTTATTGATCCTGCAGGAACACAGACAGATGTCGACAGGGGTCAGACTTTTGTTTATTTACAAACTAATTGTGTGATTGCTTAGTAAGCATTCACACTATAGTGATTCTTCTGCTCTTTTCTGTAGCCTACGTTTGTCAGCACGCAAAAACTCAATCACACTTTCAGTGATTTCAGTAGTCATGGCACCAAAATATTCAGCTCGTTCAGGACATTCCTGCTTGTATTTTTGGTATTCATAAACTTTATAGTTTTTTAAAATATTGGGCAAAATATCCCCCATAGGAAATAAACGAGAACGTTTTCAAATTTCAACATTTTAAGTAGATCAGCAACAAACCTTTAAATGTATTCATGGGCTATGTTTTCATCTTTTATAGTAATTCTCAAAATAAATTGGAGTTCAGCTAAGGTTTTAGCAACATGCTATCATTATTGTCTAATTTGTTGTCTGTTTGTTTTTTAGGCCAATTTAGAGTTTAGCTTCTATTTTAGCAAAATGCTAATGTTTTTGACTAATTTAGTTTACTGAGGAATTTTAGGCTATTTTGGAGTTTAGCTAGTATTTAAGCAATAAGCTAGCTTTTGGGCTAATTTGGCGTCTACTGATGTTTTTTGGGCTAATTTGATTTGATTCGCTCATATTTAACAACACACTAATATTTTTGCAATGTTGGCATGTATTAGGGAGTTTTGAGCAATTTACACATTTTTTTTCAGAAATTTTATGTCAACTTCAGCGCTCTTTCATGTTTTAATGAAATTTTCAGTCTTTTTGCAAATTTAACATTTTGCAAATAGCTTTTCCATTTTCAGCAAATCCTTTCAGCACTTGCTATTTTCAGCAAAAAGCTTCAGCATCTTCAGCGAATACTTTCAGCTTACAGCATTCACACTAACATTATTGCAGGTAATGCTACTTGTGTAGTTAACATCTTCTTTTCTTCAGAGTCTTTCTGAATTTTCCTATTTTTCCTCATTTATCAATGATGAGGTCTAACAACTAACTCTCATCTTTAAAGTTTCAGATCATTTTGTGACTCCAGCTGCATATCAGTCTGTTTGGTTCCTTCATACTTATTTACAAGCAGCTCGGTTTTATGAACAATTTCTCTGTCAGATTAATGTGGTAACCATGGAAACGTCTACGATGCAAACCCACGTTTCTGAGCTGGATCAGAGAATCCATCCTTCATGATTGTTTAAACTTTACTTGTGTCGACTTTTTCATTCTAGATGAACAAAGGTGGTAAATTTAATGTTTCTTGGCAATTTACAATATTACAATAATCAAATTATCCTGATGGTAAATTTTTACTTCTGTGGTGGATTATTTTTATATAACTTTTGTGTAAAAATGTGTCTTAAACATGATTTGTTCTTTTTTAAATTTCTAGATAACTACTACAAAGTGGAGGGGGCCAAGGATGCCTTAATATGTGGGAACAGCAGCGACGCGGGGTGAGTCCACACTTCCTGTTGTCTGCATGAAGAACCGCCCTGGTGTCCATGTGGGTAAAACTTGGAGTCTAAAGTTGGGGTGTGAGGACATTTTTCTGAGTGAATCTCAGGAAAGGTTGTAGAGGAATCATCAGGCACTGGATGAAAGTATCCTGACGATGCTGTAGTTTCCCTCTGACCTCAGATTCAGCAAAGAACGATGAAATTAACATGTTTTATATCTTCATTACTTTTCAAAAAATCCTCTATGTTGTGCCCCCAGAAGTCTTCTGGTGCATACCAACATCTACTTTTGTTTTTCCTTCAGTGTTGTCATCCTGATGTAACTGAGTGCTGATCAGCATTGAATGAAGGATTTAGAGGAATCAGCCTAGTAACTTTATTTTTGTAACGTTTTTAACCATCTTTTAAAATCAGATGTAATTTAAAGAAAAAAAATAGGTCAAATGTTTATATTTTCTTTTGAATTCTTTGTTCAGTTTAGTCATTAAAAACAATAATACAATTTCGTCATCTAATTTAAATGTCCTTGAGCTGTTTAGTAGTTATTGTAACTTTTTCAGTTTTTAAGAGCGTTTTTCCTTACAGACTCACTCTGATGAAAAAGATGTTTTTGGTGATTATAACATGCTTTTGTGGCATTTTTCCCATGTTGGTGGACATATATTAACAATATTAAGCTTAAAATTACTGTTCCAAGTATTTCATTTATTCAAACCATTGTGAATCAATTGCAGACAAAAAAAGAGTTAGAAATAAAACATTTTTGTTACATTAAAGCCACACTGGGTTCATGAGCTCTCTGCAGACAAATAGATCCATGAACGTCTTTGTTTTCCTCGTCTGAGCTGGCATCTGGATCTAAAGTGTATGTCTGGATAGCTTCTTCACTACTCTCATTTTTGTTACATTTGTTATGTTAGCTTTGGGTTGCGAAGGGCTGTAAGATAGCAAAAGAAAGTGTAAACAGAGGGCTCTTAGTAAAGGGTAGGGGTATTGGGGGCGGGGTCGCTCTGCTCACGACTCAGATGGGAATTTCCACTGAACTCCTGGTGCTCTGCAGAAACTATGTCCTAGGTTTTAGATTTTGGCATAAACGGCATAATCCTAATTAAAAAACCACTGGGAACACTTTTATAATAGGTCAAGATTATATGAACTTTTAACGCCTATTTTAGCTTTGCTTTTTAGCTAATGTAGCATCAGTTATATAATTTATAATCCCAGTTGGTAACGCTGTTAACATTATTTTTGGACTTTTTCACGAATCGCATTTTAGAACAGAGTTTTAGACGTGCGATTTGTGTGTGATAAAAACAGTTTTTTACACCCGTCTTGGGACAACCTCAGAATATAATAGTACAGACAATGCAGCCATTTTCTGACCGTAATTATCACAGTTTTAGGAGTCAGTGAATGCACCGGGACGGAAGTTACCACCCTCATTTTGATTGGTCCTTTGTGTTAGAACCGCCCCAATGCGCAACAACAGGGCCAAACATTTTGTAACTGAAATGTTCATATTCAAAAACCAAAAAAAAAAAAAGAGTTGGAAGTGAATAAAAGATTTGAAACTGAAAAAAGTTTTTGAGTTTTGAAACCAAAAAACATAACATTTGAAACTTAAAATGAGTTTCTTTTAGAATAGCAAAAAGTTTTAGATATTTTGCATTTTTTAGTTTTATTTGGGTTTCAAATAATATTGGCCCTCATTTAGCTCCATACATTTGTTCTTCAGTCAAAGCTGCTTTGTCATTTCTGCCAGAACTTTCTTCTCCTCCACTCTTTATGTAACAAAGAAAAGCAGTGGAAATGCTTCTGCTCCTCTCCGGTCAGCAGCTTCACAGAAGCTAGTTCTCCTCCCAGCAGGGTTCTGCTCGGGTCTTTTAGCCCGGTGTTTGGTCCTGGCTCCAGATTGCTATTTTCTCAGGCAAATCTAGACTTTTTCAGTGAATTTATGTTGTCTTCTTTTCTCAGAGTTAGTTTGGTTGGGCAGTGAGGGTTTTTGAAGGCGATATTGCTAAAACACAAACAGCAGACTGAATGCTTACCTGTTCTCAGGTTGAGTCTGAATGTTTCTGGAGAAAAAAGCACTTCCAACTCTCAGTTTGTAGAGTCTCTCTGGTTTCAGCGGCGAGTCTCGCTGCAGAGCCGTGTGGCATGTCAGAAACAAGCAGTATCTGTGCTGACCGTCGCTGAGAGCCAGACGCTGACAGACTCTGAGTGACACGCCGATGACAACACGAGTGTGTACAAAACAAACCAGCATCCAGCGCTGGAGCTGAGGGAGAAACGCCGCCTGAGGCCGAGTGACGAAGCCACATGAAACCTGAAGATGCAACAGTCGCCAAACGGGCTGACGAGTTCCAGGAGATCATGGAGAGGAGAAAGAAGAGACGAGTTTGAGGAGAGGAGAGTTTCAAGGTGACCAGAGGAAAAAGACCCAAACATGTGAGAGAAGTGAGAGAGATTCACTTCCAACATGAAGAGAACGAAACATCCTTTAGATCTGAGGAGAACGCAAGACGAAAGTCACGACAGACGAAGAAAGAGAAAGAAAATAGTATAAATAATATCAAAACACTGATCGCACAAATCAAAAGGAGAGGAAAATGTTGGATTAGATAGAGTTATCGATAATACACCCCATAATAATAATAAATAAAGGTTTGGTTTGTGTTGGGACTGGGACAAAAACAGGCTGAAAGAAGAAGCACTCAGCCCTGCTTGTCCTCACACTACCTCACTCCACTGTGTTCACTCAGCAGACATTTAAAAAGTTTTTATGGTTTCTGCTACTTCAGATTTACCCTTTCTTTTCTTCCTAATACACAGAACTTCCTCTTTTTTGTTCTGTTTTCTCTTTGGAAAGTCTGCAATCTGACTAAAGTGTATGGAGAGAAAACAGACTCACTCCGATTTGTCCATGCGTGATTCTTGATTTGTAACTCATGTAAAATATTTGGTGCATAAGACACAATTCACATTTTAAGTTAAAGCGGCTGATAAGAAAACTGATGACTCAGCATTCCAGCAGTATTTACACGCATCACTTACGGGAAAATCTCTAAAACGTGAAAACACTCGCACTACAGATTTGTTTTTAACTGAGATTCTGTTTGTGTGACAAGTTACTCATGTGTAATTTTTTAAAGATTTACATGTGTAATGAGTATCAAGCTGTTGGCATTTTAATTTGTGCATGTGTAAATTGTACTTTTTTCATTTAGTAATTTTTACACACAATGTATGAGTAACAAATCAAGAATTACGCGCGCACAAATCGGGGTGACACTTATTTTTTTTCTATAGAACCACACCAGAGTTCATCTGCAAGTGAACAGAGACCTTTGTTCTCAAGAGGATCAGAGTTTTGGTTTGTTCCAAACTAGAATTCAGGTGAACTTTCCCACCTGTAGAACCAACAGAAGCATAAGAGGAGAGCATAGACAGAAAAAAAGAACAATTGTTTTTTTTCTGCAAAGAAATGAAACAAACAAAAGTTCCCATCTAACCACACGCAGCTAAAAAAAAAACTCATTTTGCTCTCTGGTCATTTTTTTATTATATTTATAAATGATCAACCAGTGGCCGGTTGAAACCCGTTTTTTTTTGCTCTCTGGCTACGTCAAAAAGTTGCAATTGCCCACATCATCAATGCTCCACCACCATGCTCCCAGTTGGTATGTTTACCTGGAGAGCATTTCTGCTGAGCCTTCGGATCATGCTGGGCACAAGATTATCTTTATTTTTTTACCGTGTAATTTTATGCACAGCCTCAGAAATGTCAGAGTGGATACTCGACTGTACCTGGGTGTGTTTCCATGCCAACTCATGTCCACGCTCCTGCAACTGTTTTAAAAGAAAACATCTTAAAGGGGAATAATGGAACTGTAAAGCACTCCGGGGGTGAAGGAGGCCAGCACACCGATGCAATCAGGCACATTATGCAGATATGAAACCTTTATTTACATTTTTTCCAGAAAATGCTTTTGATGTGTGGTCAGGTTTCTTCGAAGTAGTCAGACAAGGTGCTCAGATAAATCACCTCTAATGCCTGAAAATGTAGTTTTCTGATCCCAAAGGGATTTTTTTTATTCTAAAAAAGGTTTAAAATAAAATAAAAAGCAGACGAAAAGACCAAATGCTCTTCGCAGAGTTGTCATGGCAACATATGGATGCACAACTGAAGTGGTAAAGGGTTAAAAAATTCTCTAGTCTACCATCAAACACGATGCATCCTGAAATCCTGCATCAAAATGACTCGACGGGCAAACTTCGGGCATGGGATTTTTCCTGTTTATTCACTAAATGATAAAACCAAGAAACTGCAACAAGTAGAGATCAACACGTTCAAATCAACTCTTTCATTACAAGAGTGAACCAGTAGAACGAGTGCCTTTAATCAGAGCAAATTTAAGAGCAAATCTTTGCATTCTGCTGACAACATGCACCCTGAGTGTAAAAACAGAAGCTCTCATGTAAAATGCTAAATGGTATTTACTTCTATAACACCTTTCTACCTTCATTGAAGGCTCAAGATGCTTTACAGTCTCATTCTACATTCAAACACTGATGGAGACACGCAATTCTTCTGATTTTGTGATGTCTTCATCTCCTGAATCTGAACTAACAGCAGGATGCTGATAAATCTTTTGACAATTTTATTTATTCTAAAATGCAGAATGTTTCCTTTTTCTTCCTAACTGAGACGCACTATTCACGTTTTAAGTCTGTCTCAGCTGTCTGCCGGTGAAAAATGCTCAAACCTCAGCAAGTGGACGCGTCAGAATTGGAGTGGAGCCGGGAGACTTTGATCTGCATCGCAAACCTGAACTTTTTCCTACTGCGGGTTTTCATCTGCTCCTGATTCAACTCAATTTGAATAAAGACATACTCAGAAACACAGTTTCTAAATTAAATTAGATAAGTGCTCTCCATCATGAGAAAAAGTTTCATTGGGATGGCTCTTTAAGGACAGAGACAAATTTAAGATTGCTTTTTTTTGGCTATTTATTGTTCAGCTAATATTTCAGCTACATGCTTGCTATTTTAGCTAATCTGAGATTGTTTTCATTTTTTAAAGCTGATTTAGCTTATATTTTATATTTTATTTTGGCTAATTTACAATTATTTCATTTTTTAAGTTATTTTGGCGTTAATCAATTATTTCACCTGCATCCCAGCTGTTTTGGCTCATTTAGGATTTTTTTCAGTTTTTTGGGCTAATTTGGAGTTTAGCTAATATTTCAGTCCATGCTAGTTATTTTGGATGATTTAAGAATTTTTTATTTTTTTTAGACAAATTTAGAGTTTAACAAATATTTCAGCTGCATGATGGTTATTTTGGCTAATTTAGGATTTTTACAGTTTTTAAGCTAATTTAGAGTTCAGCTAATATTTCATGTACATGGTAGCTATTTTAGCTAACTAAGGCTTTTTTCATTTTGGCTAATTAGGCATTTAAAAGGTGTTTTAGCTGGCTATCAATTTCAGCATCTTCAGCTATCAGCACTAGCATCTTCAGTGGTCACATTCAGCTATCAGGCTGTTTAAGAAATCTCCCTGAAAAGACCTATTTTTTATGAACTGTTATTTTTATTGTTGTGTTTTTTGTGTGTCTGTCTGTCTGTCTATCTCATTCACGCTAGTGTTATTGCAGGTTATGCAATACATCTAGTTTTTAGTTAGTTCAAAGCTGTGACCCGATTAGTCGACTAATCAGAAAAAATAATCGTTGATTCGTCGACTTTTAAAATAATGGTTTGTGGCAGCACTTCTCTAAACAGCATACTGGAGGACACAAGTTTGCTAAAGTTCTCCCAGTTCTGAATTGTCATAAATTTGAATCTTTGTCCACTTCTCATTTTATTTGCTCCAGCAAAGTTTCTGGGATGCTCGTGGGGGGAGGAGGGGCTGCAGATATCAGTTCAGAGGCCGAGGATGGAGTAGGGTTTGTTTACTGGCTGTGCTGTAGCGGCTTGACTGGAAGATGCTGCCTCATCACCCCGAGGGGGAGACATGCAATGACACACACAGATTCCCGCACGGTCACACAGAGTTAGAATCTGGAGCAAGAAATGAGCGACGTCCGTCTTGCACGATGAAAGGACAAAACTATCATTTTATGGTCGTTGTTGTGGTCAGTCCGAGCTTCTTCTTTGTTTGAGATACTTCATTGAAATCGTGTTGTTGAGTCATTTTTCTCCCTGTGGTCATGGTTTGTCCTAAAAATTCAACAATAAGTCCAGCGTCTTTCAGCAGCCGCCGTCTGGACGTTGTGGACGCAGGAAAAGCCTCCGTTTTCTGATGACCACGGGCTCTGAGAGGGATTCTGTGGAGGAATCTGATGCTGATGTTCACGGGATCCTGATACTCATATAACCTATTTTCAAAATAAAGATGTCAAACAAGATTATCTCAGTGCAGTTCTGGACAGCTAGCAACCAATGCTGTGCAGCATAAGATAATATGAGCTTTTAACTAATAAAAGATCCACATTTTTACCAAAGTTTTTCTTTACATATAAAATCTGTTCATTCTGGAGGTAGAGTTGAACAAACAAGACGTCTTCAGGTCAACATGGATGTAAAAACCTGCATAGTTTAAAAAGAATAAGGATTGACTTGGTTGTGTCACAGCCCCCCAATGGTTACCTGTTGAACTGAAATGCCTCGTTTTGCTTTGTTTTCAAGCCTACTTCAGTTCAGAAGTCAAAGAGTTGTCTTGTTTAGAGCTCCTCCCTCTTTGAAGTGAGTGAACGTGTGAGTAGTAAGGTTGCATCTGATTGCTGTGAGGTTTCCTGCCATCACCTTGGCTCAGCTTCAAGTCTCTGGCTGATGCGCAGCAACAGACTGACAGGCCACTTGGTTTCTGACGCTAATTAGTTCCCGACATTATGAGCTCCCATCATGCTGTTTGCTGGTATGAGCCCAGTGGGCCAGAGGTCACTGCCAGGAAATTATGGTGCGCTAACAGGAAGTGAAACAAGGAGCCGAAGGCAGCAGTGGTCTGCTGATTCTGCAGATGTGGGAACCCAGAAGTCAGAGGCAACGGGACTCATTCTGCAGGAGAGATCGTCTTCTAACGCTTGTCCTCCTTGTCGAGGTCAGAGTCTGAAAAGATATTTTTCTCAGACTCTACAGGCCTCCGTTCAGGTAAAAGTCCACAGCAGCACAAAGTTCAAGAAGAAATAAGGATTCAGCTTTGCTAGGCTAGCTTCTCAAACTAACAGGGTTGGGATGAGATCTATGGAGGCTCTTCTGAGCGCTCTATCTGGTTCCTCTCTCTGGTCCTTTACAAACATTCCCAATCTTAGACTTCAAGATCAGTCTTTTTAAGACTATTGAGTCAGCCACCAATTGTGGACATTGTCCCATTTAAAAATATTAGAGAGGCCTGCAGTTTTCATCATGCCTCAACTATGAGAGACAAAATGACAAAACAAATCCAGAAAACTGCATTGCTGGATTTTTTAAAATGAAATTATAGATAAATGTTTCTGTAAAACAATTATTTGGTCACCAACAAACAAATAAGAATTCTGACTCTTTTACAAGTCTTTTTATCCTCCACTTTTTACATTTATTGCTGGCATGTCCACTACCTCAAGCAGTCACCTTCCAAACACCTCTGTGGCTAAGACCAAAGAGCTGTCAAAGGACACCAGAAACAAAATTGTTGACCTGCCAAAACAGAAATTGGTAAACCTGGGAGCAATTATTAGATAACGTAAGGGAACCCAAGAACTTCCCCCGATGGGGTAAAAGGATCAGAAGAGCGGTGAATCTAATCCCAGATCCGTACAGATAGTATGTAGATATCTGGGACCAAAACAACAAAGGCACCATCAGCAACACACTATACCAACAGGGACACTAGAACTTTTGGATAAAAGCTCCACATATGTTTGGAGGAGATAACAAAGTAGCTCCTCTCTCTCATTTTGGTTTGCAGACTTTAATATTGCTGAATTTACACCAGTTAAAAAAGAGATTTTCATGTTAGAAAGGAGTTGATGCATTAAGGAAGCAGAAATGCAGGAGGTGCAGGTATGGCTTTAATCATCATTGACCCAGCTTCTTCTCAGAAAGACCCGCTGTCATCAGAGCCGTTACGAAGAAATATGGCCGAGCGGGGGCTGAGGAAATGGCTGCAGAGGGGGTTGATTTTCCTGGAAGACGCTGCGCCACAAAGCTAATATTCATCATTCCATTAGCATAGCTTGTTGTAGCCATGTCAATGCACTAAACTGTGAGGTTCATTAAATTAGTTTAGCGCTCCTCGTTCAAATGTAGGCCGACGTATTTAGCTGCTTATGTTTTCCTTCAGCGCCGTGATGCCGCCAGCGTCTTTGTAAAGGTTTGAACATGTCAGAAGCTGATCAGTGTTGGTATCTATTACATTATCTCTAAGCTTGTTTGTGTGTGTAACATATGCTAGTGTGTGCTTCTTCGTCACTGGAGTCTTTGGGGTGCTTTTCGCTTGAGTTACGAGCTCTCCAGGAGGCTGTGAATGTGACAGAGACACAAAGGAGGCCTCTGCCAGCTAAACGCTGGTCCACAGGGAGATAAGGAGGGAGGGGGCAGTTCTACAAGAAAAGGCAACCTGCTTTTTTTCAGACATTCATTTTGTATTACAGTTTTTCCCAATTGCTAAAGCACATTTTCCGAAACATTTGACCTGCTTTCCCAAATGTCAAACACAATTTTCATAATATAGGCTAAATAGATGAAATACTTAACTCTTGAGTCAGAATCTCACTTTGAGGTTGTGTCTGAATTCACCCGTAATCCCTATATAGTGTTGTTTGCCATTTTCTAGTGCTGTCCAAATCCACTAATCCCAAAATCGAAAAACCTTTGATGCTCACGCGGATATAGACCACAATGCATTGCGGTTAAAAAGTTTTGAACAAAAAAAACGTGTTTAAATGCAATATTTGAATAAACCATCCACATTTTCACCAACAGAAAACAGTAGAGTCAGAAATAAACATCGTGAAATGTTTGTATTTTATCAATTTTCACTTTGTGAAATCGTAGACGTCATATCCGGTGTTTAGAAAAACAAAAGAAAAGTAGTGAGCATGGAGTCCAGATTACCTTTAAAATCCAGGGCACTATATACAGTCATGGCCAGAAGTTTTGAGAATGACACAACTATTCATTTTTCCAAAGTCTGCAGTTTCATGGAAATACTCCAGAATGTTATCAAGAGTGATCCACTCAACTGCAATTATTTGCCTAGTCCCTATTTCCCTTGAAAATTAACTTTATCACTGAAACCACATTTCCACTGCATTTCAGCTCTGCCACAAAAGGACCAGCTAACATACTTCTCAAGAAAAGCTTTTGATACTTGTGAAATGCTTCTAATTATACACACAAAGACCAAACATCTGGAAAACACCTAAAAATCCTGAAGGAACACACCTTGTGGAAATGTAATATTTGTGTCATTCTCTAAACTTTTGGCCATGACTTTATAGTTGTCTTAAGACTTTCCAACGCTAAGCATAAAACATTCAATCCTGTAATCGGATTAAGGAATGCAGAACAAGGTGGAAGAAAAAAGTAAATTGGTCATTAGTGTTGGACTACTGTCTGATGAGTAGAGTTTAGTGAAAACTAACATCGTCCCAGACGACAACAAAATATGTCTGCTCAGTCATTTTCTTATTGAGCGTCCGTTTGATTGAAGCCACAGTGAACCTGCGGAGATGAGGGTTGGCATTTTGACCCAATCCTCTCGTGGGCATTCTATGAACCGATACATGGTTAATATCTGTGGCCCAGATCTCGTCAGAGTTTCTGTTCTTTGTATGGTTCCAGTTCAGATTCAGGCCTCTGTGCTGGTCCAGGTCTTGTTCCGGGTTCGGGTCTTGGTGTTGATCTAGGTCTTGTTCCGGGTTCGGGTCTTGGTGTTGATCTAGGTCTTGGTGTGGGTTCGGGTTCTGGTGTTGATCTAGGTCTTGGTGTGGGTTTGGGTCTTGGTGTTGATCTAGGTCTTGGTATGGGTTCGGGTTCTGGTGTTGATCTAGGTCTTGGTGTGGGTTCGGGTCTTGATGTTGATCTAGGTCTTGGTGTGGGTTCGGGTCTTGGTGTTGATCTAGGTCTTGGTGTGGGTTTGGGTCTTGGTGTTGATCTAGGTCTTGGTGTGGGTTTGGGTCTTGATAAAGGTCTGGGTCTTGGTCTAAGTTCTCTTATATGTTATCCATCTTTCAAAGCTGCTCAGTTGTGCCAGAACTTTCCTTCTATTCACTGAAGTTTTTTAGCAACAAATCTCTCCAGTTTTGACCAGTTGTGTGTTGATGATGTCTGCAGTGTTGGAGCAGAGTTTGAGTTTGACTCTTTGTGTTCATTTTTTGCATCTTGTATGTTGTAAATGCCAGCTGTGTTTTAAAAGTGAGAATGTGTCGTTGGTTCTGGAACGAGTGGATTAGAGTTTTAAGTTGTGTCTTAAGAGAAAATTGTGTTTTAAGTTTCAACCAAAGATTGATGTTTTTGAGAACAGAGTTAAAGCAGTTTATCAGCTGGTTTGGAGAATGGAACTCAGTGTTTTAACAATAGGGGAAAACTGTAGTAAAAAAAAACTTTTTTAGTTCCATTCAGGACAACTTGCATCCATCAATTGTCTATCGGTGATCATTTGTAGACATTAAATCTGCTGCACTCTCCACTTTGGATCAGATCACAGATCTCCATCTCCTCTTCAGGCTCATCCAGCTCTTATGGGAAGCCGGGATGCTTTCCTAGGTCAGCCGACAGATGAAATCCTTTAGTGTATTAGCATTAAGATGAATCATGACAGTCCACCTTTCACAGGAAATGAGCCTGACTGATTGCCAGCTTTAAGAACCAAACTATGCTTCAACGAGGATCGTTGACTCCTCACAGCCCCGTGTCTTCTTCCCAACAATCCCCCCCTACCTCCCATGAGCCTTCATGCTTTCTCCAAGTCCACAGAACACATGTGGACTGGATGTGCCGCCTCAAGGTCCCCTGAGGATTTTAATGAGGACTAGGAGCTGGTACAGAACAGATCCAAACGGTTCTTTACAAACCTAAGCTTGTACAAGAACATCTCTATCTTTGTATTTATGATAAATGGTGTATACTAGTATAGCGCTTTACTACCTTCTTAGAAGTCCCAAGGCGCTTTACAGTTACAGTCACATTCATACACACATTTACACGCTCCGCTGCCGAGCACTGCCGCCAAATTATAATCACCAGGAGAAATATGGGGCTCAGAGTTTTGTTCAAGGACACTTCGACAAACGGGTGTACAGAGCGGGAACCGAACCTGCGCTCTTCCGATTGGAGGTTGACCGCTCTACTTCTGCACCTTATCATTATCTCAATGGAGAAATGTCACAGTCACGGATTGTTGACGGTAATTGGAGCATGATCTGCTACCGTCCACACAACGTCAGCGTTTTCAGGCTGTTTTAGTGTTATTCTACAGAAACGAGTTGTAGACATACCTTTCTTTCATAGAGAAAATGAAGTAAAGCTGTTCACAATAATAATAATCCAATAGAAAGTGCAGCTTGTTCATGCCTTCATTGAGAATTTTCACCATCATGAGGTCGATTTTCCATCCATCCATCTATCTTCTAAACCTACTAAATTCCTTCTGGGCTCCTTGGGTTGCTGGTGCCTATCCCAGCTATTATTGGGAGTAGGTTGGATACACTCTGGGTAGTTTACTGGTCTGCCCCAAGGTGCTGATAATTCAGTAAGCCAATAACAAAAACATTTTTTTTGTGTGTGTCTTATGGCCGCGTTACAGATGGAGATAAACCAGGAGCAGGAAGACTTGAACAAGTCAACGTCATTCAAAAGGTTTAATAACAAATACCAACACAAAGACCAGGGACTCAATCACACAAGGGGCCAAAATCCAAAACACACCTTAGGTCGAGGGGTCGAACCGGATAAACATTACTTAGATGCTCTGACACAGAATACAATAAAGATACTTCCCAAATTAAAGTGACCAAATCAGAACTCCAGGCAGCTGTGACCATATCCAGGATAACCCAGGGGGCGGGGCCTCCAGCAGAAGACACAGCAAACCTGCTCACAACAAAATAAACCAAAAAAGGTCATGAGGTGTTTTGCAGAGTAAGGCCTGCTGTTGTTTCTGCGGTCTTCATGTGTTTACCACTTTTCCTTCTTTTGCCGTTAAAAGTTCAAAAGTGCGTGGATGAGCTGCTGCTGGACGCTGGCGGTCATGAAGCAATGCAGCGAGGGATAATTTCTCCCTGAATTTTCCCTGCAGGCACTGCTGTTTCTCTGACAGCTGTTTCTCTGATCTGGAAAAAAAAGAGAACCTCAGCATGAAAACACTCCAAATGTAACCTTAGAATACACTGATAATTACAATATTTACAACTGCAAACAAATAGTTTGAAGAATAACAGTCTTCATTTACAAGAAGTTAGTTATTTGAGTTAAACTGAGAGTTAGAAACTCCAGTTTAAAGGGCTTGTACCAGGAGTCTGCAACCTTTAACATCGAAAGAAGCCATTTGGTCCAGTTTCTTACAGATCAAAATCCAACGAGAGCCAGCAAGTCCCACGTTTTTGTTTAGAAAAATACACAATATTTATGTTGATTTGATCAGTAAAAATAACTTTAAAAATGTACATTTGAAATATTACAACATTAAATTAGAAACAGTGTCTAAATGTTCTTTTACTTTTAACAGCAGCGCACACAAGTTCCGTTCAAAATAAAATATACCAATCAATATCCGGCTGCTGCAGCAAAGTCATTTCAAAATAAAATGCAACAGTCAAACATTGTGCTTTTTATCATTAGGATTTTGGTGCACCACCATTATTTTTTTCATTTTACTTTAAAATATAAATAACATTGAAATAGAATCCAAATATTAAAAAAAAAAAAACTTAAAACATTCAAATTAACCAAAGCTTTTTATTCTTGTTTTTTTAATATGTGAGGCACAAAACGCATAATTCTGGATATTTAAAAATTGTTTTAAACTGCATTTGTTTAAAACTTTTTGAGTTAATTACCAAAAAATAAGAGTTGTGGAGACTTATTCAACTAACTAACTAACTAACTAACTAACTAACTAACTAACTAACTAACTAACTAACTAACTAACTAACTAACTAACTAACTAACTAACTAACTAACTAACTAACTAACTAACTAACTAACTAACTAACACAAATTTATATATCATTTTGCGCTGTGGTTTGACACATTAAAAATTAATGGATGAATTAAAAAACTGAAACTGAAATAACTAATCAATTATTTTTTTGAATCAATAACGTTTTTTTTCTAACTACTGGGCTACAATAAAGGGATTAAAAAAAACACACGAGGCTGGAACTACAGGATGCACACCCCTGGGCTACACCATGCAGAATCAACTTTTTGGAGTTTAACTAACATTTTAGCTACATGCTAGCTGTTTTGGCCAATTTAGTCTTTTTTTCTTCAGTTTTTTTGGCTAATTTGAAATTCAGCTATTATTGTAGCTGGTCTCAGCTTTAGCGTTTTCAGAAGCATTTTCAACTATCAGCTACAGCGTTTTCAGATATCAGTTTCAAGGTTTTTAATCTATCTGCTTTTGCATTTTCAGCTATTAATTTCTTTGTATCAGGGTTCATTCACATGAACTGAATGTTTCATAACATTTGACCTCTTGAACTTTGCTTAAGTTGTTGTCTCACGTAGACACCCTGCAGTTCTGCGGGCTGCAGCTTCTCATAAATGTGGTGGTCGGGACTATCTAACCAAAGAAACATCTGAAACTGAATTGTCACCTGACCTTCTGCCGGAACACTTCTCCTTACGTACATGAAAGACAGAAGTCTTTGCTCGCATAAAGACGTGTTACATGTTGAGACTGACAAAGTGCCGTCTCGGCTCCACCTTTGGAAGGAGCTCAGAACAGCTTCAGTGGATATTTGATGCTACAATAATAATACATCTTTGACAGAGAGCATATCAATCTATCTTTCTTTCTTCTCAGTCTTGATTTGTAATCTCTGGCTCCTCCCTCCAACCATTTTTTTTTATTGGAAACTTAAATAATCATTATTTTAAATGATTAATCTGAACAAAATTAAGTATTTTTAGATTTAGGGTTACAAAATGGTATACAATGTCTTAGTTTTTTATGTACATAGTTTCTCATTTGGATCCTACACATGCTTTACTTTACTTTCATCTATATTCATTGTTATTGCTCCTTTAATCATTTTATGGTAAATCCACTTTTTGATTTGGCTGCAAACCAAAAACACCCAAAAAGCCTTACATATTTGTTCCCGCACATTTAAGTCAAAATAGATGATTTTAAACAATGTTTTCTTCAACCTTCAGGCAAAAATGACGGAAATATCACTGAGACGAAGTCAAAATCAGCCAGTTACTGACATATCTAAGTTGAAACAACAACCACAAAGGAAAACTGAAATGAGCTTTATTGATCTGTGAGGGGAAATCAGGTCACAGCGGCGGTGGACGGGGAGAACAGAGGCAATCGGAGGACATTAATTAGATTGCAGGACCCAGAAGATCTGCTCTGCTGGGGAGGATTTAGTTCACATTTGCTTTCAAGTGTAATCACAGAAAGACCTGAGCCGGACACAAACAGAACTCTGCAGGATGAAACCAGCACCGAGCTGCTGCCGATGTCCTCCACATCCAACAAGCCCCCATTTATATAAAACTCAAACTACATATTCACCTGCTTTCACTTATTGTAATATAATAAAAATATCTTCTTATTATTCTCTTACAGTCAAAATTAGCACATTTATTTGTAAACCGTGGTGAAGATTAAATTCCAAAACACAACACTGATAGTTTAAGATATTTTCTGTTATTTTAAATCCAGTTTTGTGTAATAAAAGCTGGATCCACATGTCTGTTATACAGTCATGTGACCTTGAAAGAAAGATGAGACTCAGATAGGAGCTGGAAGGGTTTGATATTTTGGGGAAAAAAAAGGTCTTTAATGTGAAAAACTGCTGTTTTGGAAATGATGCTTTCAGCCATGAGTTGTCAGGACTTGAGTTATGAGGGCGGGTTTTATTAAAGCAGGTACAGGAAGAGTTTTAAAGGTGGAAGGGACTGATTGAAGCGGCTGAAGCTTTGCTCAGAGCAGAAGGATTCTGGTCACTCTGCTCTTTATCGGCTCACAGACATTAAAGGAACATGCTCAGTTAAAGTGCGAGTACAGAACAAAGCTGCAGGAAGGCGGCAGATTAAACTGGGGCGGGTCTTGGGACAGAGGACCCTGGGAAAAGAAAATTTATGGATGTGCAGCTTTATTGACACAGACAGAGGTGACGGTGTTGACAGGTGGACCCTGCACCGAGCGCCGGATCGATGTGCCGTCTCACACCTGACTGGGCCGTTCTGCCGCCCTGGAGACGGTCGGACCTGAAAAGAAGTCAGAGCGGGACGGGCTTGCATCTGAATTAATGACTGATTTCAGACAGAAAGACAGGCTGCAAGTGCTGAGCTGGATCAACAATTTGAGAGAACAGAAAACTGAAAATATAAAAACTGTGTAAAGTTTCTCAGAACAGACAAACGTCAGCGATATTTAGACAAATCTGTCTTCACTACAGATGTTATAGACTGAAATATTTGGGGATATTTAGACTGGAAAAGTCGGTTGATTGGGAACAAATCCTGAACCTTGCATTTGGTCTGTATTTCAACCGGATATTTCTGTTTGAAACAAAAGCTTGTGAACAAAACCTTGTGAGTAAGGATCTCAAATCTACAGTCATGGCCAAAAGTTTAAAGAATGACACAAATATTACATTTCCACGAGGTGTGTTCCTTCAGGATTTTTAGGTGTTTGCCAGATGTTTCTATGGTATATTGACATACAATTAGAAGCATTTCACAAGTATCAAAAGCTTTTATTGAGAATTATGTTGGCTGGTTCTTTTGTGGCAGAGCTGAAATGCAGTGGAAATGTGGTTTCAGTGATAAAGTTCATTTTCAAAGGAAATAGGGACAAGGCAAATAATTGCAGTTGAGTGGATCATTCCTCATAACATTCTGGAGTATTTCCATGAAACTGCAGACTTTGGAAAAATGAATAGTTGTGTCATTCTCAAAACTTCTGGCCATGACTGCAATCAGATTATTTGGTGCATGTTGGACTCCAGCAGGGCTGCCCTTTATCACCGGTTCTGTTCATTGTTTTTATGGACAGAAGTTAAGTGCAGCCAGGGGCCGGAGGGGATCTGGTTTGAGGACCACAGGATTTCATCTCTGCTCTTTGTTGATGATGTTGTTCTGTTGGCTTCATCAAGCCAGGACCTCCAGCATGGATTGGGGCTGGGGTGAAGGTCAGAGCCCCTAAGTCTGAGGCCATGGTTCTCGACCGGAGAATGGTAGTTTGTCCTCTCTGGGTGGGTGGAGTCCTCCTGCCCCAGGTGGAGGAGTTTAAATATCTTGGGGTCTTGTTCTCGAGTGAGGGAAGGTCGGAGCGTGAGATCGACAGATGGATTGGAGCGCTTCTGTCATTATCACGGTCGCTGTATCGGTCTGTTGTGGTGAAGAGAGAACTGAGCCAGAAAGCAAAGCTCTCGATGTACTGGTCGATCTTTGTTCCATTACTCACCTGTGGTCATGAGCTCTGGGTCATAACTGAAAGAACGAGATCCCGACTACAAGCACCTGAAATGAGTTTCCTCCGGAGGGCGGCTGGGCATTCCCATAGAGATAGGGTGAGAAGCTCGGTCACCCGGAGAGATCTCGGAGTAGAGAGAGGAGCCAGTTGAGGTGGCTTGGGGATCTGATCCGGATGCCTCCTGGACGCCTCCCTGGAAAGGTGTTCCAGGCATTTCCCACTGGACGGAGAGCCCGTGTTACGGCGTCATGGGAAGGACTGAAATCCAGAATCTGGATTAATAAAGAAGGTTTAATAGCCAAAAAGTACTCCAAGAGAAGGCAAGTAACATAGGTGACAACACAAGACTCTGTGACACTGAAAGACCAAAAAACCATGACTTAAATACCTGACATACTCATGAAAATGTAATGCAGCTGGGGCAACCAAGTGAGAGCAAAGTTGGAGGAGCCTGGGAACGCCTCAGGGTTCCCCCCAGAGGAGCTGGAGGAAGTGACCGGGGAGAGGGAAGTCTGGACATCTTTGCTTAGACTGCTGCCCCCGTGACCCGGTCCCGGATGAGCAGAAGAAGATGGATGGATGGATAGATGGATGAACTCTGGTTCACTTTAATTACGTGAACCAAATATGTTCGGTTTGAATACACTCTCTTCATTTCTTAGAGTTCATTCTGTACAGTTGAACTTCTAGAAGTTGTTAAACTCGTGTCTGGACAGGTGAGAGTGAAGTGAGCTCCTGAGTTCTGCTGTGAGGGCCATGTATCTGATGGGGGGCTCCCTGTCCCACAGAGACCCCGTCCTCGCCGCCCCCTCAGGCTCTATTTCCGTAGAGTCATACATCGCCCCCCTCCCCGTTACCATAAATCATTTGGACACAGCTGGCAAAATGAACATGACTTAGCACTCTGAGCGATCCTCCAGGAACGCCAACAAGTGTGTGAATCGCAGCCAGCGCCGCTCCTCCCCATGCCGACACATAGCTAAGTAATGAGCCACTCCAGAACTCATTTCAGGGGATTTTACAGCGGACAGAGCTGCTGCTCGGCTGCTCCGCTCCTGTACAGAGCTTTTTTCTCTGCGTAAACAAACAGCACACAGATCACAGGAGACCGGAATTAAAAAGCCTCGTAAAACCGACTGTACATCATCTCATAAACATAGTATTTTATTACAGATCAGAGTTAAGAATGAATTTTACTTTATCCGTCACCTTCTTGTGACTGAAGTATTCTTTTGCTTACTAACATTAATAAGGCGGTGGCCATAGAGTACGGTCATGTATGCCAAAATGTAGGGATTTCCTGATCCGATCATGTGGTTGATGACTCGATCGACATCGGACGTTGTCCCCCGATCAGTATCTTATATTTAATTTATTCTTGTTATAATCAGCACTTAATATTGAAATCTTTCATATAAATACTCCACTAGAAGTCTGCATGCCATGAACAGATCACAAATTATAATTGCTGGAAAACGCAGCAGAAAACATTTTCAGCTCAAGCAGGAGGCGAGCAAACAATTCAGTCAAGCTAGCTAGGTGATCACAGATTCAGACTTCTGGGATCAATAACTCTTAAAAACTCTTTAAACTGACAGCAAGTGTCTCTATTGTTTTGTCCTAAAACAAACAACAACCTATGAAGGCATTTCAACAGAAAAAGACAGTTTTTGTCTGTGTTTAATGTTAAGCGCTTTGCTTTAGCACAGCAGCTGCTAACTGTGCTAAGCTAAATGCTAGCTCCGTGATTTAACTCCTCAAGACCCAAGCTGGTTTTTGATATGCCTGTTTTATTTCTCTGACAGATCAAAAAAAGTTAAGAAAAATAACTACTGTTGCAATAAAACTGAAAATGAGAGAGCTTATCACCCAATCGTAAGAATTTTAAATGAGGACAGAAATCACATTTAGTTAAAAATGTTATTAAAGATATTAAAACTAAAGTGATTAAACTTTCTCCCATGGCTAATTATCGCTTATATAACAAGAAAATAGTTAGTTTTTTCTTAGTTTTTATTTGCTCTATTTTTACTTGTTTATTAAAGCTACTTCAATGAAATGTTCTTAAGTTTTTAATGATAAAAGAAGTTTAATGAAATATGAATAAGGGATCATTTATTTTATGACTAACTTCTGCATCTGTAAAATTACCTGCATGAAGCCCAACGAGGCAAATTATTTTTGCGATTTTGGGCACATAAATAAAATTGAATTGACAACACAAATCTGTTCATGTTTAAATGTGTTACAAAAGTATCGGATCAGGATTCGGTATCGGCAAGTACATAAAATCCATTGACCCGGAATCGTTTCAGGCCCTAAATAACCTGATCGAGACTTCTCTACCAAAATGTCACCGTAGCCTAAATACAATTTTTTAGCAGAATTGGCAGGTGGTCGATTCTGGAAAAAAGTGAAAATTTGCTGGCAACACAGACCGAATTTAGGAGTTTTTCCTTACCAGGGAGGAGAGTCTAAGGGCTGGAATAACCAGTTTTAATTGGTCAATTTAGTTTAGAAATTAGCTGTTGTTTATATTTTATGACCAACATTCTGCTTCTGTAAAATAACCAGTATGAAGCCTGATGAGGAGATTGTTTTTGAATTGAATTGAACCGGATGGTCATGCAGCAGCAACTTGGTGGCAGGAAGGAGGCAGCATGATAACTGACTGATGGTAGGGTCTCCGAGGACCCCAAAATCGTCTGATGATCAGCCGATTTCAGACTCCCCCTGGGCCGCCGTCCCACTAAGATCCACTCAGTTCCACTCTATTATAAGAGTGCTGACGCCTGAACCCAAACTATCAGAGTTAGTGGAGTGAAACGCTGGACTAAACCTGCAGATGGAAGGACATTAAGATGTATGACATTCCGTCATCTGCTTCTGTGAGCATAAATGTCAAAACTCGCCACTAACAAATGAAACCTGATGTTTGAGGAGGTGTGGGGGGAAAATGGTTATTAAGGTTTTTCTTTTCCATGAATGTAAACTTTTCCTCCTGACTTTAGAACACCTCCTCTTCGTCAGCATTTTGCATGTGTGGGATTAAAAGCTCCGCTCTGAATGAATAGAAAGTTGGCCTTTTATTATGAGACACAAAATAATGGACCTGGGGCGCTGCACTGAGGAAAACTGCTGTCTCTCCTGCAGACAGTAAGTTTTAAACTGAAACAAAGCAGCGTTAGATTAGAGCAAATGTCAGTGTATTTGGGGGAGTGGATGAAGTGTTAGACCTTTACACCTGTTCTCATTAGCAGGCTGTTAAATGCAGCAGGTCTGTGTCAGCCATGAGCAGCTGGGAGGCCACTGCAGACTATATTTGACACAAGAGGTCAAAGGTCACCACACTGACCAGTCTTATTTTAATGACTTCTTTTCTCATGATTTTTACGACAAGCTCTAATCTTATGGAAATGTTGGAGAGATCACCGAACTTGACAAACATCAGAAAAGCTACAAACATGGATCCAGTGGTAGCTCCATCCATAACATGGTGTTACCACGGCAACAACATCATGTTTCAATCGGCTTAGTTTTAGTGGAATATCATATCCTCAGAGGTGCGCCCTCTGGAGGACATGTTGAACAATTGTACGTTTGTCAGACGTAAAAACTCAAATAACACTTTCAGTGATTTCATCAAAACGTTCATCTCGTTCAGGACATTACGCTTGTATTGTTGGTATTTATAAACTAGCTTTTTTTTTTTTTGGCTAATATGGCATCTAATGAGCTTTTGTATGCTAATTTGTAGTTTAGCTCTAGCAACATGCCAAAAATTCTGGCTAATTTGTTATCTACTGAGATTTTTATATGCTAATTTAGTTTAGCTTCTATTTTAGCAACATGCTAATATTTTTGACCAATTTAGTTTCTAAATTCTGGAGTTTAGCTTATATCAACGCAATGGGCTAGCTTTTTAGTCTAAATTAACATCTAGTAAGGTTTATTTGGGCTATTTAAATATTACATTACACATCAAATATTTTTGCAAAATTGACACGTATTAGGGATTTTTAAGCAATTTTACTACAACATTTTCAGAAGTTTTTGAAATCTTCAGAGCTCTTTCATTGTTCTTTAATGAAATTTCCAGTCTTTTAGCAAATTTAATAGCTTTTGCATTAAAAAAAAAAAAAGAAAAAAAAAGAGAGAGAGAATGCACAAGCAGCAATGAAACTACTACAACTACTTCAGCATCAGCAAGGCAAGTGCAGTCAAGCGACAAACGTCTTCCTCTGCCTCTCAGCTCTGCTGTGTTGGAGTGTTCATATTCAAACTAAACCAGTGCACCTCAAAATATCTTGACACTCTTTCTATTGAAAGTTACAGAGTTTCTTTAGTTTATGATACCAAAACACACAATTGTGAGAGTAGACAGTGAACAGTGCTGCTCCATACTGTTTCCCATGAGTTTCTATTGTGAGATTTGAAATAAATGTGTTTAAAAAAACCAAACTCCTAATCTTAACTCCTTCCTATTTGTGGTTACAGTTTCTTATCAGCTAAACTCACAGCAGGACCGTTAAGAGGGTCCATTTACAGTCTGTCTCTTTGTTCTCTCTAAAGTCTGAACTTTTTGGAGACAAAGACCAAAAACGGTCTGAGATCAAAGAGTTGTTCAAAATCAAACTTTCAGACCAGCGGTCAGAACCTCCCATCTGGAATGCTGGGGATGTTGTTCCTGGATGGGGTGAGGATCTCCATCCGGGTGGTCCGTCAGCAGAACCCATCTGTCCTTATCTGTTGCTGGTAATCAGATGTTCTAATGATAATGTGTCTCAGTACTAATCTGACCAAATGCGGTGATCAGAGTCAAGGCGAAGATCAAAGCGCTGGTCTGCAGCCAGACCGGCCTGCGCTCAAAAGCTGTGGATCAGCGGCCCGACAGCTCCGCTGCTATTTCTGGAGTGACTTGCGTTGACATTCAAACAGTCAGAGGAGCAGGGATCTTCTCCGCATGGAAACTCTGAGCGCCTTTCCCTGACCTTAAGAGGAGCTGGAAGGTGAAGTCCTCAGAGTCCCGCATCAGAACCTGAATGACGTGAAGACGTTAAAACGGGAACCTTGCTCTCGTGGTAAAGTTTTAGGATGAATGAAGCGGTTACAGTATGTGGACCACCGGAGTAAAGGGATTGCTTTCTTCAGTGGACGTTTTCAGGAAACTGAAAGAACGTTTGCCTTCCTCCTGAATGCAGAAGAGAGGTGAAGATAACTGTCTTTGAGGAAACCAGAACTTGGTGGTGCCTGATAAAGATGAAGCCGGCTGGAGCTCCAGATTCTAAGCTTGACGTGTTAATGTGAGGATAACAACAAACACACAACACCATCAGTCTTCCTCCCAACAGAGGAGGGGAAATCCGTCTCCCGCAGCAACCGGAGCTTGGATGCGGTTGCTACGGCTGTGTGAAGAAGACCTCCTCCTGGATTTGTGCTCAGCCGAGCGTTCTGGTTGTATTTGTGCACATCTGACACAAATTTCTCAAAGCTTTTGTAGTTTGAATTTTAATTTAAAGACCGAAACCTTTACCTGAAATTAAAAACTGTTGATGTCAAAGGAGAGGATACACTCAATTTGGGTTGCACATCCGTTGCCGTGCTGGTTACCCTCCCAAATAATCCAACCAGAACATAGTTATGTAGAAATGTCCACATTTTCCTATAACAATATATCGGGTTGGCAACCTTTAACCTTTAAAAGAGCCATTTTGTCTTGTGTTCTTCTCATCAAAACCTAGAAAGAGCCGCAAAGTCTTACTTAAGCCTTTAAGATATTTGGATACATGGCCTTTTTTTTATAATAAATATGAATTATGTCAATTTTTTGGCAAGAACAAAAGAAAATATATAAAAAGAACCTAGTATCTCTCAAAACGTGATTTTTTAAAAAAAAGCTTTTAACTAATGTTGTGCAGCATGAGATAATATCTGGTTTTAACTTTGCATAAAAAATCTGTTCATTCTGGAGGTAGAGTTGAACAAACAAAACGTCTTCAGGTCAACAGGGATGTAAAAACCTACAGAGTTTATCATCTATGTGAACCTCATTATCAATTTATAAATTTAAATAATCTAAATTAAATAAATGCTAATGCAGTAATACTTACTTTATTTTTTCTTTAATTTATTTATCTTTGTTCTTTTCCCTCTTTGTCCTCAGTACACTGGGTTTTGTTATTTAGTTCGGGGTTGGACCTTGGTAGTCTTAGTTTGTGGGCTTTGTTTATTTGTTTTCTTTAGGTACTTTTGGCCAGACGACCATTATCAGGGAGCTGCTGACTCAGACGGTCAACATGTCTGGATCAACAGTCTCCATGACTTATTTCATTTTCGTTTCGTTTGGTCAAGGAGCCACAATGGAGAGATAAGAGTTAGCTAGACTACATGATCTCTGGTCGGATTCAGTCTTTGCTTCTCTGGAGAGTCGTCTGTGAAAACAACCATTCCTATTCATTCTAACAGAGTTTATAGGATTGTCTCAGACACTAACACACTTTATTTTATCATTGGTGGCTCATTATAATTAATTTGTCATTCTAGTGTTTTCGATACTAGTTAAAACCAATATTGAGATGCTAATAAACCAATAACCTCAAATTGTGATGAAAACGTCAATCAAAGCGGAATTGTTTTAAAGTGTTTCTAAATTTAGAGTTGAAATGTTTGTGTCGCCGCCGCAGACGTGTGTGTGTGCCCGGCTGAGGGGCCCCGCTGGTGCGAGCGTGGGGTCTGAAGTGGCGTCCCTCCATTAACACGGACCGAGGTGTGCGTGAGCGATAACAGTCAGCTCTCACTCTCTGACACAATCGCACAAACGCACAGTCCTCCATTGTTGTTTGCAGTTCATGAGCAGCGCACAAACACACACACACACCGAGTGGAGTCATCACACACACTTCACAGCCCCCTCCACACTCACATGCCACCATGTTGACTCACTTACCATGAGATGGATGGATGGAAGTGCAGGAATGACACGCACGTCACATTCTCTCGGTGCGTTTGTGTGTCAGTCTAACTGGCATGGTGATGACTGGCTGTTCACCAGTGTGTGTGTGTGTGTGTGTGTGTGCAATGACTTCATTGTGTTATCAGTGTGTGTTCCTCCACTCATCCTGGAGTTTCTGAAGTCACATCAGCACATCTGAGTGCTCTCAGCAACTCTGGCTGTTTCCATAATCTGCAGCAGTCTGGACTAGAGATTGAATCAGCATCGATCATTGTTACTGTAATGTTTGTATCTGTAGCATCATCGGAGTCACGTTACATAACTGCGCTGGTTGCTATTCAAAGGTTTTATCTGCATTAACGTGGACTGCTGGTGCCGCCGTGTTTGGACCTGCACCTGCTTTGCATTTCATTATCACATTACACCTGCGTGACTCGCATGCTGCTGTTGAACCAGAGCGGCTGCGTGAGAAGAGATTACAGACCAACTCTTTTCTGATGGGGTCCTGTTCCTGTCTAATATTAGACCATTCTGGATCATTTTCACTGTTTATGCAGGCTTCAAAGACTTGTCCAAATCTATTTTATTTGATCTTATTCCAAATGGTTCAATTCAAGATTTGTTTTTGTACCACAAGATTGTTGACTCAAGGAAAATTCCATATAAAATGAACAAATACAGACAAGTTTTATAAAATAAAATTAGCCAAAGGAATAACTTAACATGAGCAAAAAAATAAAAATAATAAAATTGAAGCAAGTTCTATGTCATCTTAAATGGGTAAAAAAGCAGCTTAATTGCCTTACAACTTGATGTCCCGGGGGGGTGGAGTCACTGCGGTGGGCCTGTGACTGAAACAGAGTGTTGTAGGTGAAGCTTTGTGCTCCTGAAGTGATCCTGCTCCTCTTCCCATTATCTTCGTCACCTAAAGTCTTCCTTTAGTTTTTGCTGTGATCAGAAAAGCTGAACTTCACTGAAGGCAAATGGATCTGGTTCTGTTGGAGCTTCAGGACTGGTTCTGGTTAGCCCTCTATGCTGCCCAGATGTGGCCACGTGGGCGGCGATGAATGTGATCAGATCTGAGAGGGGAATATCAGTCATGACAACACCTTCCTCGTGTTTTCAGCTCTGTCCGTGCAGTGACACGCGTGGGCGGGCTGTGGCGGCGTAGCGAGCCTGCGGTTCTAACGTTGATGAGGAAACACAGGCTCGGTGTTTTTGTTTGGGACGAGCATGGACGTACAGATCCATCTCTGAAGTTCGGTGGCTTTCAAAATGCCACCTACACCCACGTTCTGCTCACAGAGCTGTTAGATTCCTCACATCGCAGGTGTCAGAGAAACTGTAGTAGCAGTTGTGTAATCACCCAACTGGCTTCTTTAAGATCTTGAAGTGTTTCACCGCTGATTCTGGAATAACGTTTTCATGGCTTTCTGTGCTGCAGGAAGTGTCCAGACGGGTTTGAATGTCTGAAAGCAGGAAGAAACCCAAACTACGGCTACACCAGCTTTGACACGTTTGGCTGGGCCTTCCTGTCGCTGTTTCGTCTGATGACTCAGGACTACTGGGAGAACCTTTACCACCAGGTACCTTCTAGGACACATGTCAAAGTCAAGGCCCGGGGGCCGGATCCGGCCCTCCAGATCATTTTATTTTAATGTTATCAATGACCCGATGTTATCTTGCACTTATTTCTAACTTGTATCATTTTGACAAAATATATTTTTATGGAGAGTAAAATATTGAAAGTCATTAAAGGTTTAAGTTGATTTATTCTGGAATAATATTCCTGCATTTTTATTATTCATAAGTATGTTAAAAAATTACAGTTTTAAAATGTTTTAAATTGACATTCTGCTAGCTTTTTGGACTATTTTGGCCCTTACTAAGATTTTTTAGGCTGTTTGGGAGTGTAGCTACATGCTAGCTGTTTTGGCTAGTTTAGGTTTTTATTTGTTTAAGTCCCCCTCCAATGAAAATAATGTTTTTTGAGTTTTCAACGTGGATGTGTGGCATTTTTCTTATGAAATAGAAAAAAATATAATTAGAAATCATTTCTAGTTTGCATTTCCGAGTATTTCTCCTTTTAAGTGTCTGTCACTCAAACTGTCCGAGCAAAACTCTGTTTGAATTCCTGAGCTTTGCTTATGTCACGATAGCTGCCCCGGATACAGCCTAGAGGCCGGAGAGGATAATATAACGTCCCACTTCTGTGCTGTAAAGGATTGTAATTCAGTGAAAGGCCATACTGATGTTAGCCTTCATTATTTTACCAAGGAGTCTGAGGAAAAATGGATTGGATTTATTGGTCACAGCAACGTCAATAATTATTCCATCATTTGCTGAAAAAGAGACATTTTTCAACTGGATGGAGAAAGAATCAGAGTTTTGTTAGAAGTTATTTTGAAGAAGAATGCAGCACACATTGGACAGCCAGCACTTTCACCGGTAGGATTTCTTCTAGGCTGATGTTTTTGTATGTTTTTTATATGTGACGAGCAGGAAAGTTGATTGAAAATCATGTCGGCCCCTCGTCATGCAGGGAAGCCACGCGTTATTGCATCGCACGCTTGTATTTTCATTGCGTCCAAGAAGGGATTATTTTGGCCTCAAGTATTTAAAAAGAAACTGAAAGTAAAATTCCATTAGCCGTCACTAATATGCTGTCCGCTTTAGATCCGAGCTGCTTTGGACCGGCGGGCTGCAGCAGCAGCTCCGCTCAGGATCCACCGGGTGGTTTAACCGGACACCGGAACCGTTCTCCTGAACGTAACCCTTCGTCTGTGTCTAAAAACGCCACCAATGGCTTTTTAAGACATTTAAGATGTGGAATTTTTGTTAAAAAATTCACAGTCCTAATTAAAACCCCACTTGGAACATTTAAAGAAAATAAAAGAAAAGAAACAAAAGAAAAGAAAATTCTTGTAGGGAGACTTAAAATTTTTTTAGGCTATTGTGGAGTTAGGTAATATTGACATGCTAGCAGTTTTGGCTAACTTTGGCTTTTTTTTCAGTTTTTTAAGATATTTTGAAGTTTAGCTATTTTTTTAGCTAAACTTCATTTTGGCAAACCTAGGTTTTTTTTTGGCTTTCAGCTTATATTTAGCTGGTTATCAGCTTCAGCATTTTCAGCTGTGTTTTTAGCTATCAGCGTTTTTAGTTATCAATTTCAGCATCTTCAGTCGCCAAATTCAGCTTACAACATTCACACAAGCATTATTGCAGGTAATGCTAAATATCTAGTTTATAATTATGTAAAAAAAAAATTATGGTTTTAAAAGTTTTACAGATGTAGTTTTAAAGTGTTCAATAAATGTTTATCCTGTTCGTCCCGCGACCGTAAGTGTGTTTTGGATTTTGGCCCCTTGTGTGGTTGAGTTTGACACCCCTGGCTTATAGTGATCTTCTGATCCATAGACACTCAATGAAAAATGAAAGAGCTTTTCATTCTATTTTTTTGTACTTGAAGAGGAAAGAGACACTTTTCTCAGTTTCTTCATTAACTCTTGTTATTATCAACACACCATCAAACCTCATGTTATTTGTCAGTGGAGGTACACTGACAAAGACGATTTATCCCATTTGACCCGTCAATGAAGAACAGCTGATTTAAGGCCTGGGACTAAACCTGAGCCGTCCGGGCCCAAAGGTAGAAGCAGAAAGGAATCCTCGCCTCCATTTTCTCCCTCTGTCCCTGCAGACCCTCCGTTCTGCCGGGAAGACGTACATGGTGTTCTTTGTGGTGGTCATCTTCCTCGGCTCCTTCTACCTGATCAACCTCATCCTGGCTGTGGTCGCCATGGCGTACGAGGAGCAGAACCAGGCGACCATTGCTGAAGCTTGCCAGAAGGAGAAGGAGTTCCAATTGGCCATGGAGAGGCTCAAGAAAGAACAACAGGTAGGCGGAGCCAAGCGTCTCAGAACCAAATGAACGTCTCCGAGGTCACGCTTCAGGGAGGTTTTTAGGACTGTCCCGGCTCACAGAGGCGCAGTTTAAACTTTTTCTAACTATCGAGGTGACCCATATCACTTGGGTGTCACTGCTTCAGACATCAAGTTAAGAGGTGGAAGGGGTAGATTTGACTCAGATCCAGCTTTTAGAGCAAATACTTAGAAATAATTTGGTGCTCAGGTTGGCACTCGAGGGACGTCCACATGTATTCCTGCAGCTTGCAGCCTTCATAGTCCACTCGCTGCTGAGCACACAGCTTCCCGTCGCGAATGATTCCCTCACATCAGACAGGAAGAGCAAATTCATAGAAGACCACATTTCTTCCTGTAGATTGCTGTTCAAAAAACTAGTGAATCTGACGCTCGGACGTCTCTCGATGCCTCGCCCTTCGGCCCACCATTGGACAGCTTGGAAGAGCGAAGGCGGAGCCAAGCGCTGATGGGCGTTGCCGACTCAGATGCAAACTTATCAGATGAAAAGCTTCTGCAGGTGGACATTACAGATGCTGGGAAGGTAAGGACAAACAGGCCTTCAGTCTAGACAGATATGACCAGAAGTTAAACCCATAAACTCCTCGTCCTCTCCATATCCAGTCCCTCCATCCCTTCCTCGCCCGCTCCTTCTCCACCAGGACTCGGAGAGGAAGCCAGGTCTCCTCCATTTTTAACTTCCGCCTGAGGAGCCGGGGGTCTGAAGGAGAGATGGCTGACGATGAGTACAGTGTCCCGGGGGATGTGGAAGGTGTCAGGAGTCGCACATACAGTGGAGGAACCTTCAGCGGGATTCTGCCCCAGCCGTGGTCCAAACGGCGGCTAAGCACCTACAGCACAGCCAGCAGGAACTCCCAGGTGAGCGGTTCATCATATCAGTACACAACACCACAACACCACCTGGACAAATGAGAGCCTTCACCATCTTATTCATTTAGATTCTAAATTAGTCAAAGAAATTCAGCAGAAAGATTCAAATGAAAATGTAACACAGTCATTTTGAAATAACAAAAAATCTAAAACTAAAAGCAGAAATCCTGACTGTTACCAAAAGGACTCACAATGCCAAAAGAAAAGTTTTTTTCTATAATAAAATAAAATACTAGATGTAATAGACCTGGAAATAAAATAAAGTTATAAAAAAGTAAACCTACAATAGTAAACCTAAATCCTAAAATAGTCAAAGACATAACTATTACTCCTTTTTACCACATAAATCAAAAAATGACTTATTCAATTTTAATTGGCTAAAAAGTATGAAACTGCTAATAAAATAAACATTAATATTGACCAGAAAAAAAGTTAATACAGATTTATAAGAATGCTAAATTAATTAAAGAAGGGAATTTCTGTGATAATAAGCAAAATGTGTCTGATGAAAAATTTTTATTTTGGTGTTTATAGCTTGTTCTTATGACATTTTTAAATAATGTAGAACATATTTAAAGAATTAGGTTCAAATTGCATTTCTGAGTTTTCTAAATTAAAATAGTTGTGAATCAATTGTTGTGAAATGCAGTGAGACAAATATCGTGGTTGTGACATTGGGCGGGGCCACAACCTCTCTGCTCTGCTCCATTCTGATCCTCCGCTTCCTGACAAATAGATTCATGAACGTCTTTGTTTTCCTCGTCTGAGCTGGAATCTGGCTCCAATGTTGCTCCAGTGCAGCTCGCCATTTCTGTTTGACTGCTAATGTGGGTGTGGGGGGCTGTAAGCTAGCTGGAGAGTGTGTGAACAGATGGGTGACGGAAAGGGGGGCGGGGTTGCTCCATGCTAACAGGCCTGGCCACAACCCAGAGGTGAATTTCTAATGGACTCTTGCAGCTCATAAAATGGTTGTAAAAAGACTTCAGTCTGAGTTCACAGCTACAGACACGACAGTTCCTGGATCTAATAAGTTGTTCTGCTCTGTTGGTTTAAACGGAAATCTACAATAGAATAAAGCAGGAGTATGGGGGGGGCCGCCTGTAAATCTGCTAAGTAAAATTTTGACATCAATGTTTTCGGATATTTAGCATGTTTTAGGAAAAAAAAAACAGGTCTTGTTTTTCAAATGTATTACTTCACCTTTTACATTAATGTATTTAGAAATCTTACATTACTAACTTAATATTTAGCAAGCAAGCTAAATATTTAATTTTAAGATAAATATTGATTTTGAAATTAAATATTTAGCTAGTAAATAAACAAATATTTAATTTAAAACGAAATATTTTTTTTATATATATTTACATCCATTCTAAATATTTAGTTTTTAACTATAGTTTTAGAATGGATCTAAATATTCAGTGTTTAATTAAATATTCAGTTACAAACCATATCTTTAGTTTTTAATTATATATTTAAGATGAATCTAAATATATAGTTAAGATGAAATAATTAGTATTTTTAACTAAAGTATTTAGTTTCATTTAGTTTTAACGAAATATTTAACTCTAAACCACATATTTAAATCCAAGCTAAATATATAGTTTTTTGCTACATAGGTTTTCTTAATGAACTTTTTAGTGTTTCATTAAATATTTAGTTAAAAACTGAATATTTAGATCAAATATTTAGTAAGCGGACAAAATATTTAGCTCCAAACAAGATATTTAGTTACAAAACTAAAATATTTAGTTTGGAAAATAAATATTGAGATCAGATCTAAATATTTAATTTCCTAATATTAACTATTTAGTTCGTAAGCTAAATATACAATTTTGAAATAAAAATTTAGCTTTAAATTAAATATAAAGCTTGATACCTAAATATTTAGTTAATAAATGTAACAATTAAAAATACATTATTTTAAAGAATGAAAATATGCATTTAAAAAAGACCTGTTTTTTTTCTCCTATAACATCCTAAATATCTGAAAACATTGATGTCAAAATTTTATGTAGCAGATTTCCAAGCGGCCCCCCATACTCCTGCTTTATTCTATTGTAGATTTCAGTTTAAACCAACAGAGCAGAACAACGTATCAGATCCAGGAACTGTCGTGTCTGTAACTGTTAACTCAGGAACGTGGTGAATGCTGTAGAGCACTATCTGAACTGCTTGTTTTCAGTCTTGCACCTTTTTCCCAGGAGGCACCAGGCTGTGCTGCAGATTGGAGGTTTCAGATGCTCCATCTTCTCGTTCAGTGGACTAACATGGTGTTTGGAGCACAGCTGAGGTTCAGCTGCTCCACTGTGGTGGCTACAAGTGTTTCAGTGAAACCTGAGCGACGTGCACTGACCGTGAAAAGCACAACTGTGGCTTGACAATTTATTTTATGACTTCCAAATGTGAGGCACTAAGAGTATCACATACCTGTGAATTTTCAGGCCTGTTGGTCCCCAAAGTGTCATCTTTAAAGCGCCACAGCCAAGTCATGCCAGGAATGTGAGCCTCTCTAATCACTAATGTAACTCTGACAGCTGTGTGTCCTCTGAACGGGGCATTAGAGGTTTTAATGAAGAGCTTTTAGTCTCTGGAGACTTTTTTCAGAAGCTCCAACAACTACATTTCTTTCATAAACAAAGTTTGTGTTTTAGTGACTTGTGTCCAAAGCATTTTTGAATTAATAGTAAAATTGTACTTTTGGAAAACTTTATGCTTTAAAGCCAAAGTGATGGTTTAGAAGGTGTTAAAGTCCCTAAAGAACCAAAACCAGCCTCCATTGTGCAGCTTTTAAAAAGTTCTCTCTCAGGAGGCCGTCTCTACCACCGCCAATCCCATTTGACCCTAAAGGAGGATTTGTTTGGTTGGAATATTAGCTTTGGGACTCGTGTGATTGCTAAACTCTCCAAAGGTTTAGCATTGGTTCCATAACAGCCTATATCATGTGGGCAAATACTTCCAACTCTACAAGATCTCTGCTTTTAAACGCCCACACAAAACGTTCTTCTTTCATTTATTGGTGACAGCAAAGTTATTGAAGAGTACATACTTCCACCTACTGTAAATGCTGGAGAGCTCGAGGTGCTGATGTGAAAAAAACATGATCCTGCACAGATTGGAATGGATGGACCCTCTGCTGTGGAAACGGTTTGACAGGTTTAACCAAAGATGAGCAGTACTAGACTAGGGGTTTGACGATTGATCGATTTCTATTCCTACGATCCAACTGGATCTATCTGTCTGAGCAATTAAATCAAATCGACCTATACTGTTAAAAAAAAGTTTAAAAATAAGATAAACAATCTTGGAATATAACAGGGGTCGGCATCCTTTAACGGTAAGAGTCATTTGGGTTTCTGTTCTACTGATCAAAACCTAGAGGATTTGGGTTTACATTCATTACCTTTTTTTATAATAAATATAAATTATGTCTATTTTTTGGCATGAACAAAAGTAAAAATATAAAAAGAACCTAGCATTTCTCAAAATGTGATTTTTTTTTTTTTTTTTTTTTTACATTTGACAGAAGCTCAAATGACTTATTTTCAAAATAAAAGATGCTCTGTGTCAAACAGGATCATCTCCATGCAGCTCTGGGCAGATAGTAACCAATGTTGTGCAGCATAAGATAATATCTGCTTTTATCTCATAAAAGATCAAACTTTTGACCAAATTTTAGCTTTGCAAATAAAATCTGTTCATTCTGGAGGTAGAGTTGAACAAACAAGACGTCTTCAGGTCAACATAGATGTAAAAACCTACAGAGTTTATATCTATGTGAACCTCAGACATCAATTTATACATTTAACTAATCTAAATTAAATAAATGCTAATGCAGTAATCCTTACTTTAATTTTTCTTTAATTTATTTATTTTTGTTCTTTTTCCTCTCTCTGTCCTCAGCAGTCTTCCACTGCTGGGTTTTGTTATCTTAGTTTGGGGTTGGACCTTGGTAGTCTTTATTTGTTTTCTTTGGGTAGTTTTGATTAGGAGGAGCTGCTGACTCAGACGGTCGACACGGCTGAGTCAGCAGTCTCCATGAATTATTTCATGTTTAAGGAGCCACAATGGAGATAAAAGATCCACATGTGGATCTGGAGCTGCAGGTTGCAGACCTCTGAAATGGATTTGGATTGAGGTACAACATGTTTACTGCACTATAACCTTTTGAATTAATCAAAGTCATGTGACCATACCGCGTGCTAGAATGTTCTAATAATGATGATTCTGATGTGGAAAAACTTCAGAGGGCTGAACTTTATCAATCTAAAATGTGAATGGATTTGACATGCATGCTTGTTTACTTGTTTGTTTGTACACATATTTAATTTATCATCTTGAAAAAAATGCAAGAATCTGGAAAATTTCACCAGCACTGTTTAGTACCAGCTATTTATCTGTGAGTCGCACTGGTGAATCGGATCTTCCAAAATGAACCAAAACCGGCTGAATTGTATCAACAACCACAAACTATGATATGAATCAAATCATTGTTGAAACAAATCTTTACAGCCCTAGCTAGGCCTCTGAGAAAATCTGTCAAAAACTTTTAGCGCATTTGCAGACTGTCTTTAAATAAGCAAAATACATATTTGTCTTATCAAGAACTCTTATTTTAAGAAAGAGATTCTATGGACAAGAGCTTTCTTGATAAATGCATGTTTTTAAAGACAGAAAATCTGACACTTTCTCCTAAAACGACAGTCTTTTTACCTTCAGATTCTGTTTATCTGGTGAATAAACTCAAATAACTTCATCAATGCTGACTCTAGTGACCTACCCAGAGGTGACAGTGCTTTTGCCTCACAGTGAGAGGACCCTGGTTCTGTGTTTCATTTGCGTGTTCTCTTCATTTTTGTGTGGATTTTCTCAATGAACTCCAGTTTCCTCCCACAGTCCAAACACATGTTTTAGTGGTTGGTCGATTACTCTAAATTGTCCCTTGTATGGCTGTGATGATGTGGCTTTGTGACAGACTGTTGTCCCGGCCCAGGTGCCCCCCCCTTTCACCCTTTGATAGAAGGGCCAGACCGGGAGCATACGCATGGCGCATTTTTGGTAATCCACCTCATGCGGGAAAAATAACACACAATCTGGACGAAAACATGCTTTCAGGGTTCCTACAAGTTTCATCAAGTTAAATTTAAGACTTTTTGAGTCCTTTTATGGCCATGCATGTCAAAAATTAAGACCAATTTCTTAGACTATTTCCCATTTCATTAATTATCCCCTTTTTATTAATTAATTACCAATTTTTTTATATATATTCGCATTTTTAAATATTGAAATATTAGAAAGAAAAATTAAATTTTCTGACCAAAATTGTCGCTTCTTATGTTGTTGTTTGAGTTCTGTGCCGTGATCCTTTAGAGCTCTTCATTTTTTATCAAACAGATTCAGCGTGTTAGTGCATAACAACTGGTTCTCCTGATGTTTTTATTAACATTAAAATAGTCTTAGTTGAAAAAAAAAATTATATTTAATGTCAAATGGAGTAATTTCAAGCAGCACCATTTTTTAAATTCAGATATCCAAATTTGAGACATTTTAAAGGCTTTTTAAGGTGTTATTTATAAATTCAATGATTTTCAAGACTTTATAACCCTGTAGTTTAGTCTTGATTGAAAATAAATGTATGTATTTGTTCAAACAGAATGCTTTAAATTCTGTTTGGAGAGTCAAAACTGAAGCTTTTGTTCTCATTTCAGCGACAATTCCACCAATGGGTTGAAGTCCATAAGGAAAAAAATGCAAACTTAGAGAAATGTTGCATTTATGTGGTGTTTGAATTATTGGAAAAATATCTGTCCAACTCAAAAAACACACTTGAACATCAGAAAAACAAAAAATGTTCCAACAACACATGGAAAAGGTCAGTGGGTTGATAGTGCTTCATCGACATACCAGAAATACAGGGGAAATAAAACATTATAAGGGTTAACATTGTGTTTTTCCCACCCCTGGGTCAGGCTCTAGCACATCATCATACCTCAGACAAGGCCTGATTTCCCAGGCCTTGTCTGGGCTACAATGGTGGTGTAGTGGTTAGCACTCTGGTCTCACAATACGATGGTTCAAATCCTGGCTGAGTTCTTGAGTTCTTTCAGTGAAGCATTTATAGGTTTCTCCAGGCACTTCAGTTTCCTCCCATATTTGTATGTTCAGGGTGAACCCCCCCTTTACCTGAGATTTTCTGGGTGGGCTCCAGCAACCCTGTGATCCTGAATGGGAATCAAGCCATATTTAAAGATGGATGGATGGAGGACTTTGTTGTTAGGTTTTTCTATTTTTAAAGAATGAACTCAGTGTCCTAAAAAGTCTAATTCTATCTTATGCAAATGAGGGAAAAGCACCAAAACCAACCAATCGCACTTAAAGCTGATGTGGAAGAGAAGACAAACTCCTTAAGCTGCATTCACATCATAAACCATTCCTGCAGCTGAATGTCCAGCTCCAGTGTTAAGACAATGTGCAAATGCGGCACAATGTGAGCATTGCATGTTGGTCTGGCAGCATTTTGGGTGTGGCGGCGGGATTTGGGTAGAGTGGTACGTCAAGAGTTCATCTACATGAACTTTGACAAAGAAGACGTGTTGCTTCAACCAATCAGGGACTCAGATTTTGCCTTTGACGTGTTGATGACGTGATTAGTGGGTGGAGTACTAAACCAACATGGAGGAGACATTCTTTTTTTTTAAAGTCATATCTTTTATTTTTGTAGAGACGATGATAAAAAATCTGTACTTTTATCTGACTAACAGCAAGTGGGTCACAGAGAGATGGAAGTACCGCTGAAAGCAGCCGTCATTCAGACGGTGAAGTTCATCGTACTGGGAGAGTCTCGGAATGATTTCATGAACCTAGACATGGAGACGTAAACGCTTTAAAAAAAAATAAACCTGATCGCTACACATCAGCTGTGTCATTCATTCACTGTAAGTACTGTATATACACAGACACTGGTCTATGAAGCGGGTCAGGCTAATAACATTTGATGGTAGCTCCTCCCATTTGTGTCTGGACCATCAACTTTTATGAACACTTTCACTGACAAAGTTCAACGATGAGACAAACATTTTTGGATCCCTGCTGACGTGTGTTTTGTGCTTCTGTGTCGTTCCAGGTGTTTTATCCAACCCTCAACATCAACGGGAAGTTGTTTGTTGCTGTGGATCAGAACGGGGTTTCCCCAGCGCCACTGCAGGGGCAGCTGCCTGCCTGCACCATGGAGAAGGTCAAGGAGGAGAGTGTGAGTCCGGTGTGCGTCTGCGTGTGTTAGTGTGTGTGCACGGCAGTGGAAACAATGGTGGAGCCTGCAGCCATCCAACACTCAGACATGTGAATTATGAATCAGCGCTTTGCATAACTGCGCTCTGATATCATGGCTAAAGACACACTCATACGGACACATACCAAGCAGCTCAGGAAACAATGCCACGTGCACAAACGAGCGCGCACGTTTCCCTGAACCCAGTGCTGTGGAATCAGAACCCTGAAGAATCCGACTCTGGACCGACACAGACTCCGTATCGCATAGGTGTCAAAGTCAAGGCCCGGGGGCCAGATCCGGCCCTCCAGATCATTTTGTTTTATTGTTATTAATGGCCCGATGTTATCTTGTGCTCATTTCTAACTTGTATAATTTTGACAAAATATGTCTTAATGGAGAGTAAAATATTGAAAATTGATTTATTCTGGAATAATATTCCTGCCTTTTATTCATATTTGTGTTTAAAAGTTAAGTTTTAAAAATTGACATTCTGCTAGTTTTTTGGACTATTTTAGCATTTACTCAGATTTTTTAAGCTATTTTGAAGTTTAGCTATTTTTTCAGCTACATGCTAGCTGTTTTGGCTAATCTAAGCTTTTTTCCCACCTTTTTTAGGCTAATTTGGCTAACATTTTAGCTGGCTATGAGCTTCAGTGTTTTTAGCTTTCAATTTCAGCATCTTCAGCTATCATCAACTTCAGCTTCAGCTTACAATGTCTTATGTTTATATAGGTAATTTATGTTAAAATGTTTTAAAGTTTTTAGTTGTTCAATAAATGTGTATCCTGTGTGTTTTGGATTTTGGCCCCTTGTGAGACTGAGTTTGACACCCCTGCCATATCGAGACTGTCTTCCCTCACAACAACTCAGCAGCAGATCCTCTGATTTCATTCTCTACCAAACATTCCTCTGATATCTGCGGCTAAACAGGGACAACTCCAAATTTAGGCAAAACCGTGGAGGAGTCACTGCAAGCTGGAGCGGTTTGACAAGTTTGAGCGAGCAACTGTAAGGCATGGAAGGAGGGATGAGGAAGAAGAATGTAACCATCAGAGTACGGTGGCCCTGAAGTCCAAATCACACCAACAAATCACTCAATGCAGAAACATAAAAAAATCACAACAACAATTAAAAAACTAAGACGGATAACAACATGAACATTTTAATATCTTCATCTCACGTCGTAGGAAGGTGTTAGGGATTCTATTAAGAACTACAATACATTTTAGAAAATTGAAAAAATAAAACAAAACATTTCAGCAAACAAAGTAATTTCCTGAAATCAAAATGAAATGCTAAAGAACAAAACCCAAAAAGAAACCAGAGACATTCGGTTCTGTGGGACATCTCTGATTGGATGATTATGTTCAGAGTCACTTCATGATTAACAAACACCCCCCCACAGTACCAACCGGTTCCTTGTTGTATTATATTTCTTTGCATTTCATTTTTATTTCTGGAAATTGCTTTTGTTTCCCAATTTTTTGTTCTTTTTTACGTAATTGTAAAAAGTAGGCACTATGGGACGTTGCTGATTGGATGATGAAGTTTGTCCATCAAAAGTTGTTTGGCATGATACTGGATATTTTCATCCAATCAGCGATGTCCTATCGTATCTTTTGTGGTTTCATTTCTTAACATTTCATTTGATTTCTGGAAATTACTTTTGTTTTCCAAACCATTTCATTTATTTATATTTATATATATATATTTTTTAACTGTCTTTTGGTTTCTGGGATTTTATTTCTAAAAACATAATGTTGTTTCTTAATTATTCCTAATGACAAAACCCAGAAAATTCACGTCTTTGTTCTCCTCTCACGTCTTTCCTCACCAGGCAATGGTGTACTAAAAACACCTCAAAGTTGAATTTCAATTCGGAATTAATTGAAAGCTTTTTGTCTTATTCCATATCGAGTCACACTAAATATCTACATCTTCATTCCAGTAATGTCATGAAAAACCTTTGATTGTTTTCCTCCTTGCATTTTCTTCACATTTACACTTTGGTTTCTTAACGATTCAATAATGAAGACGTGATAGAAGATTCAAACAGTTGTTAACCACAAGCACAGGCCTTCCTGCAGGCGGTCATAACCAGCTGATGATGACTCTATTATTATAATGATGCAGCATTTAGATGCTTTCAGTGATTTAGGCGTTTGTTTGCATCTAATGGCAGTGGGGGGGTGCGGGGTCTTGCCAAAGAACACAGTGGTTGGTCGGCCTGGGAATTGAACCCCTAACCAACCAATTAGCTGACAGCTGCATGTTGATGTGTCCCCATGAGAATTCTTCAGTGATGATGCTGCAACAGATGGAGATGTGCAGAGTCATCACGGATACATAAGCTGTGCAGGAAATGACTCAGAATCAGAGAAAAAGATTTTTCCTGAACATCTGATAGTATTAATATTGTAAGGAAGGGATTGGTTGTTCACCACAGTGGGGGAGTGGTCTCCAACCTTTTTTAGGTTGGATGAGGATGAAGGTGGCGTTATCTTTTTTAGTTTCCAGGAAATCAACTCTTTAAATGAAAAAACTCCCATTTGATGTGAAGCTTAAAAAGACAGTTAAGAGAGGATAAAGATTCAATAAAACAAAGTAGTTGATTGGTAGAAGTTTTTTTCTGATTTATAAAAATAAGTAAAAGCAACATTATCGGGTCATTTTCCTCTGAATACCATTTTAACAATGAGAACTCAACCCGGAATCAGTTTATTTTTTTCAGGCAAAAGATTCATCCTCTTTTGTTTCTTATTGAATATTGAATTATTGTTTCTTTTTATTTAACATAGAGAAATATTACAAGTTTCTGCAAATCAGACATAAATATTTGCAGCTTGTTTAAACTTAGCCTTTGTATTGGACCCATTAAAAGGTGATGTAGATTTTGCCTTAAAAGTCAAAGTAGCTAAATAAAGTAAAATCAAATGACACAAATGTAGTTAAACTGGTATTTTCTATATCATATTTATCTTGAATCTACCATCTCTGCAACTTTATTAGCAGCGAATGTGTAACAACAGATCAAGGGTGTCAAACTCAATCACACCGGGGACCAAAATCCAAAAACACACCTAAGGTCACGGGCCAAAAAGAAAACATTTATTGAAACACATAAAAAATCTAAATTGTTAAAACTTTTAAACTTTCAAAACGTAAATTATGCAAAGTAAAATCTTAACAAATGCCAAAATAGTCCAAAAAGCGGCAAAATGCCCATTTTTAAAACTTTAAAACTATAAATAAATGTCAATATTTTACTCTCTTTAAAATTATATTTTGTCAAAATTTAAAAAGTTATAAATAAGCACAAGGTAAAATAAAATGATCTCGAGGGCCGGATAGAAATACCCAGAGGGCCGGATCAGGCCCCCGGGCCTTGACTTGACACGTGCCGTAGAAGGATGTAGTGAATAAAATAAACTTTTATTCAGAGAATAAACAAAAGTGAAATATTATGTCATCTTATGTAGTTTTTTTTTTTTTTTGGTCTGACGCCTGATACTCAGTCGTTTGTGGACCGGTACGGCTCCATGGGCCGGGGGTTAGTGACCACTACTGTGATGTATTCTTTTGAGCAGCTATATAAGATGATTCTTTCTGCCAAACTAAAGGGTTCCTGGAGTTTTTTTTTTATTATAACAAAAATCTTGTCAGACATTTTTATCCAAAGAGACATTCACATTTTGGTAACAATTTGCAGCAACTTTCAGCTAAGTGTCTTGTTCAATAGTAAAATGACTGACAAAGCTCCCAACCAACTAATTACCAGCTTCACCTGGAGAGCTGCAGCCTCGTATGCTCCTCTGGTAGAACCTGTTTTTTCAACTGTCAAAAAGCAGCGCTGTTCAAGTCCCACTCAAACTATACTTTTATCGTTTGCAAAATTATTCCTCGTGATCTTTTCAGTTGGATTTTCACACTTTCAGCAAAAAAAAAAAAAAAAAAAAAAACAGTGTTGTTTTTCTAAGACAGGTAGTTTCTTCTCTATTAGCTACATTTCTATCCCATCATCCCTCTGTTTACACTCTCTCCTGCTAGCTTACAGCTCCTCACAACCCAGGCTAACATTAGCGGTACAACAGAAATGTTCTGATCCAGATTCTAGCTCAGAGGAGGAAAACAAAGACGTTCATGGATCTATTCATCTGCAAATGATACATCAGAATGGAGCAGAGCAGGGAGACATTGATATTGTTCCAGTTGCTGAGTCACAAATATGAGCTTTTTTAAAGCAATACTGAGTAAAGAAATACTCAGAAACACAGTTTTAATCTAATATATGTCCTCTATCATGAGAAAGATTCTACAACAACATGTTACAAAAAGAGTGGAGTGGGTCTCTAAAGAGCCAGAGAAACCTGGGTTGGAAAAACACCCCAGAGTTTTTAGCAGCTTTGGAGTGAGCACCCACCGGATGAGCTTCGCCTGCAAACACGTATGGACTCCCATCCTGCATTGTGCCCAGCGGAGGTGATAATCAGATCACACTCGCAGCGCATGACTCACTGACCGAGCAGAGCTGGAGAAAACCCCTCCGTTTGTTTATGTGCGCTCACCTTTGGAGCTGGACTGGGACGAGTTACATAACAACGTCAACACTGCGTCTGGAACACAGCAGTTCAAGGAGTTTTATGTCTCTGAGAAGAGGAAGGGATCCGAGGTTCATCTTTAAAACATAATTCAAATTTACCTCAACAGATTCCAGCTGTAAAGGCAGGAAGCCTTCAGTCAAAGAGGCCTGCTTGTGTAGAACTATTCTTATCATTTCTACTTTACCAATTAGGTGCATGGTGAGGATGAAGGAGGCAGTTTACGCCGGCAGGTGTTCTGTCCCTCCTACCTGCTCACGAGTTGTCCTGAAGATCTCTGTTATGCAACAAGGAAAAGAAGATGTAGTAACAGTCCGCCTGCAGTGTAGTCAAGGTTCTCCACCTTCTTCAGCCTCCATATGGGGCTCATTACGTACTAGATGCTTGAGGAGTTTTCACGTTCTCTAATATTCTGATAGCTGAAAACACTGTAGCTAATAGCCAGCTAAAATATTAGCTAAATGCCAATTTAGTGTAAAAAACAAGTACTTAAGTTAGTCCAAACAACTAGCATGTAGCTAAAAAAAAATAGCTAACCTCCAAAATAGCCTATAAAATCTTAGTAAATGCCAAAAGAGTGCAAAAAGCTTGCAAAATGTCAAATTTTTAAATGTTAAAACCATAAGTTTTTAACATAATTATGAATAGTAAAAAATGCAGGAATATGATTCTAAAATAAATCAACTTAAACCTAATAATAATAATAATAATCAATATTTTTCTCCCCATAAAAACATTTTTTTTCTAAATTATACAAGTTAGAAATGAGCGCAAGATAACATCGGGCCAATAATAACAATAAAATGATCTGAGGGGCCTGATAGAATTGCGTGGAGGGCCGGATTCGGCCCCTGGGCCTTGACTTTGGCACTTCTTTTAGAGAGGATGATTGTACGACAGAACAACTGCTGCTGAAGTTTGACATTGATTAGATGGATTTTCATTAAAAATTTGCGGCAAACAAATACTAAAAAATTTAGTTTCAATTTTTTTACTTTTAGTGATAATGTCTAATACATTTTATTTAAATCAAAAAAGCGTCTCATTCTAAGTCATAGACTGAACCACCTCTTGAAATTGCATACGTAACTACTGAAGATGAGAGCATCCATTCTTTTCTTTTAGCTCTGTCTGTACACAACAACTTATTTAGTCAGAATTTTGAGAAAAAATAATAAAGCTAGTTTATATTGCTAATTTCCCTCTCAAGAGATTGTTGAGATTGTTAATTAGAAAGCTGCTTCTGATCGACAACAGTAGCACAACGTCTGCATGTGTTCCACCAGAACTAAAGTCAACGCTGTTAGAGTGGGATGCCTGTCACCATAGAGGATCTTTGCAGGTCTGTTCGTGGCTGTAGTGTTTTCTGTGTTTCTATTACAATAAAGAGCAGTGACTTTTTTACAGTTGTGTTAAGTCTGAGCTCAGAGCCTCAGGTTTCTTGGTGGAGTTGGTTTCATGTTATCAGCTGAAACAGCTGCTGCTCCTATAGAGTTGACTCATAATAACTGAATTGAATTTAACTTTTTTGGTCTCACAGGGAGAGATTCACTAAGTTCTTTTGTTCAATAGAGATGATCATTTTGATTGACGTCAACAACAAATCTCACTGATCTCCTAATAAAGAATGTATTCTGTTTCATCGTTAAACACATTTTGGTTTTCTGTAAATGTTGCTTGAATTGTTATCTCGAGAAAACAAGCAAAAAAAAAATGATATGAGACATGAGCGTATGTAACAAGTACCTACTGAACGAAACATTGCTCTGATCTAACCTCAAACATGATCCCATTTGTCTGATAAATTGTCATTAATCCAGAATGTTACCCTAACTGACATTCAGGAGAAATAAAGGAACGTGGAGAAAATCCTGTGGAGGACATGAGCTGTGGCTCTCACACAAAGCTCCATCTTGAATTCAAAACTGACAACTATGGTGAAAGCATTTAGAGACATTAGTCAAATTAGATTAGACTGATTAAATTAAACTAGATTAAAAATGTCCAGCTGGAGCGGATGCCTGGGGACTCCTCAGAGCAGCAGGTTTCCATCTCCATGTGAGGGGATCAGCAGTGCACCAGTAACTTACCATCTCGGTTGTTTGATTTGATGTCTGGTATGCATGTGATCACGAATGCCCTGGAAGATCTGCTGGCCATTCAATATAGGGAGGGACCCAGAACAACCACGAGTTATAGCAGGGGGGACAAACTCAATCACACAAGGGGCCAAAATCCAAAACACACCTCAGGTCGCGGGACGAGCAGGAAAAAGATTTATTGAACACTCTAAAACTACACTTTTAATACTTTGAAACTGTAACTTTTTAACATAATTATTGACTAGATATTTACCATTACCTGTGATAATGCTAGTGTGAATGCTTTAAGCTGAATTTGGCCACTGAAGATGCTAGTGCTGTTAGCTGAAAATGTTGAAGTTGATAGCTGAAAGCGCTGAAGCTGATAGCCAGCTAAAATATTAGTTAAACTGCCAAATTGGTCTTAAAAAAAAAAAAAAAACTTAGGTTAGCCAAAACAGATAGCATGCAGCTGAAACGTGAGCTAAACTTCAAAATAACCTAAAAAAAAAATGAAGAAAAAAGCATAAATTAGGCCTAACCTTGGATTTTCAAAAGTTTTTTCAGGCTGTTTTGGAGTCAGGCTAATATTTACATGCTAGCTGTTTAGCTAATTTAGGCTTTTTTCCAATTTTATAGGCTATCTGGAAGTGTAGCTATTTTTTCAGCCACATGCTAGCTCTTTTGGCTAACCTTGTTTCTTTTTTTAAACTAATTTGGCATTTAGTTCATATTTTAGCTGGATGTCAGCTTCAGCTTTTTCACCTATTAGATTCAGTGATTTCAGCTATCATCTTCAGCGGCCAAATTCAGCTTACAGCATTCACACTAGCATTATAGCCGGTAATGCTATATATTTAGTTCATAATTATGTTAAAAAGTTACAGTTTAAAGTTTTAAAAATGTAGTTTTAGTGTTCAATAAATGTTTATTCTGTCCGGCCTGCGACCTAAGGAGTGTTTTGGATTTTGGCCACTTGTGCGATTGAGTTTGAGACTCCTGGTCTAAGGTGACAGTGGGAAAAAAGATAGATCAGAAAGTATGGAGCCTTCCTTTCTTCTCCACAGACCTGCTTTCAGGTGTCTGTGCTGAACTTGAAGCAGTGCACCTCCAGCTGGGATGTTAGGTTAAGGGTGCACAGCTGATCCCCTCACGTAGAGGTGGAAACCTGCTGCTCTGAAGAGTCTGCAGACATTTCCTCCAGCTGGACATTTCAGAACCGCTGTGAACCTTATACTCAGACCTATTTCCTTCAACTAATCACTGCTGTGACAACTAAAAGACTGAAAGTTCAAACACAGTTGAAAAGTTTCCTGATAAATGGGGGGAGCTGAATTGGAACCGCAGGGCGTGCGTTGGAGTGCACGGCTGGTGTGGGGTCAGTTTATAGTTTCATGTTTTGACACAAAGTATTTTTGCCTCCTCTTATTCTCGAGGCGCGCAGACCCGCTGAGACTGATGCAGACACGAGTGGGAGGCGGAGGGAGCGCTCTTTATTGCCACGGAAATGTCCCCATGGCAACCCACAGCAGCAGAATGAAGCAGAATCAGCACCCGGGTGGCTGCTGTGAGAGCGTGCACACCCGTGTGTTTTCCTGGTGCTTTCCAGCCTGACACACAAGCAGCATGTAGGCGCTTTGTGGGCGGCAACCTTCAGGCCCATGCGTCACGTCTCAGTGGAGGGGCAGTTACCAGGAACCGTTATGCAACCACACCTGGGCAAAGCGGGTTCACGCAGGTTCTTTGTCGAACAGAAATCTAAAACTCACCGGGGACCTCCGCAGGGTTTTACCTTTACAAGCTTCTGACCAACAACTGAGAACAACTCACACCAACACAACTTTGTGAAAAAATCTGCTTCACTTTATACTTTTGATGCCAAAGTTTTTCTTTTCCAAACTAATTTCCAAAAATCCTGGTGAAGTTCTCAGCTGGGAAAGTTCAGTTAAGTTTATATTATGAAGAGGATCACTCCAGCATCTGCACACACAACAGCAATCAGCCAAGCAACTGGAACTACACTAGTTGTATTGCCTGCGATAATGCTAGTGTGAATGCTTTTTTGCTGAAAGTAGTTGCTGGATGCTGAAGCTTTTGCTGAAATTGATGACACAATTTACTTTAATTGCTGAAGGGATTTACTGAAAATGCAAAATGTTAAATTTGCTAAAAGACAAGACATTTCATCACAGAACTATGAAAGAACAATAAAGTTCTGAAAAATGTGTAGTAAAATTACTTAAAAATCCCTAATACATGCTAATTTTGCAAAAAAACCAATAGTGTGTTGCTTAAATATGAGCTTAATTCCAAATTATCCAAAAAAACCTTAGTAGATGCCAAATTAGCCTAAAAAAAAGCTAGCTCATTGCTTAAACAATAGCAAAACTCCAGAAAAATCTAAAATTCCTCAGTAAACTTAATTAGTCAAAAATGTTAGCTTGTTGCTAAAATATAAACTAAACTCTAAATTAGCTTAAAACCCCAGCAGAAAACAAATTAGCCAAAAACTTTAGCATGTTGCTAAAATATTAGCTTAACTCCAAATTAGCCTAAAAAAACCTCAGTAGATAACGAATTAGCCAAAAAAGCTAGCTCATTGCTAAAACACTAGCAAAACTCAAAAAATAGCCTACGATTCCTCAATAAACTAAATTAGTCAAAAACGTTAGCCTGTTGCAAAAATAGACGCTAAACTCTAAATGAGCCTTTTAAAAACCTCAGTATATAACAAATTAGCCAAAATGTTAGCACATTGCTAAAATATTAGCTAAACTCCAAATTAGCATTAAAAATCGCAGTAGATAACAAATTAGCCAAAAAAACTTTGCTTAAATACTAGCTAAGCTCTGAAATAGCCTAAAATTTCTCAGAAAATTAAATTAGCCAAAACATTAGCATTTTGCTAAAATAGAAGCTAATTAGCTTAGAGCCCTAATAGAAAACAAATTAGCCAAAAGCTTTGGCATGTTGCTAAAATATTAGCTGAACTCCAATTTTTTCAGAATTACTATAAAAGATGAAAACATAGTCCATGAATGAGGTTTGTTGTTGATCTACTTAAAATTTTTAAATTTGAAGACGTTCTCATTTGTTTCCTATGGGGCATATTTTGTTCAATATTTAAAAAAAATGTAAAGTTCATAAATACCAAAAATACAAGCAGTAGTGTCCTGACTGAGCTGAACATTTTGATACCAAGATTGCTGAAAGTGTGATTGAATTTTCACGTGCTGAAAAACGTACGGGAAGGAGCAGGAGAAACACTATAGTGTGAATGCTTACTAAGCAATCACATTACTATGATCACTACAATCCACATCCCACTAATAAGCCCAGTGACCTTAACCTTAAATACATGATCCAAGAATTTATAAACATGACATTTATTTAGCATGAACCAAAATGCGACATAATTAATTCCAACATGAGCTTTTATAAAAGTCTTCCCTGCTTTCCTGTCATGTAATTTAGCAACAGACTGAAGAAAACACTTTGATCAGAGTGTTTTTCACTGAAGACGTCGTGTTTGTGAAACTCCACTGTTAATACAGAATCAGAAAAATAGTAAACTAGAAAAAGTTCAAGGCAAATCCAAATTCTTCCTCTACCCGTTTAATCCTCCAAATATGGAAAAACAGTGTCTTCTAATTCAGACATCACTAACTCTCATCAACAGTCAACGGTCATTCATGTGTTTTCCTCAAAAAATACACAACATCCATATTATGACTTTAAGAACTCATGCTGAAACAAAAAGTCTCTTAAATGTAAATGTCTGTGCTTCAGAGCACACCCACATGAAGAAATGAGTTTCTCCTCTGTAGCACAGTGAGATGAGGATCACCCTACAGGTGGAGGGATACTCAGCTCTAAGTCACACGGCTTCCCCTTAAAAACACAATTAAATCTCCAAATGCCCCAACAATAGAGGGGTAGGGGAGGAATTTAGAATCGGGCTTAATTGCAGCTTAAAAGCAGAATTTATGACTTGCTAATGCTTCAAGAATTGACTCAAATAGACATAAAAAAAGCTAAAAACTAGAAAGTTCTGTCAGAAAAAAAGAGGTATTGTGGCCGAGTTCATGAGTTGTTTTATGTGATTTATATAAATCCTGCAGCAGTTTGTTGCAGTGAGAAAGACAAAGCTGCAGATACAATCAGAGCTGCTGCTCCATCGTTCCTCTGAATCACCAAACAGCAGGCTGTTGCCGCGGTGATGGAGGAAATGCTCACAACTGAGTGACAGGGCCGTGTTCCACCTGTGTAAGTAAGACCGCTGCAGGTGTGACTCCTCCACCGACTCCCCTTTCTTTCCTAATGTGTTTCTCAGGTTCCAACGTCCACTACAGAGCTCAGTACCATGCTGCTGCCGCGGCCTTCATCCGCAAACGGCTCGGAACGGCGAGGAAGAGCGCCCAGCGCAACCAGCTACCTCACAGACGCCATGGAAGGTAAACACAGAATCACGCTGCAGTTCAGCCTGCAGGTTCTTCAGTCTGAACTCAACCAAAGGGATATTTCATGGCACAAAAATGCCACGGGGAATTTATAGAGAATGATACTGATTTTTACAACTTTCATTTTTACTTTATATACACAAACCTCATGCGATGACACATTCTCACCCACACGTCATTATTGTATCAGAAAAGTGTAACGTTCATGTGTAATAGAGCTGCAACAAACGATTATTTTAATAGGTGACTGATCACCAATTAGTCGACTTATCAGGTCATGCGCAAACTGGATGTAAAGCACACAACGCAACCATTATTAGCTTTAAAATGACTACAAACTAGATATATAGCATTACCTGCGATAACGCTAGTGTGAATACTGTAAGATGAAGATGCTGAAATTGAAAGCTAAAAAATGCTAAAATTGATAGCTGAACTCGCTGAAGCTAATTGCTAAAATCTCTGAAGCTGATAGCCAGTTAAAATATTGGTTAAATGACAAATTAGTCTAAGAAAACTGCAAAAAAGCCTAAGTTAGCCAAAACGGCCAGCATGCAGCTGAAATATTAGCTTACTCCAAAATAGCCTAAAAACCAAAAAACTATATTAGCCAAAATAGGTAGCATGTAGTTGAAATATTAGCTAAACTCCAAAATAGCCTAGAAAGCTTAAAAAGAAGATCTTAAATTAGCCAAAATAGCTAGCATGCAGCTGAAATTTTACATAAACTCCAAAATAGTGAGCAAGTGGCTGAAATATTAGCTAAACCCCAGAAATAGCCAAATAAATAGTCCAAAAGGCTTGCAGAATTGTATTATAATTTTTAACTTTACTACACTTTGACTCCATATAATATAACCGACTATTAAATTAGTTGTCAACTATTTTAAGAGTCGATTAGTCGTCGATTAGTCGACCAATCGTGGCAGCTCTAATGTGTAACCGGCATGAAAGAGAGTTTGTGACAGAATGAAGAAAAAGAACCAGACTGTCACTGAGGTCAAGTTTAGGCAGAAGTCATCTGTGAAAATTCATTTGTGTGTAATTTGACTAATAAATCTGCACACCTCGTTTATGTCCTTGTATTTAATATGTTGTGAGGACTTCCTCCCATGCCTTCTGGGACTTGTAGTTTATGAAGTCTAAAAGTCAGTTCTGAAGTGTCTGCAGTCAGACTTAAACACAGGATGAGGTTCGACTTTTAACAGGTTATTCAAATAAACTGAAGACGATCCAACAGCTGCTCAAGCTTTGCTGAGTCACTTCTTCTTCTCCCTCAACAGTTGTGCCTCATAAAGAAACAGATCTTTATTCAGCAAATTATAAAATGTCTTCAGTTATCCATCTGTGCTACCTTAAGTCATCTTTCCTCATCCTAGTAACTAGCTTGACATTTTTTAGCAGGTAATGCCATTTTTTTCTTTTTTAAATGTAATTATTTTCTAATTAAATGTGATTCAGTATCATGTTCGTTTAAAAACTAAAGATTTTTTTCCCAAACATACCTTTTTAACCAATATTGGAATTACAAAAAGGGATTTAAAATAAAGGATAAGAATATAAAGATTTGCTGAAAGATAATCACTTGCAGAGGTTAAAATTGTAGCTATGTTTTATTTTATTTTATTTTATTTACAATATTTGTTTTTCTTTCAACATGCAGCAGGTTTATTAGTTCAGACATAAACCAAGCACAACTAAAAGTCCACCAAACTATATCAGGATCTGGCAGGCAAAGGTCAGTCACCATCATGAGATCATCCAAAAAAAGAGTAGAAATATCAGAGTCCAGGTGAGGGTCAGGGCAGGCGGCAGCCAATCAAAGTTGAAGCAGGGTCAGAAGATTAGGTCCAGATAAAAACGCTCAATAATGCAGGCAGTGGTACAAACAAGATTAGAGTCAGCTGAGTGTGCGCTGGGGCAGCTGGGAGATGTAGTATGCTCAGTACTCTGGAGACAGCTCCTGCTGGTGACCAGAGGGGGAGACAGAACTCTGACTCCTGACACCAAAGCCCCATTTTTCTAAAGAAATTACTTGTAATAAATAAACTTTGTGTATTATTCTGTGAATAGTAACTATGCATTCACATATAAATATTGAGCAAAATATGACCCATAGGAAATGAATGAGAAAGTCTTCAAATTTCAAAATGTTAGAAAGATTAGCAACAAGACTTCAAACATATTGATGTAGTGTGTTCTCATCTTTTATAGTAATTTTCAAAAGAATTGAAAGTTTAGCTTATATTTTAGCAAAATACTAACGTTTTGGCAAATTTATCATCTACTGAGGTTTTTATAGACTTATTTAGAGTTTAGCTAAAATTTTTAGCAACATGCTAATGTCTTTTTTATAACTTTATTTTTATTAGTTTTTGTCACATAAATGCAAAACAAAAATCAAAATAAAGGTCAATTCCACGTGCTTCACAGATCTATCTGTTATACAGTCTACACCACTAAGGTTTTTTGGGCTAATTTAGAGTTTAGCTCATATTTAAGCAGCACTAAATTTTTGAAAAAATTGGCATGTTATAGAGATTTTTAATGAATTTTACTACAAAATTGTGGGGATTGGGCTCAGGGGTGTGGTTGTGTTAACTTCTCTTCCTTTCCTCCTAACGAGTACTCCTGTGCTTGATCATCACTCCCTCCTATAGAAGTCTGCATTTCTCCCGCCAGCACTGCCAGATGGACTTGTGTGCCTTCGAGTGTCACGAGCCCTCTAGTCTTCTCAGTTTCATTTCGTGTAGAAACTAAACTACATCTTTTCGGAGCCGTCCTCTGTCCTGCGTTTGTGTCCACGCCCAGATCCTGACAAAAATGTTCACAAATTTAGGTCAAGTTCAGCGCTCTTTCATAGTTCTTTAACAATATGCCCAGTCTTTTGGCAAATTTAGCATTTTGCAAATAGCTTTTGCATTCTCAGCAAATCCGCTCAGCTGTTAGAGTAATTTCAACAAACAGCTTTAGCATTTTTAGTGACTACTTTCAGCAAAAAGCCTTCACAACATCATTATTACAGAAAATGCAGCTTTTCTAGTTTGATATTGTGTTGGATTAAAGTTAGAAATACAAAATCAAATTTTTGAGTTGCTAAAATTTAGAAGAGGTTTAAAAATCCATTCATCCCTGAATGGGAATTCTGCAGGTTTAGAAAAAGAAGTGGATCTGTATTAGCGGGAGAATCTTGAACCAATCCTGAAGCCTTTCCAGTTGACTTCAGGTTAGATAATAAAGTTTGAGAGGTTAAAATGGAAACCAGATAATCATCACAGTCTAATGAAACTATTATCAACAAATGGCCTTTTTTTGTTTTACTTCATAAGTTCTTCATGCTCCAGCCTCTGAACTCCCTCTCGTTCCTCTTGCCCTGCAGAGCTGGAGGAGGCCCATAAGAAATGCCACCCCTGCTGGTACGTTTTTGCCCACCAGTACCTGGTGTGGGAGTGCTCCCCCTCCTGGCTGAGGCTGAAGCAGCTGGTGAAGATCATGGTGACGGACCCCTTCCTGGACCTGGCCATCACAGTGTGCATCGTTCTGAACACGCTCTTCATGGCCATGGAGCATTACCCCATGACGGATGAGTTCAACGGCATGCTCACCATCGGAAACCTGGTAAGGGTGGCGGCTCTGCTGGATTTTACCCGTTTGTTGTGAGGTCTTTTCCTGTGTGTGGAGCCTCTTTCTGAGAGATTCAAAAGTTCAACAAAATCAAAATCTGAGTCTCCAGTTTCTATTTTAGGCATTCTCTGAATCTTTTCTATGAGAGTTTTCTAAACTTTTCCTCAAACAGAGTGAAAGAATCTCCCTAAAAAGCTCTTCCAGCAAACAAACCTGAAGCAAGTTGCTTTTAAAGGTGAAAAACAACCAGATCCATTTTGGAATCCACCTCTGGACATGTGACACCACTTTAAAACCTGTGGATGCAGCGGTGGGTCTGCTGGAACATGTAAAGGGAGTCGGACTATTAGACCTGACAGAAACAGGTCGGCTAGCTTTTAGGTTGTTCTGTTTGTATGCTAATTGGTTCACCTGAGGTGTGAAAAGCCCTAAAGACACGGGTGCAGTCGTGGACGTCAGGTGTTTTCAGCTCAGGCTGCTGGAGGCTGGAAGGAGATGCTAATAAAGAGTAGGAACCTGCAGCTGTTCCCTTCCTGTTCAGAGTTTACATGTTCTTCTTTTCATTTCTCTGGACAGAAACGTTCTTCATTGGTTGATTAGTGATTCTAAAGTGTCCATGTATGCGTGTGTGACCGCGTCAGGGTGGTGACCTGTTGAGCTCTGACAGCCTGATGACCACTAAGGGAAACTGCAGGGTTAAAACATGCATGAATAGATGATTTAATGTCATTTTTGGTGGAAGTTTTGTCAGGACACCATATTGTGTAATTAAATGCTGATGTGCCAAATACGTATTTTCCCCACTGTAGTTATCAAAGTGACTTTTCAATTAAAAATTGTTTACTGAGCTAGAAACCAGTTCATTTTCTTTCGCTGGTGAACAGTAATAATCTAGTTGGTTAATCCAGCCGGAATTCTAGGTTAGTCATGAACCTGTAATTAAGTCTGTTTACAGAAAGTGAGGGACTTTTCAAAGCCTAGTACAAACTAAAACACTAGAACAGAGATTATACCATCGTCCAGGTGAATACTCGATTCTGATTGGCTGCTGGGTGTGGATTAAAAAGTGATGATGCACACATAAACAAGAGGTTCTGGTCACACAGCCCACATGTTCTGTATCACTGCGCAGGCTTCTTTAGACTTACTTTTGCTCATCATCTGGATAAAAACAAGCGGTAAGAGGTGAACTTTACAAAAGCCGAAAGTGGCCTACCCTACTTTTTTATTTTATCGTTTTCTCAGGATAACGAGATAATATCTTGTTATCACGAGATAATAACTCATTATCGAAAGAAAACGAACTCGGTTAACGAGACCATCAATAACAAAAAAGAAAGCGTCCCACTCTTCTTTTCTCGCATGGAGATGCCGAAACTTCCTTTTCTCTTTATTTTCTGGTCCACAAGAAAAACAGCAGCAGAACACTCCAGAAAAGATGTTTTTAGTCTTAATTTCTTTCATTATTCTATTATTTGGGTCTACGCTCCTCAAAGGCCTTCAGTCCGTCTCATGCACCAGCCCTCCTCCCTTTATTACCCCCAAACCTCAGAACAGGCTGATTGACAGATCAAAGAGCCGACGAGAATCTGCACATGATGTGTTCAATGAACTCCGGACATTAGAGGATCCAAACAGACACTCGGTCCAACTCAGTCCACTGCTTTGCTTAAATCATTTTTATACAATCCTCAGCAAAACAAATCAATTTTCAGAATAAATGTCGACACTATTAAATCCATTGATTTTATAAGCATCAGTTCTGGGGTTCAACATTTTCTCTGATAACCTGCTTTGTTTTGCTGCAGATGTCCAGAGGTCAGTGAACGCACCATGCAGACACGCTCTGCAGACCTGAACACTGTCAATCTGTCCATGTTTGTTTGGGGTTTTTGAGGAAATTAAGGAAGGGGCTGATGCATGAGACTGAATTAAGATGTTTAAAGAGCTCAGATCCACTCATAAATAAAAATAGACTAAAAACAACTTTTGTGGAGTGTTTTCAAACAGGTGACGGGTGTCTCATGCGGGAAAGGAAGAGAGAGAAGCTTCATTCTTCATTCTGGATTATCTCGTTATAACGAGAAAATGAACTCTGTTTACTCGCTTTAACAAGAGAGTGGATCTGATTATAACAAAAAAACAATGAAAAATAAAGTAGGGCGGGGCCGTTTTAGGCTTCCATAGAACTTTCTCTCTAATACGATTAACCTATCGTGACAATCAGCATTTATATTGCTTTCATTTTAAAGGTAAAGGAGTACATATTGATAAATTAGTCAACCCCTCGTTCCATAATGTTTGGCTTAACTTTGGTAATTTATTTTTAAAAGGAGTTATTCCACTTGTAAGACACAGCACTCGGCGTGAACGGTGTAGTCTTCTGTCTCACCACAAGAGGGAGTTTCCGTTTGTTTGAGAAGGTCAGAGGAAGAGCGGAGTCTACAGGGAGTCTACCAAACCTGCCCAGAAATGAAACACCAAGACAGAAGCTGATGGTGTTTATGTTCTAGCTGCTCACTAAAGGCCGAACTTCAGAAAAAGAAAAACAAAATCCACATTCCACATAATCTGAATCAACATAAACTGAAGAAATAACGAGAATAAAGTACTAAATATTGTTTTAAATGTTTATTTCTTTTGTAAATGACCATGATGGAAGCGGGAGAATACCCTTCAATGTGTAAATTATGAGAAATTAACACACTTCATGTCGAACAGTTCAGGCCTCTGAGTTAATTTCTCAAAATGCACACTTAATTTTAACAGATTAATAATCAATTCATGAACGTCTTTACATGAACTTTGAAACTCTTTTAAGTAAATATTTTTAAAGTAAACATTGATGGTCAAAAACATTGTTTTTTGATCATTCTCTGCTTATTCTTCTTTAAAAAAAAAGTGTAATGCTAAAGCGTGATCGCCACCTAGTGGCTAAACTGAAACGCCCTCCAGGGCTATTAACAATCTCATTATTTCACTAATACTTTTTTCAGGGTGTGAAATGTTTCAGATTCATATAAATGTATTATAATATAAAAATAAAACATCATATAAAAATTGCACAAAGTTTTGAATTTGAGGAAATAAATATGAAATGAAACAAAGACATTTTACAATACATCTAGAGGCACGTCTACTTAAAAAAAACCCTTTAATAGAAATTCACATTTATGAGAAGCTTTAATGAAAAACTCATTTTAAAATTGAATATTTGCTCTTAGAATTATTTCTACTAAGAAAAGTGGAAGAATACATTTTGTTAATGCTTTTCTATCTCTTAAATCTATTTCTTTCTCATCTATACGTCCATCCCTATTTTAAACCAGAAAAAAGTCGAGAAAAAAAACGTAAATTTAAGCAGATTTGAACTTGGAATCCTTCTAACCACAGATGAGGTCTACAGTCTTCCATTTAGATTTGAACTCCAAATCATTCACATCTGTGACACATTATTTTTAAACTCTAAATAAAAACATGTTTTTCTCTTCATTGATGCCTCTTTTAATCATGTTTTTATCTTTTGGCAGACGACTGTGTTTCAGGAGAAACTTGCTGTGTGAATAAAAAGGACTTAAGCTCAAAATTTACCAGAGGAATGAATTTGGTGTGCGAGTTGAATCCAAATGTGAACAAAAAGAGCATCAGTGAGTTAAATAAACTGTTTTACGGGTCTCTCTCTCTCTCTCTCTCGGGTTGAAGGAGTCGGGTGCAGACGGTGGCGATCCCGCTGCACTCGGGAGTTTTCTCAGGATCAAAGCTGTAATCCTGGCAGATGTTTACCTTCCATTTTAGCGGAGAGCGTGAGCGTTATGTAAGCTGGTGTGTGAGGATCATGTCAGGACAACGGCGTGCTGACGGAGTCCGTGTCAGCTCATGCTTTCACTCGCCGTTCTGTTTGCTCTCCCGTTTCTGCTGTCCACGCTGCACATGTGCTCTTCTCTGCAGCACGGGCTGCATGCATGAGCCAGAGCCAGCTTCTGACCTGCTTATGGGTTCATCTTACATGGTCGTATGTGTTTGGAAGGCGGGATTGACCAGCAGAGGTAACCTGGTGACCTGATGGTCTCAAACAAGCCAAGTTCAGGACAGCTGCTGCTGGACCCATGATCGGAATTTTGATTGATTATTGAGCCCTGGAAGGTTTTTGTCCTCATGTGTTTGTAAATCTGCTGGGTTTAGCTCAGCTGATGATGTCGTTTCATTCAGGTTGGAGATGAGAAGAGATGCACTAGAGCTGGGCGATGTGGCCAAAAAAAAAACAACTTTCTTTCCAAATATGATTTTCCATTTTAATCTATTTTTTTCTCTCTATTTCTACTTTCTTTAACAAAGGTTACAAATTACAGAATATTTTAACAACTATTTTCTTTTAACTTTCTTTTTTAGAAATCGACTCAAAGACAAAGTGCAACTAAATATAAACTGTAAAAATGTTTGTAGTACAAAGCAGCAGCTGTTTTATGTGGGGCTCGGTTGTTCAAATCGATTAATTGATTAGAACAAACTTAAGGTTTATAGATCAATAATTGATTCATAAAAATATGAATCGATTTAGCACATAAAGCTAAAGTCTGCTAGTTTGATGCTAATGTTTTATTAAATTTCCCATAGGAGGGCTAATGCTAACGCTCAGTCTATCTAAACATACATTTCTGACTAAATGAACATCTTTACATGAATTTTCAAACTCTTTTAAGGAAATATATTTTTAAGTAAACATTTGTGATCCAAAACGTTGCTTTTGGATCATTGTTTGGTTATTCTTCTTGAAAAAACTGTAATGTTATAGAGCAGGGGTGGGCAATTGTTTTTTTTTTTTTTTTAATATTTTATTTTCACATTTAAGTAAACAAACAGTATATAATATAGACAAACAAAAAAGAGAAAAATACAAGAACACACAAAAACCCCAAAAAACAGTAGACTAAAAATTTAAAAAAAAAAAAAAAAAAAAAAAAATCAAAATAAGATAACCAGATTACAGTGATGATATAAAAATGAATACAGGAATGTATGTTGTAATCTGACACAATTTACGCAGGGGAAGAAATGTGAAATTACATTTGTGAGTGACTCAGATTCAGTATCTCTCCACCTAGAGTCCAGCTTCTTAATATCTTAGTTCAACTCTTAGTGTTGTGGGCCAGAAAGGGTTTCCACATATTGTCAAATTTGCTCTGTGAACCCAATCTGTAACCGCAGCCTGTCCAGCTGGATAGCATATACAACCTCTGCCAGCCAATTCTCAAAGGAGGGAGGAGTTGATGATTTCCAGTTTAAAAGAATAAGCTTTTGGCCACCACCATTCCCAATTGCAGCGCTTTCTGTATATGCTGTGGCAGTTGAGAACTTTGTAGAGAACATCCAAAGATGACCAGGTGGCTACTGGGCTGAATATCTTTACCATAAGAGTCTGAGAAACTTTTAAAGATTCTACACCAGAAACTATGTAGAGATGGACAGAACCAGAATAAGTGACCCAGTGTACCTTCTGCTGTATTACACCTATCACAGTTAATCGAGACAGTCGGAAAAATTTTGTTCAGCTTTGTTTTAGAATAATGAAGTCTGTGTAGAACTTTAAACTGAATCAACCTGAGTCGAGAGCTGATGGAGCAGCGGTGAATTTTAGAAAGAGCCTCTTTCCAAAGGTCCACGGGCACCTCACAATTCAAGTCTCTAGCCCAAGCTTCTCTAATTGAGTCAGAGGGGGTCACAGTTGTGAAACAAGACACAAATTTAGATGTGATATGCTTGGAATCAGAGGGTAGCATAAGGTGTTCAAAGAAAGGGTGTTCAGCGGGGAGCTCAAGACTTGGACAACATTCCTTGATAAAGTGTCTAATTTGAAGGTAACGAAAGAAAATGGGAATTGGGAATTTTGTATCTGGAACTAAGCAATGTAAATGAAGCAAAATGGCCATCAATGAATAAATCTGAAAGCGATCTAATGCCCTTCTCTTTCCAGACAGTAAATGCTGCATCTTGTTGGCCAGGAGTAAATACATGGTTTTGACAAATAGGAGCTTGCATTGAGACACGAGGAACGTGGCATGCTGTTTTTATCTGGTGGAGGATGCGAAGGGAATTTTTCAAGATAAAGTTATGTTGATGTATTTTAGGTGTTGGGGCAGAGCTTGAGAACAAAAGGGCAGGGAGAGACGACTTTTCTACAATGTTAGATTCCAGCTGCACCCATGATGGATTCTTCTCCGCATCAGTATATTCACATTTCCAATAAGTGAGAGCTCTGGCGTTAGCTGCCCAGTAGTAATGTCTGAGATCTGGTAAACCCAGGCCACCTTCTTCAGAGGGTTTTTGAAGGTGCGCTTTACTTATTCGATGGGTTTTATAACCCCAGATAAATGGCAATATTATTGAGTCGGCTTTTTTGAAAAAATGATTTGTTCAAATAAATTGGTAAATTTTGAAATAAATATAGAAACCTAGGTAAACTGATCATTTTGATAGCATTCACCCTACCAATCATGGACAGGGGCAACAATTTCCAAGTTTCAATATCAACCTTGAGTTTTTCTAAAGCCTCTGTAAAGTTTGATTTGAAAAGTTCTTCTGGGTTTGTGGTTAGCTTGAGTCCCATGTAAGTGAAGCTGTCATTTTTTATCCTAAAGGGTAGGTTGCTCAAAAAAAAATTTGTAAAATGGCCCGCTAATGGTATAAACTCACTCTTTTCCCAATTTATTTTGTACCCGGAGATCTTCCCAAAAGAGTCCATATATTCTAGTAGAATAGGGATAGAGATTATCGGATCTGACAGACAGACCAGAAGGTCATCTGCATAAAGAGCAATTCGGGTCTCGGATCTCCCTAGCTTTATACCTGTGATGAATTGGTGCTCTCTAATTCCTATGGCAAGGGGTTCCAGAGCGATGTTAAAAAGTAGAGGTGACAGAGGGTCCCCCTGACGGACACCACGTTGAAGAGTGAATGGGCTAGATTTGTTCCCATTGGTGAGGATGCAAGATCTGGGAGATGTATATAGAATTTTGACCCAGTTTATGAAAGGGTCACCAAAACCAAATTTTTTGAGTGTTGCTATGAGGTATGGCCATTTCAATCATATCAAATGCTTTTTGAGCATCTAGAGCTAATATAGCTGCCTGATCATCCTTCCCGTATTTTGTATACATTATGTTTAAAATTTTACGAACGTTGCACAAAGAGAATCTATTTGGGACAAAGCCAGTTTGGTCTGGGTGTAGGATATTTCCAATATTCTTTGCAAGTCGATTTGCCAACACCTTTGCTATAATTTTTAGGTCGCAGTTTAACAGCGCAATGGGTCTATAACTACCTGGATCTGTCTCTTCTTTGTCTTTTTTTAACAGGACACAAAGGTTAGCGTCATTAAGTGAGGGTGGAAGCCTTCCATTTTTAAAACTATCTTGAGACATTTTAAGAAGGGGGGTTGCCAAAACATCCTGAAAAGCCTTGAAGAATTCTGGACCAAACCCATCTGGACCTGGTGCCTTGTTATTGGGGAAGGATTTAATGGCTTCTTGAAGCTCAGACAACGTAAAGTCAGAGTCCAAAATTTCTGTTGTGGATGCATCAAGTTTTGGAATATTGAGTTTATCAAAGAAAAGATCATAATCCTCCTGTGATTGAGTTTGACTTAGATGTGGTAGATGTCTTACTGATATTTTCTGATTCTTCATTAATGTCCTTTGGATTTGTAAGAACTTGGCCTGATTTGGATTTAATTTTATGAATAGCTCGTTTTGATTGCTCTCCCTTCAGTTGTCTTGCCAACAGTTTTTGCGGCTTGTCACCTAATTCAAAATGTTTTCCTTTAATTTTCAAAAGAGTTTTACCAATCTGATCCCCCAATATTGAGTTATATTCATACTTTAGCTTTAAAATTTTATTGTAATCTGATTGCAGCAATGAGCTTTGATAAATCTGATCTGTATCTGATAGTTCCTTTTCAATCTCTTTTAGTCTCCTATGTTTGACTTTATTTTGTGCTGCTTCATATGAAATGACCAGTCCTCGTATGCTTTTAATGTTTCCCAGATGATTGAATCGTTCACCTCTCCATTGTCATTTATTTCAAGAAACTGCAAAATATCAGTTTTTAAGCGTTGTTTAAATGAATGGTCTTCCAGTAAAAGAGGATTAAAACGCCAGCTGAAAGCTCTCCTATGAAGGGGCAACTTTAGACTGAGACTAACAGGGCTATGATCGGATAATATCCTGCTGTGATATTTAGTATGGCTGATATTGGATATTAGTCCAGAGTCATATGCCACTGTGCTTTCCATGGCAGTAATGCGGACCTTGTGATCCGTAGTGTGGCTCTCGGCGGTGGACAGCCGTTCAGCTAGCACCTTCTGGGCATTCACGAGGCTTACAAAATTCTGTTCAAATTTGTCAAGCCGTTCGTTGATGGATTGAAGAAGTTTGTCCGACATCTTCTGCCAAATGAGCGGAAGTTCGTCGTCATCCTGGACCGAAGTTGAGTCCATCTTGCTAGGTTTTGGGCAGCTAGCGGCAGCGCTAGCCCCCGCTGCTCCCTTGACGCTTCGTGGGTTCTTGGACATATTTCTCTCGGTTGTTAGTTGACAAAATAAACACAATTAAGTGAAAAGGTGTTTTAGTAGTATAACGATGACGTTGGAAGTTTAAATGTAGTTTAAATGTGTGAATAAATGGCGTGCCACGAGGAGCTCACAAAAACACGTCCTACTCGTTGTCCATCTCACTAGCGCCCCTCCTGGGCAATTGTTTTGACTCGTGGGCCACAAAGGGTTCTAAAATTTGGCATAAGGGCCGGACAAGGAGCAGATGGAAGAAGAGATTGGGTAATCAACCTCATAAACTAAAAAAATAATATGGCATTTAGAGAAAAACATGCTTTAATTTGGATTCAAATTCACATATATTAATTTAAAAACAGAAAATTTGTGAGTTTTAATTTCTAAATTTAGATTTTTGTTCTCTTTTGGGTGATCCAATGGGTTGATGTTCTTCAGAGGAAAATGTGAACTCAAAGAAATGCTGCATTTATGTGGTGTAGGAATAATCCGAAAGATCACCATCTGACTCAGAAAGGAACACACACGAACGTCAGAGAAACAACACCATTCATGGGAAGAAACCAGAAATACAATGAAAATAAAACAATAATTAAGATTTTTGATTCAATGTATTTTAATTTGGAGGGCCACATTAAGTAGCTTAAGGGGCCGCATGTGGCCCCCGGGCCGTAGTTTGCCCACCCCTGTTATAGAGCGATCTCCACCTAGAGGCCAAACTGAAACTCTCTCCAGGAGATATGTGAACTGGATCAGATTAATATCAAGATATTCAAATTATATAGTAGATTATTAATTAATTTCTGAACAAATGTGCAAATTCAAAATTGAATTGAAGAATTGAAAGAATTTTAAAAACTTGAATTGAACCGTTTCTAAAAATGATAATGTATTCCCAGCCCTAGGTTTGTGAGGTACCACTAGCTTAAGCATCTAATAAAGAAAAGCGATACAATCATTAGGCAGAGCAATGTTCTACGGTTTCTAACGTGTTTACATATAAAAGACACAGAACAGCTCGTTAGCATTAGCAGCTAGTATGGTAGCATGCTAGCGTCAGTGTATAACAACACTGTTGTCTTTGAATCAACACTTTTATTAAAGGTTCTGTTGTTGCTGTAGACCAGCAGGTTTATCCTCTAGTTCTGATGGATCCTGCTTGTCCCGCTGCTGCATCAACAGCTAAAGGCTACATGGAGACAGCTAGCTAAGGGGGGTGGTGGGTGAGGTGGGGGGCTCTCGAAGCACGAACGCTTTTTCTTTTCTTTCTTTTTCTCTAAGGATCTCCTCTGCAAGCTGCAGCTTTCATGTTTGCAAGAAACGGACGGGCTGATTTAAACTACGGAAGCCCAAGAGGGTCGAGAGCTGGAAAACTAAAATCTCGATTCTCAAAAAATAAATAATCTAAAGCAAAAAAGTTGAATTAATCGATACTATCAATGTATTGTCCAGCCCTAAGATGCAGTGATGGTGCTTGTGTGTTGTGCAGGTCTGTTCTGGCTCTTCAGCATCCACCAGCACAAACCTGATCCCACTTCTGCTCCTTCAGATACAGAAAGTTGCTCCTGTCAAAACTGCTGCGAATTAAAAAAAAAAATGCAGCCTCTAATAAGCTCTTCATTATAATCATTTCTGCTGTGACTGCTCCACCAGCCCAAAGCCGCCAGTCATTGTGTGTTTGTGTGCGTCAGTGTGTGCTGCTCATTACATCTGACTGCTTGTGACCAACAGAATCACGTGTCTTTCACACACACTCATCCTGCCTCTGCTGATGTTACTGTTATCAGGGAGTGCTGATGGTCCACATCCTGTTTGTGTGTTAGTGAGCCGGCGGCGCACACGCACACACAAAATCAACAAATACACAAATGTTCGAGCTGCTCTAAGAACTTTGGTCACTGCATGTGAGACGTGTCTTCTGCAGAAATGATGCTTCAAAGAAAGAGTCTCTAAATCTGCAAAAAAAAAGGTCTGTGAATGCTGACAGATGAACCCGAAATCATGACGACATGATTATGTCATAGAGTTAAATCTCATCTGCTTAATAACCTTTCAAATTCATTAAAACAATGTTAAATGATCTGAGAAAGTTGAAAACAGTCAAAAATGTAAACAAAGGCAAAAGCTGCAAGGTGACACAAAACTCTTGAAAAAAATGAATAACAGTGAAGAGTGATGCAATTCTTTCAACAGCACTGAGAACTTTAGAAGCTAAAAGTGCAAAAACATGAAAAAGCAAGATATATAAAGGATAGATTTCAAAATATTTACTCTGATCTATTGTAAAACTGTTCCCAGTTATGCCATTTTTAGTCAAAGTTTAAAATCCTGAGTCGTTTTCTACGATATAGTTAACAGGAATAGATTCACTTCTGTTCTGGGTTGTGGGCGGGACTATTGGTGCAGAGTAACCCCGCCCCTCCTTTCTGAGCTCTCTGTTTACACTCTCCTGCTAGCTTACAGCACCCCTCACACCTTTTATTTAGCACTAACAATTGCAATCCTGATCCAGATTCCAGTTTAGATGAGGAAAACAAAGACGTTCATGGATCTGTTGCAATGGAACAGAGCAGGAAGCTTTTGGCCCCCCAAGTGTATTCTCTAAATAATAATTATATTTATACGACAGGAATAAAGAAAATTAAGCAAAACAAATGCATTTATAAGTATTTATCTATGACCTCCAACGTCCAAAAAATGTCACAAGAACATGTTTAAAAACATCACTCACATCAGAGATAGTCCGTCCAAATATTATAAATTAAAAAATGTGAAAGAGTGTGAAAGTGTCGTTTCTTTGACTAAATGACTAAGGAAATTCAGTGAAAGAGTTAAAGTAGAAATCTGCCGAATGATCTGCCATCATGGTTTCATGAGAGTCAACGGCTGAAGTTCTGTGAGCTGAAAAACATGGAAGAACCAGAAGATCTACAGAGTCATTTCACCCAGTGAGTGTCAGTGTGATCCCCTAAGACACAGGAAGCCCTCCAGATGTTTCCATGAACGTTTTCAGGATCTTCACTACTGAGAAGATCTGCTCACAGATGATGACATCTTATCCTCTGCTAACAGCTTTCCTGGAGTAAAAACAGAGTCAGGAAAAGACGAAGATGCACTGAAGAAGGCTGGGATGAGCAAAACGGATCTATGAGGAGGATTTTACATAATGTGCTGCATGAGCAGCTTACTGTTGTTTTGGTTTGAGGCCAGCAGCAGCTGCTCACGTTTGACAGCTGACCTGTGTTAAACTTCATCAGCCTGATGTCAGCACGCGCTCTGCACACACCGTTCAGATTTGGAGGCGTTTGAGGGTCCGGAGGCCACGCTGGAGTCTGTGCCACACCGAGGGAGAACGGGAAACATACAAAGCTACACTTTGATCCACGAGAAGTTCCTCTGAGTCGCTGTAAAACGGCTGCCGGTGCTGCATTTATGGGATAAGAAGTCAACGGGTCCAAACACCATTTAGGCTTTTTATCGGTTCAGTAGTCTTTGTCAGATGTCTCATTTGTCCCAACTTTTCAAGTCTCAATTTCAAAAACTTTAAAACCAAACTTTTTAACATAATTATGATCTAGATATATAGCATCTGTGACAGACTGGCGACCTGTCCAGGGTGAACTCTGTCCTCGCCATCAGAGGCTGGGTAAGCTCCGGCGACCCCACGACCCCGAAAAGGACAAAGCAGCCAAGAAGATGAATGAATGAAATAAAAATATAGCATTACCTGCAATAATGCTAGTGTGAATGCTGTGAGATGAATTTGGCTGCAGAAGATGATAGTGCTGATAGTTGAAGATGCTGAAATTGATAACTACAAATACTGAAGCTGATAGACAGCTAAATTATCAGCTAAATGCCAAATTAGCCTAAAATAACAAAACAAAAAAAAACTTAGGTTAGCCAAAACAGCTAGCATGTACCTGAAATATTAGCAAAACTCCAGAATAGCCTAAACAAATCTTAGTAAATATTAAAATAGTCCAAAAATTTAGCAGAATGACCATTTTTAAACCTTTACAACTGTAACTTTTAACATAATTATGAATAATAAAAAGGCAGGAATATTATTCCAGAATAAATCAACTTTACTCTCTGTAAAAAATATACATATTTTTTTAAATTACACAAGTTAAAAATAAGCGCAGATACATCAGGCCATTAATAACAATAAAATAAAATGGTCTGGACATTTCACATCTTTTTTTTTTTTTGGTCAAACACCAATGTTCCTTTTTCAAAATATTTTATTTGGGTTTCAAATATTTATGGTCCCACAATAGCTCCATAGAACAGCAACTACAGCTAATCTTTAAAAAAATAATTTCAAATAGATAGAACTGTTGTCCATTTGTAATTATTGGAGGTTTAAATATTCCTTTCCATGTCCAGCGTTGCTAATTCTGATCATGAGGCTGAAACATTATAATGTAGCTCTTTTTGAAACAGTAAACTGCAACAATAGTTTGCTAAAATAACTCCTCCTGGTTTTTACATTGCTGAACACTGCACTGACTGTATCCAGGTAGATCCCTGATCATCACCGTCCTCCTCTTCCTGAGAGCCTCTCCTGATGGCAGTAATAACAGCAGGATTGTTGAGGGGCTAATCAGCGCACTACAGAGTTAACAAGCTCCTATAAGAGGATCATCTGCATGTGTGCACACCTCAAAACCCGAGCATCACGCTCGCACCGTACACACCCACAAAGACCAGGCTGGAGAGGTCCTCTGTCAGACGCACTCGCTGGCAGGGGAACCGTCACGTAGTCCGTGTCACATCCAGGATCCGCTCGGTTCACAACAAGAACCAGAGGAGCGGCTGGTGGGAGACCCAGAGCAAACACGGAGCACACATCCCGGAGAGGCGGAGCGGAGCTGCTGAGGTCTGCAGAGATGGACCGATGAGGGAGGTGGAGAGATCAAAGCTGAGCTGAGGGAGGGGGCACGCCAATGTCTTCAATCACCTGAACAGAACACCTGCTGGGAACTGGTTCTAAATAAAAGAGGACTTTTATTCTGTTTACAGTTAGAAAAATATATATATTGTTAACCCTTTAACACCTGGAGCGTCACCGGTGACGCTTAAACACAAAGTCGCTTTTCTCCTTCACAATCTACTGGAATGATCGTGGTAACGGTTGAAAGGTTACAGTAAATCAAAGAACATAAACTCTGGAGCTCTGGTGTTAAATGAAAAAAAACACTTTAGCACACGTGTCAAAGTCAAGGCCCGGGGGCCGGATCCGGCCCTCAAGGTAATCCTATCCTGCCCTCCAGATCATTTTTTATTTCATTGTTATTAATGGCCTCATGTTGTCTTGCGCTTATTTCTAACTTGTAAAATTTTAACAAAATATATTTTTATGGAGAGAAAAATATTAAAAGTTATTTAAGGTTTAAGTTGATTTATTCTGGATTAATATTCCTGAGTTTTTATTATTCATAATTATGTTAAAAAGTTACGGTTTTAAAGTTTTAAAAATGGTCATTCTGCTAGCTTTTTGGACTATTTTGACATTTACTAAGATTTTTTAGGCTATTTTGGAGAATAGCTAAAATTTCAGCAACATGCTAGCTGTTTTGGCTAATTTAGGTTTTTCTTTTCTAGTTTTTGTTTGGCTATTTTGGAGTCAGGTCATATTTACATGTTATCTGCTAATTTTGGCTTTTTTCAGTTTTTTAGGATATTTTGGAGTTTAGCTGTTTTTTCAGCTACATGCTAGCGGTTTTGGCTAACCTATGTTTTTTTTTTTTTTTTACATTTTTTTTAGGCTAATTTGGCATTTAGCTAATATTTCAGTTATTAGCTTCAGCGTTTTAAGCTATCAATTTCAGTATATTCATCTGCCAAATTCATCTTACAGCATTCACACTAGCATTTTTCCCAGGTGATGCTATAAATCTGGTTCATAATTATGTTAAATAGTTACGCTTTTATAGTTTTATAAATCTAGTCTTGGAGTGTTCAATAAATATATATCCTGTTCGGTGTTTTGGGTTTTGCGATTGACTTTGACATCCGTGCTTTAACATGATGGAAACTCACGAAGACTTTAAATTAAACTTCAAATAAAAAACTTTATCAGGTTAAAATGTAGTCATAATTTAAATTTAAAAACTGCTCCAGTGTCCGTAAAGAGACATCAGTGCAAAGTTAGACAAATGCACTGAAAAGTATTAAAGATGAGTGTAAGATTTACTGTAAAAAGGCTAAATGAGTGCACCAAACTAAAAATAATTTAGTGTCAAGATGAAGAAACACAAAATTTAAAGACAAGAAGTCAAGAAGAGCTTCTGCGGCCGTGTGTGAGGGTGGCTGCCATGCTAACGGCGGCGTCTGTGACACACTGGTAACTTCAGCAGTCGCGTGGCGTTAGGCTCCCTGCTAAGCCGAGCGTGCGCTCCTGTTCAGGTAGCGGGTCAGTGTGCTGCAGCCAAACCGCTGAACTCCTGTTGGCTTTTAAAGAACTTGTGTACTTTAGTTGGAGTTATCGGAGGTGACACATGTGTGCCTGTGTGTGAAGCTAACCTGGTCTGAAATGTCCTACCCTTTAGCGGACTCTGCCCTTCATTTAGCTCTGGTGTGTTTGTTTGTGAATCTGAGTGTGTGTCCTTACCTGACTGACTGTGTTCTTACCTGCGTGTGTTAGCTGTGCGTTGGGTGTGCTCATGCCAGCATGGCATGTTTTTTTCTTGAAGCAGATTAGCTTCTTATGTAATCATTTGGATTCTTGAATGTAGGAGCCATTTCATTTAAACTTTCATGGAGGTTTACAGTCAGCATCAGTGGTTTCTCCCTTAAATGACCCACTCGGAATCAACCACACCAACAGTTCCTGGTTCAGTTCCAGAAGGTTTGAACAAAAAGCCGTGTATGAACTTTGGAGGTCCATGTCTCTGTGAATGATTTATTTTCTATTTAAAAAAATGAAGCATTTATTCTACAAATAAAACATTGTAGTTTCAATAGTCACCAACGGGGGTGCTGTTGAGTTTTAAGGGGCTCTGAAATAGATCCTACCTTTTATGATTCATTTTTCATCGCCAGACGAAAAAACTCGGATCCGGCCCAGAAGATAATTTTATTTTATTGTTATTATGGTCCGATGTTATCTTTTGCTCATTTCTAACTAGTTTAATTTTAACAAAATACATTTTTATGGAAAGTAAAACATTGAAAGTTATTCAAGGTTTAAGTTGATTTATTCTGGAATAATATTCCTGCATTTTTATTATTCATAATTATGTTAAAAAGTTACAGTTTTAAAGTTTTAAAAATTGTCATTCTACCAGCTTTTTAGATTCTTTTGGCATTTACTAAGATTTTTTAAGCTGTTTTGGAGTTTAGCTAATATTTCAGCTACATGCTGGCTGTTTTGGCTAATTTAGGTTTTTTTCCGTTTTTTAGGACATTGTGATGTTTAGCTATTTTTTCAGCTACATGCTAGCTGTTTTGACTAACCTACGTTTTTTTGCTTTGTTCTTTTTAAGCTAAATTGTCATTTAGCTAATATTTGAGCTGGCCATCAGCTTCAATTTCAGCATCTTCAGCCATTCAGCTTCCAGCATTCACACTAGCATTATCGCAGGTAATGCTATATACTGTATCTAGTTCATAATTATGTTAAAAAGTTATGGTTTTAAAGTTTTAAAAATGTAGTTTTATAGTGTTCAATAAATGTTTATCCTGTTCGCCCCGTGACCTAAGGTGTGTTTTGGATTTTGGCCCCCTGTGTGGTTGAGTTTGACCCCCCCACTTATATAATGTTGTCTACCCCTGAAATTATTACATTTTTAAAAACATTAGTCTTCTTTTTCGGTGCGTTTGGTGGTAATTGTAGCTTGAAATGTCATTACTGTGCCTAAAATTATGGAGATGTTTATGCTTTAGCCACCATGACTCAGTTCTGTGTTACAGCTGCGGCACGCAATGAATGTTCAATGCTGTGATCACTTCTTTGCATTGTAATTCTATGACCGTCATCATTTTAGCTGAAAAGTCACTGAATCCCTACTTTTTAAAAAAAAGAAGGAGGCTGTGAAAACAAGCCTTAGTTTTGTTGTAACACAAAAGCTAACCTTTAGAACTGTCAATCAAAAGAGTATACTTAATTTAAACACATTTTGAACAGAAATGTTCCTCCTGTATATTTGGAATAGAAATGTAATCTGAACACACAGGAAAAACATTTGCTGTAAGTTTTTCATTTTGACAAATTGATCTTTTAACAGAAGGGTGAATGAAAACCCTCGATCAACCAAGAATAGAAGAATCACACAACACTGTAACTCAAAGACATAAAATCATCACAAGGAAATCTATTATAACTACGCGCTATTCTACTCTTGAATAAGGGATCTGGGACTTTTGAGTCGATCATTTCTACTTAGCTCTGGATGGCCAAAGACTTCATGGAGTAAAAACTGATTATTCCTCCAATGTATTTCAGAGTATGTTTCCATGAGAATTCCTACCTCTGTGTTTGTGTGTGTCGGCAGGTTTTCTCTGGAATCTTCACAGCAGAGATGGTGCTGAAGGTCATCGCTCTGGATCCGTACTACTACTTCCAGACCGGCTGGAACATCTTTGACAGCATCATCGTGTGCCTCAGCCTCATGGAGCTCGGCCTGTCGGACGTGGAAGGCCTCAGCGTGCTGCGTTCCTTCAGACTGGTAAATGACCTCCTAAATCTCAAGTTACTGCAGCAAATATCAATGAATCCGGTCCAAGTGTCTGTTTTTATATGACATTTCTGATACCAGACATGTTGAACAAAATGCAGCTCAAACATCAACATTTCCATGTAGTTCTGCACTATAGGGGGAATTGTAAGTCTACTATAAATGATCTAGTTTCCGACGAATATAATAAGTTAGGCACACTGTTGTTTTTGTTTATTTTTTTTAATGCACCGTATCGTGCAGAAAATAGAGAACCGCATAAGAAAATTTCAACTGAAGCCAACTTTGATGCTCTGACAACCAAGAAAACTGGACCAAAATTGACAAGAGAAAGAAGAAATCGCACAAACTCACACTGATCCCCACAGTCCGTCGTCATCTGTCTCCATTGATTTGTGGGGCTGTCAGTCAGGGCATTGTCATGCTGAACCACAGGCAAACACACACGAGTAAACACACACTTGTGTTCACGTCTTTTCTTCAGCTCTCTTTATATGTTTCCATTGTTTTTCCATCAATTATGTAAATGCTGTTGATCATTTTCATGAAAAGTGTTTTTGCAGTCTCTTGTCTAAGAACTCGTGACTAGTTTAGGATTAGAAATAGTGACAGACAGTAAACAGCAGACTGCTTTAACTAGGAACTGCATCCAATTTCATCTTTGGTTCCTAAAATCTTTATACTTGTAGTTTTCATTTTTATTAGATTGTTTTGAGTGCAAAAGATTTTATATATCAACTTTAAATTAATAAAGATAACTACAGGTAACAGCAAACTTTCAAAACTGATAAATGTTTGACTAATAATAAAGAAATTAATTAACTTTTTAGCTGTATTTAATAGGTTTATAAAATTAATCGATTTGAGTCAATTTAGGCTTAACAGATTAATAATCAATTCATAAAATATAAATTGCTTTAGCACATAAAGTTAAAGTCTGTTAGCTTGATGCTAATGTTTAGAGGGATTTCCTATAGGATGGCTAATGCTAACGCTCAGTCGACCTAAATGAACATCTTTACAAACTCTTTTAAGGAAATATTCTTTTAAAGTAACTATTTCTAGTTTGATATGTTGTTTTTTCTTCATAGTTTCTTCTTGTGGAAGAAGGTGTAATGCTATAGAGCGAACGCCACCTAGTGGCCAAACTGAAACATCCTCCAGGAGAAGCAGAACAATGTTTATAATGTTAATGATCTGAACATTTTAGTTAGAACTTCTCCTTTAGAGAATCTCATGTAACACTGGATGATATTAACAATCTCAATATTTCACTGATACATTTTACAGTATTTGAACTGTATCAGATTAATGTAAATATATTCGAAACATGTAGTAGATTATAAATGTATTTCTAAAGAAATTAGTGTGAATGTGTAAACTCAAAATTAAATTGAATTGAAGAATAAAAAAAATCTGAATTAAATTATTTCTTGAAATCGATACCCAGCCTTAGCATATAATATACACAAATACGTATTTATTGAACGTTCATATTATCTCTGTCCAGGCTTCACAATAAATTCTTAGTAAAGAATTCAATCTCCATTTTGTTTTATTGAGACAATAACATTTTTGTATACATATTTTCATATTTATTTTTATTTTAACTTGTTGAGCTTCATGTAGCACAAACCTTGTTTACCACAGATCAACTCTATTTCTATTCTTTTAGATGCCTTACATTCTGTTAATAAAACATTAGAATAAATTCATATTGGGTGTATGGTTTTTTGCCTTCAAACAAATAGGATTTTTTTTCTCTTTTGCTAAATGTATATTAATCTGCTATTATTTAATGTAATATATTAGCTAAATATCATTCATTTGATATTGAAATAACCATGCAGACTCAGTCAGTTCCAGATGTCCTGATGATTAAAACCCCACATCATGATCCCTCCACCACCATGTTTGATTTTGTCCAAACATACATTAGTGTAACTCCATTGATCCCCTGCAGTTGCAGTAGAAAGCGTAGCTGTTTGAGGAGTTCCTTCTTAACCTTTAAAGACTTGTTCGTGTTGCTTCTCTCTGGTCTCTCTCTCTCCTCAGCTGCGGGTCTTTAAGCTCGCTCGCTCATGGCCAACTCTCAACACCCTAATCAAAATCATCGGGAACTCCATAGGCGCTCTTGGTAACCTGACGCTCGTTCTCGCCATCATCGTCTTTATCTTTGCCGTGGTGGGCATGCAGCTGTTTGGGAAGAACTACCAGGTGATGTCCCTGATGAGACAGAAGGTCTGATGGGTGGAGAGTCTGTAGGTTAACTGTGGCGCCCGTCTCTGCGTTCATTCAGGACTGTGTCTGTAAGATCTCAAAGGACTGCTCTCTTCCTCGCTGGCACATGAAGGACTTCTTCCACTCCTTCCTCATCGTCTTCAGAGTACTGTGCGGCGAGTGGATTGAGACCATGTGGGACTGCATGGAGGTGGCGGGGCAGCCGCTCTGCATCCTCGTCTTCATGCTGGTCATGGTCATCGGGAACCTGGTGGTGAGTTCAATCTTCTTATTCTGTTTTATGAGTCTCATGACCAAATGTTCACCTCTCCTCTACATGGAAGGGTCGTCTGGTCATTGTGTTGTGACGGGCCACCGTTGGGTTTGAGGGAGACCCTTCACCTCTGAGGGGATTGTTTGATTTAGTTTGGTCAGAACAGGGGAGTCAAACTCAATCACACAAGGGGCCAAAATCCAAAACACACCGTAGGTCGCGGGCCGAACAGGATAAACATTTACTGAACACTAAAACAATTTTTTAATTTAATTTTTTAACTATTTAACATAATTATGAACTAGTTATATAGCATTACCTGTGATAATGCTAATGTATGAATGCTGGAAGCTGAATTTTTGCACTGAAGATGCTAATGCTGATAGCTAAAACTCTGATTTTACACAAACACAATAAATAAAATGTATGAAAAAACAATTCCAGGGAAAGCCGTGAGAAATTCAGATTTTTTTTGGGCTCCCTGGTGTGACTTTAGCCTGGATTTTTTTGCATTTTCATTCAAAAACATGTTGATTAGTTTGTGGACACATTTTATTCTTGTTGTTTTTATAGAATTACAACTAAAACTTTCATTCTATGTTTTAATAACAGTTTGTTAAACATTTTGGGGTTTCCACAGGAAAATGAATCTCATTTATCCAGATGGAATTTTCTGCCTTTGCATGATTTGAAGTCTAGTGTGTGAATACAACATGGAAAAATGACAAAATAAAGGTAGTGTCACATAGGAGAAGGTCTGCAGATTAAAATGATACCAAATAATCAAGCAGGAAGTCTTTCAAATGGAAAATACAGAAAATTCTAATATAGACAAAAACTGAGTTTTAGACCCGAGGCTCCAAAGGGTTAAAGATAAACGTTCTGAATCCCAGGTGTCAAACTCCAGTCCTCGGGGGCCAGTGTCCCACATGTTGTCCAAGCAAGCTAACTTAGAAACTCCTTATTGGCTAAACACACCTGATCCAGGGAATCAGCAGCGGATAAGGCAGGTTTCTGAAAAACCAGCCGGAGGACTTGAGTTTGACACCCCTGTTCTAAACGTACAACTTTGTGTGTGATTTTATATCATGATCATATACAGATAAGAAGTGGCTGGTAAATACTGGAACTAAAAAAAAAATAAAAGAAGGCGATTAATCCCAATTAATTTTTATCTCGATTTACAATTATTTGTTAAGTTTTTGTTGATTCCTGCCCCTAAAAAAACATATTTCATGGTCTTGCATTTCCCAACCTACTTAGTGTTAAATCAGAACACAGAGCTTCTTTCCTGGCGATGGTAAATGCTTTTAGATCAGTGAAAATGGGTAATTTCTAACGGCACACCTGAAGGTTCCATTGTTTAGTATCAACACAACAAAGACACATCGCAGACGGACCAATAGAAATCATGGTCTAGCCTCACTTTCAGAGAACTTTAGAACTGGATCGTCATCCTGAGCTCAGCTCCTCTGTTGTCCCTGTGTTTTAATGAGCCGTGTCATCAGGTCCAGTGCTCATGTTTTCTTCATGAACAACAAGTGTACCCTCCCTCAAACACTGACGTCCACACACCGATGTGTGGGGGGGGCTCATCTTTCCATGCTGCAGAAGGAGCAGAGTTTCTGCCCTCTGACGGGTCTCGTCTCCTCTTACCCCCCCAGATACCAACACAAGCAGCAGCTTGTTGTACGCGGCCCCCTGCAGCGTGAACACAACAACCAGTATTTATGACTGATCAACTGTGGGGCTCAAACCAGCGACAGACAGTCTGTCTACTTCAATGATACAGTGAAGAAGACAGAGAGAAGTTCAGGAATATGACAGGAGTGTGGAAGAAGAAAGTATTTGATAAAAAAAAACATGAAAAAAATGGTTTCTTCCCGGTGGTGTAGTGGATACTCTGCTTACCACACAGAAGAAAACCCAAGATTGGATCAATCAATCAATCAATCAATCAATCAATCAATCAACTTTATTTCTATAGCACTTTTCATATATAGAATAACACAAAGTGCTTTACACATAAATAAAACATCTTAAAACAAACGCAATAATAAAAACAAATGCAAAATACAATAAAGACACATTATTCCCCCCTTCACCCAGATCCACAAGTATACCCCCAATCCCCTCACCCCCCTAATTCCCCCCACACACACACCCTCCTCTCTGTTTAGTTTTGATGTTCCCAAACACGCGTGGAAACACTCCCACAGTCCAACTGCTGCTTAGGGATTCATTGCTGTGGCTGCATTGTCTCTGTGGAGTGAGTGTGACAGACTAGAGAAGTGTCCAGGATGAACCCCACCTTCATCCAACAGTAGATGTTATAGGCTCCAGTAACTCGGTGACCAGGAGTAAGCACTAGAATGGATGGATGGATGGATGGATGGATAAACAGATGGATGGATGGATAAACAGATGGATGGATGGATGGATGGATGGATGGATAAACAGATGGATGGATAAACAGATGGATGGATGGATGGATGGATGGATAAACAGATGGATGGATGGATAAACAGATGGATGGATGGATGGATGGATGGATGGATGGATAAACAGATGGATGGATAAACAGATGGATGGATGGATAAACAGATGGATGGATGGATAAACAGATGGATGGATAAACAGATGGATGGATGGATAAACAGATGGATGGATGGATGGATAAACAGATGGATGGATAAACAGATGGATGGATGGATAAACAGATGGATGGATGGATAAACAGATGGATGGATAAACAGATGGATGGATAAACAGATGGATGGATGGATGGATGGATGGATAAACAGATGGATGGATGGATAAACAGATGGATGGATAAACAGATGGATGGATAAACAGATGGATGGATAAACAGATGGATGGATAAACAGATGGATGAATGGATGGATGGATAAACAGATGGATGAATAAACAGATGGATGGATGGATAAACAGATGGATGGATGGATAAACAGATGGATGGATAAACAGATGGATGGATGGATGGATGGATGGATGGATGGATGGATAAACAGATGGATGGATGGATAAACAGATGGATGGATAAACAGATGGATGGATAAACAGATGGATGGATGGATGGATGGATGGATGGATGGATGGATGGATGGATGGATGGATAAACAGATGGATGGATGGATAAACAGATGGATGGATGGATGGATGGATGGATAAACAGATGGATGGATAAACAGATGGATGGATGGATAAACAGATGGATGGATGGATGGATAAACAGATGGATGGATAAACAGATGGATGGATGGATAAACAGATGGATGGATGGATAAACAGATGGATGGATGGATAAACAGATGGATGGATGGATAAACAGATGGATGGATAAACAGATGGATGGATGGATGGATGGATGGATAAACAGATGGATGGATGGATAAACAGATGGATGGATGGATGGATGGATGGATGGATAAACAGATGGATGGATGGATGGATGGATAAACAGATGGATGGATAAACAGATGGATGGATAAACAGATGGATGGATGGATAAACAGATGGATGGATGGATAAACAGATGGATGGATAAACAGATGGATGGATGGATAAACAGATGGATGGATAAACAGATGGATGGATAAACAGATGGATGGATAAACAGATGGATGGATGGATGGATGGATAAACAGATGGATGGATGGATAAACAGATGGATGGATGGATGGATGGATGGATAAACAGATGGATGGATAAACAGATGGATGGATGGATAAACAGATGGATGGATGGATAAACAGATGGACGGATAAACAGATGGATGGATGGATGGATGGATAAACAGATGGATGGATGATGGATGGATGGATGGATAAACGGATGGATGGATGGGTTCAACTTGTTGGATTTCAAAAATAAGAGGTTTAATTAGCTTTAAATGTCTGAATTAGTTACAGAGGAATATAACTACACATGTTTTGTCAACGTCACAAACACACGAGTCTATAAGAATAGTCAAAAACCTTTGGATTTTAAATCTACTTTTTTGTTGTTACCTTTCAAATACATAACTTACATTTTAAAATGGAACCTCTATAAGCCACACATGCAGTTCAAAGTGTGATAATGTGTGGGAATTCTGACAGCTGGAGCTCATGACTCAAGCAAAACTAAATTATGGTAAATCCTGCATCAATATAGAATGCAACAACTGAAAATATCTTTGAAAAATAGCAAATTAGCAGAAAAGTTTTTAATAAATTTTTTATCAACTAATAACAGTTTTCTAAAAATGTGTGAATTGGCAAAAATAAGTGTTACTAAATGAACATCAGGCCTCATAATTGTAAAAGAAATGCAATAAACTAAAGTAAGCAAGTTCAATGTTTCTAAAGAGGTCATCTAAAGTGTTAATGAATAAATATTAGAATAATTTCTAAAAACTTAAATACAAGTGAAGGAACTAAACATCTGCTGAGTTTAAAGAAAGTCTTGGTTGGCGATTGACAGAGCCTTTTGTTGTATATATTTTTGTTTATACGTCTTTAATATTTATGTAAAAGCTCCTTTTTTTCCTAGTTTGATATTTATCAAATTAATTTAGTTGATTTACCAATGGGGCAGATAATACAAGTGTTTTTCTTTCAGTTCTTTTGTCATTTATTAACTGTTTTATGTTTATTTAGTATTATTTTAATGTTATGTAATGTTACTAAATGAAACAAACAAAAATAATTCAAAATCAGTAGTAAAGAAGAAGGTCAGGTGGCAGTTCTTCAAATCCTACATCTAAATTGTAACTGAATTTAGTTTAAGGTTTTGGGTTTAATTTCGTCACCATGGTGATCTTATGTTAGAGATGTTAGCACCTTTTCATAGTTAAATAAATTTTAAGTAAAAGTGTTCATTAGCAAAGTTAAAGTAAGTTTAAAGGTTGATGAAAATTACAAACTTTTCTTGGGATGTAACAATTAATTGACGAAATCGATTAATTGATTTTTATTCCCGTGATCCAGATCAATCTGTCTGAGGCAAGTTGTTAATTTAATCCACATGTTTCAAAGACAAGGCCCGGGGGCCGGATCCGGCCCTCCGGGTAATTCTATCCGGCCCCCCAGATCATTTGATTTTATTGTTATTAATGACCCGATGTTATCTTTCTAACTTGTATAATTTTGACTATAAAATGTATTATTATAGAGAGTAAAATATTGAAAGGTATTTAAGGTTTAAATTGATTTAATCTGGAATAATATTCCTGACTTGTTATTATTGATAAATATGTTAAAAAGTTATGATTTTATAGTTTTAAAAATGGACATTCTGCAGCTTTTTGAACTATTTTGACATTTACTAAGATTTTTTAGGCTATTTTGGAGAATAGTTAAAATTTCAGCAACATGCTAGCTGTTTTGGCTAACTTGGGTTTTCCTTTTGTAGTTTTTGTTTGGCTATTTTGGAGTTAGGTCATATTTACATGTCATCTGTTTTGGCTAATTTTGGCTTTTTTCAGTTTTTTAGGATATTTTGGAGTTTAGCTGTTTTTTCAGCTACATGCTAGCAGTTTTGGCTAACCTATGTTTTTTAGGCTAATTTGATATTTTGCTAATATTTTAGCTAGGTATCAGCTTCAGCATTTTCTGCTATCAATTTTAGCATCTTCAGTGGCCAAATTCATCTTACAGCATTCATGCTAGCATTATCACAGGTAATACTATATATCTAGTTCATAATTATGTTAAAAAGTTACGGTTTAAAAATATAGTTTTAGAGTGTTCAATAATGTTTATCCTATTCAGTGTGTTTTGGATTTTGGCCCCTTATGGGTTTGAGTTTGACACCCCTGATCTAATCCATCTATACCAATATAAAATCATGTGAACCATAATCTAATATGAATAATATCATCAACCACAAATTGTTTTATGAATCGAGTCGTTGGCAAATGAATCATTACACCCCAATAATTTTCAATGTTTTAAAATGAATTAGGAAGAGATTACATGAGATTACTGAATAAATATGGTGGGAAACAGACTTCTCTTTTTGCTCCTTCATCCGCTCGTCTTCCTCTTCTTTGTCATCGTTTGTGTTATTCACACACAGGAAAGTGTGTGTTTCTCCACATTCACCAGTCAGTTGATCATGAAGTGTGTGTGCAGCAATAACAGAGTCCCTCATCTATTTAGCTTAATGGTCTCATGGATATTTAATAACGAGGTTGATATGCCAGACAGCTCGCAGCCTCACAAACACACACGCTGCAGTCAACAGCCTCTTATTCTTCTCCTGTCACTGGCAGGAATTGTATCTCCTGCTGCAGAGGGGTACGCTGACCCGACTCTCTAAATATGCCTGCGCACGTGCGTGCATGTGTGTCATGATGACCGAACCTTTCCCATTCATGTGATTTATCCCTTCTGAAATGGCCTCATTGTGCTCACCTCAGCCCGTGTGCATGTGAAGGCATTTGTGCATGAATGCATTCAGAAATTAGGGAATAAATACGGAGAGGACCAAACACACAAAAGGAGAGCAGAGGGCCTGGAGGAAGAAAGGAAGGAGGAACAGAAAAGGAAGTTGGAACAAAAGAGGATGAATATGGGGGATGAAAGGGGCAAACAAATGAGAAAGAAGAACGTGAGATAAGATGAAGCAGAAAGAGGGCAGAAGAACTGAAGGCAGGAAGAAGAAAGCTGAAAACTAAACTGAAATAAAGCCTCATGCATTGACACACCCACTGGCTGTCCCAGCCAGCAAACACAGCCCTCCGATGACAGAATCGATTAGTTTCACTGCTGAAGCAGCTCACACAGGCGCAGGGAGCAGGGCTGTTGTGTCAAATTTGAATTCACATTAAAGTTTCAAGCAAAGACAGGCGAGTCAGGAAACGCTTTGGCTTTTGCTCCGGAGCAAGTTAGAAGCAAACCACAAGTTTGGCAACATTTTAGATTTGAGAGAATGTGGCACCGCCTCACAGATCAGGATCCCTGGAACCATTTACTTTTTGTCATTGTGTCACATCATCCTCTAAGACGCCTGTCAAAGTCGAGGCCCGGGGGCCGGATCCGGCCCTCCAGATCATTTTATTGTTATCAATGACTTAATATTATCTACCACTTTTTTCTAACTCGTGTAATTTAAACAAAATATATTTTTATGGAGAGTAAAATATTGAAAGTTATTTAAGGTTTAAGTTGATTTATTCTGGAATAATATTTCTGCCTTTTGTTAAAATATTACGGTTTTAAAGTTTTAAAAATGGCATTCTGCTGACTTTTTGGACTATTTTGGCATTTACTAAGATTTTTTGGTAACACTTTATAATAAGATTCCTTAATAAGCTTTATTAACACACTAACAAACATTATTAATGTGTTTATAAGGAGTTAGTAATACATTCATTAGCACAATAAACAAAATAAGGTTTAGTAACAAACTTGGTAAGATTCATTAACATCTAAAGTGAGACCGTTGTCTTCAAATTAATATTAATAAACTGCTTACAAGCTTAACAAATGTATTAATTATCTTTGTCAACATTATATAGCTTGTTTTGCGGCACCTCATGTAAAGTGTTACCCTCAACTAAAGTTTTAAAAAAAATTGATATATATTTCTGGAGATCCTGTGACACACGGGGTAATAGACGTGCAGCATGACTATGCATCGAGTCTTCCCGAGTGAATAGAGGAGGTCAGAATAAGTACAAAAAGAACAAAATAATCCAATCAGAGGAATCATAACAGGATAGTGATCACATTTTAACAGAGAAATCTGGCTAAGAAACGTGAAGTTTGAGCTCGCAACGTGCGAGTAGCGTGCTAGCTTGGTTTGTCGATGTATGTTTTTATTAATGTTTTAAAACATTGCAGATATTATTTGCATTATCACATGCAACCAGCTTAAAAAACTGATGGAAATTCATGTTGGGAACATGTAAAATGTACGGTCAAGATGCACATCCCTGTGCTAGCAAAGTAGCACGTAGCTACTTTAAGAGCCTCCCAGGCTAAATGTTGTCACTTTTTTTATTTTTTGACAAAAAAGTAAAAGCGAGTTTGAACATAATTTTCTAAATATGCGCCACCAGTGTTGATCTTCTTTCTTGGTCGTACAGACTGGAGAAAGCCCAGCTAGAAAATACAGTGCTAATGCTAACTTTCTGCTCAGTGACATAAACACTGAAGAGAACAGACGTTATGGAAGGAGCTGAGGCCCAAACTTTAACTTGCCACACCATTTACTGCTATTATATATTGGAGCCCTTATTCTCAAAGTACTATGAAATCGTCTATTTGAAGGTAAATTTTGAATTAAATTCAGATTTATTTAGCGTGTATGTAATCCAGAAATAATAAAAGTTGTAATTTCATTTAAAAATCTGTTAAAGGGTGTTATTTTTTTGCACTTCGAGGTGTTTTTAACATGGAAACATGGCTTTGTTCCAGTCATTCATGCCATCAAACATCATCAATCTCCCTCCTTTCTGGTCTTGGGTGACAAACATTTACAAGTTCAGTTCTATAGATTTTAGCACAGAGGCAAAATCAAATATCATGGATATTTAGAAGCTGTTAATTTGGCAGCAATGCCTTACCTGTAACAGTAGAAGGCGCAATTCTTGCTCTATTTACAGATTAATCTTTTTAGATAATAAATATTTAAATATTCCACAAGATCAATCATTTTCCAAGCTTTAATTCTAAAGTTGGTTAAGAAATGAAGGAGCCAGTCTGATTTTTGTAGTTGACGTCTGTCTGTTCTCCATTGAAACAGCAGCGTTCTGCTGCCATGACTCAATGCATAACAATGGCGTCCTCACACACGTCTCTGTCTATAGCAGCCAATAGGTAAGAGCCAGTTCAGTAATATGTATGAATGTTTAAAAAGTAGCAAATGATTCAGTGGATAAAGAGTATAAATGAGTAAATTTGTGTTTGAATAAAATCTGTTGAAGATCCTCACAAAGTGAGCTAAATGAGACTCTGCCAAAAGAGAAGAAGAATTGAACCGGCGTCTGCGGGATCATCATTTCATGTGTCTCTAACCTCACCTGTGATCTAACATGATTGAGCGAAGTCCACCTTCAGTCATGGAAGGTTTGAGCTTTCGAGTGGCTGTGATCTCTTTGGAGTTTTCTCAGCATTGAGAGGAATGAATTATTTGAACATTTTAGTGAGTCATTAAGGGATTACATCTTTCCTGGTCTGGAATGGTTTCCCTCTGGAGGAGAAGCCTCCTAAAGCTTCACAGAAGCGTCCTGCTTCCTGCAGCAGACAGACACGGACACACTGCACACGCGTGTGTGCTGAGGTCGTCTGTCTGTGACCTTCAAGCAGGTGAGGCTTCATCAAACATCTCCTGCTCTCAGCTGTGGCTGTGATCTTCATCCTTTGTTATCTGCCCCCCCTTTAAAGCCGTGTCCCCCCTGCCTCGCGCCCGCCCCCGTCACGAGCGCGTCATGCGTGCGCAGCTGCACGGACACAGGTGAGCAGATGTTCCGGCTGCTGTTTCGCTGTTTGACAAACGAGCGGCTGAATGTGTTTCCCTGAGTCGGCACTTCTGCCGCGGCGCACCTGTCTCCACGGTCGCCCCTCCTCATCCTCGCTCCTCTCACCTTCTGCTCTCATCACACATGGATATTTGTTAACTGTAATCATCAAAACAACTCGAATCATGGCTTTCTTAAAAAGCAGAAATCAGCAGTTTGGTCAGAAGAACTGATTTATCACAGGTATGGTAGATGAATTATTTGTAATGGAGGAAACATCTGCTGCACGCGAGGGCGCTTAAAACAATACGGGTCACGATACCCGAACAAGTCCAAAAGAGGGACCTCAAATCTGCAGCAGTTTCAATAACATGTACTTAACTGCTGAAATGCTGCTGAAAATCTCACAAGGTGAAAACAAAAGATTCTAGAGATGGAGGTGAAGCTCAGGGAGGCAGCAGGAAGTCAGAGGAGAGCGGCTCCTCCTGATGGAGAGGAACCAGTCGGGGTGAGAGAAGGATCATGACAGAGTCAGGACATGGATGGACGGATGAGGTGTCTGGATAGACTTGGCAGTACAGTTCTTACTCAGCACTGACTAACAGTTGAGTTCAGAAGAGAAGAACAGTTCCTTCAGAGATGATTTGGAGAAAAACGCTTCAACACTTGATGGTGGAACTTGTCTTCCAATCTGATCATCTGTACCTCATCATGTCAAGCATTCATAGGAGGTAGAAAATGCTTCTCATGACGCGTCTCTGCTCATCCTTGGCAATAAAGGTACAAGGTTATCAGAGGATCTCTAAACAGCAGAGCAGAGAGACGATGGGCGTGTCCATCTGCACCACTACGGACGTCCCAGTTCACCCAGATGTTTCTCTTCACCAAAGAGGGATAAACTTTCTTCTACTTCTCTGCTCCACATTTTGTAGGCAAACAGGCTAATGGATAACTTCCTCCTCTGCTCTTGTCTAGACATCTCTCCTCCTCTGCGATGCTCCTCCTCTCTCTCTTCTCCCTCCAGTGATTTACTGGGTCTCTCGCTCTACATCTCTCACGTTGCAAACCACTTTCCCAGGGGGCCTTGCTCACTGGGGTTTGTTGTGACTTGGAGAAACACAGAAAGCAGATTATCTTAGTGCTCATTCATCACGAGCACCTCCCGCCTCTGTGTGTCTGTGTACAAACATGCTCTCGTTTCTATTAGCAGCAGAGTTGCTGCTTTCAGGTCTGTCCTCATCTACCTGAAACGGCTCCAACTGTAGGGTTGTCTTGATAGAATCAAATTAACCAAGCTTTCCAAATGTACTGTCCAGATGCAAAATAGTAATCCTGGAAATTTGAAGTTTTTACTTTACAAAGGGCTTCCTGAAGGGTAAGAAGCATAGACATAGATGACAGGAACACGCAGCCGTGTGGTGCACCAGCAAATGGTAGCCATGAAAAAACAACAACCAAGACAGCATGCATGGATAGAAACCTTCAGAGGGTCAGGAGGCTTCAGAGTAATCCTGACAGCTACACTGCCAGTGATCTGAACCTGCACTGAGATGATATACTGGTCAAAGTGTGGGATTAAGGAAAACAACTCAGCAGGATTACACTGTGGTCCAAATGGGATTCAGTGCTGGCTTCAAAAACTGGATCAAACATGGCTGACTAACAATTCCAGTAGAGTGTGTGCTGAAGACATGTACCCAGACTGTGAACAACAGACTGAAGAGAACCATAAGTCGCATTACCAGACAAAATGTTAGAGAATGTAGTCTCTAAAGGTTGCTGAAGCTTTTTGCTGAAAATGGCGACACAAGTTACTTCAATTGCCGAAGGGATTTGCTGAAAATGCAAACGAAATTTGCAAAATGTTACATCTGCTAAAAGATGTTGTCAAATAATTTCATTAAAGAACTATGAAAGAGCACTGAAGTTGACCTAAATTTCTGGAAAATTTGTAGTAAAATGCTTAAAAATCCCTAATACATGCCAATTTAGCAAAAATATTCAGAACTTCAAATTAGCCTGAAAACCTCGGTAGATGCCAAATTAGCCAAAAAAGCTAGCTTGTTGCTTAAATACTAGCTAAACTCCAAAATAGCTTAAAATTCCTCAATAAACTAAATTAAAATTTAAACTAAATTTTGTTAGCCTGTTGCTAAAATAGAAGCTAATAGTAGGCTAGATATCAAATTAGCCAAAAATGTTAGCATGTTGCTAAAATATTAGGTAAACTCCTTTTTTCAATTACTATAAAGATGAACACATAGCACATGAATATATTTAAAGGTTTGTTTCTAATCTACTAAAAATTATGACATTTGAAGGCTTTTTGATTCATTTCCTATGGGGCTTATTTTATTCAATGTTTCAAAAATTATAAAGTTTATAAATACCAAAAATACAAGCAGTAATGTCGTGAACAAACTGAATGTTTCGATACCAAGATTGATGAAATCACTGAAACTGTAATTGAGTTTTTATGCTTCACAAAACATACATTAAGGAGCAGGAGAAACACTATAGCAGGGGTGGGCAAACTACGGCCCGGGGGCCACATGCGGCCCCTTAAGCTACTTAATGTGGCCCTCCAAATTAAAATACATTGAATCAAAAATCCTAATTATTGTTTTATTTTCATTATATTTTGGTTTCTTCATGAATATGTGATGTTGTTTCTCTGACGTTCGTGTGTGTTCCTTTCTGAGTCAGATGGTGATCTTTCAGATTATTCCTACAGCACATAAATGCAGCATTTCTTTGAGTTCACATTTTCCTCTGAAGAACATCAACCCATTGGATCACCCAAAAGAGAACAAAAATCAAAATTTAGAAATTAAAACTCCCAAATTTTCTGTTTTTAAATTAATATATGTGAATTTGAATCCAAATTAAAGCATGTTTTTCTCTAAATTCCATATTATTTTTTTAGTTTATGAGGTTCATTACCAAAGTTTAGTACTCATTCACACTATAGTGACTATAGTGTGAATGAGTACTAAACCTTCACACTCGAGGGCCGGTGTCCCACATGTTTTCCATCCAATCTGCCACAGAGACTTTTTATCGGCCAAACAAACCTGATCCTGGTAATCAGCAGCAGATAAGGCAAAGTTTCTAGAAAACTGGTTCTCGAGGCCTAGATCTGGACACTTCTGCTCTAGACGTTAGTAAGATGTGAATAGTGGCCAGTTACTGACCGCATACAAATGCAAATTACGTGATATATGTCATTCCCTGTAGGATGTCCACATATATTTACAGTATATTCCAAATATGGAAGCAATATTCATTTATCAGTATAATGAAATATATTGGAATATTCCAACTATTACCACTTTCTTATATTGAAATATACCCATCCATACCATGTGATATATTGCTCTATATACAGAAATATGATACAGATATATATAGATATAAATATATATATTTAAAAGTAGGTCGACCATCCATATATTTCAACATAATCAAACATATATGGGTAAATGACTGACATATTGAGATATATTTCTTGATATATTGGCTTAACATATCTATATACATATATTTTCCAGTATATTGCAGCATATTGTTTCATAAGGGTTTCCTCTCATAAAGGCTTCTGTGACGGAGGCTTTAACAAAGTTGCTAAACTGCATTCCGTGACATTTGACATGATGAACAATTTGAAAATAGTGTCAAAGAAATAGGATAAAGAAGTTTCTGAGAATCAACAGAGACTGGAAAATGTTAAACGGTTCATGCAAACAAACAAAAAGAAAAAAGCTGGATGTTAAAGATCAAACCTGTGCAAGGGCAGCAGCTAGAGTCAACATTTACTCAGAAGAGGAAGAAGTGCAGACTCTGAGAGGGAACATTCTTGTTTTCCTTGAAAATCTCAACATCATCATTAGGAGATGACTTGCCACACTCTTCCTCATTAAGACAGCAGAACAAAACCTGCTGGGACTGTCTGCTCTGGTAACTGTACAAACAAAAACATTCTCCAGAGACTATCTGGATGACCCAGAGAGAATGTCATATGGTCAGAAGAGACCAGCATCAAACTCTCTGGTATAAATGCCACTCGTCCTGATTGGAGGAGAAAGAATGCTAAGTTGCTTCCCAAGAAAACCAGACCTACTGTGAAATATGGATCATGCTTTCAGGGGATGCTTTTCTGCACAGGGGACAGGTCAGCTGAACTAAAGAAAAGGAGGAATGGGACCAAGTTTGGAGAGATTTGGGCAGAAACCTTCCATCAATGAGAACATTGAGGGTGAAACATACCTGAATCTCCCAGCATGGCCACACATCGCCCGGGCAACCAAAGAGCGGCTTCCTAAACCTGGACCTCAATCAGATCATCTGTGGAGGGAGTTGAAAGTCCTTGTTGCCCAGCAACAGCCCAGAACAGCTCTAGAGGAGATCTGCATGGAGGAATGGACCAAAATAGGTGCTAAACATTAACCGAGACAGTGAAGCGATAAGTGTTGTAGTTACAACAAAAACCACTGAAGACATGTTGCAGAGGAGGAACATTTTTGACAGACTCACATACACATACATACACATACATACACACTCACTGACCACTTTAAACCACACCTGACCAACTGCTCGTTAATGCAATTTTCTAATCAGCCAATCATAAGGCAGCAACTCGATGCTTTAAGAAGACATGATCGAGACGCATTAGAATGAGGAAAAGAAGCGATTGAAGTGACTTTGAACGTGGAATTGTTGTTGGTGTCACATGGGCTGGTGTTTCAGAAACTGATGATCTCCGGGGATTTCCACCCACAACCATCTCTAGAGTTTAAAGAGAATGGTCAGAAAAAGAGAAAATCTACCCGAGTATTGTTGCTGGCCACAGTGTTCCATCTCACCGTGTCCTAAACTGGAATCATCTCAGACTGGTTTCTAGAACCATCAGTTCACTGGACTCTAATGACCCCCACAGTCACCAGAACCCAATAGAACCTTTGGGATGTGGTAGAACAGGAGATCGGCATCATGGATGTTCAGCCAACAAATCTGCAGCAACTGTGTGATGCTGTCATGTCAATATGGACCAAACTCTCTGAGGAATGTCTCCTTGTTGAATTGAAGCCACAACTAATTAAGGCAGTTCTGAAGGTAAAAGGAGGTCCAACCCGGTACTATCAAGGTAGACCTGATAAAGTGGATGATGAGTGGTTTCAAGGATTTGGTTTTTTTTTTCCTATTTACAGCAGGGTTTTATTTAAGCAGCCATTTGAATTTAACCAAAGCTCAGATTGTTGTGGTTTTGTGTTTCTATGTTAATCTCAGTGCAAGTTAGCGTTGAGTTCTCAGGGAAGTTTCAATTATCTGTGTGGATTTTGATGTTTAACCATTTGATTACCCAAAAAAGAAAAAAAAAAACACAGAAAGAAAAGTATTTTTTTTTGCTGCTTATTGCTTTGGGACGGAGCCCCTAAAGGGACATCAAAGTTTAAAAACAATAGTTGAAGTAAAAAATAATTAGTTTTTGAAAAAATACTTCGGGGCTCCATAAAAGAAATTGAAGTTAAACAACAGTTCTGGTTACTAATTTTTCTAAAAATTGATTTAGCAAAAAAAATGTTCTGGTTACTAATTGATGCGCACCACTCCCTATCTGGTGCCCATCCATTACTAACACCATTTTTGTTTTTCATTAATATTTTTCAATTTTTTGAAAAGAAAATAACTTCATTTTTTTCTCCTGAATTTCCCTTTAGGGGGTCCGTATATTGTCTATGAACACAGATTTCTTGTTGCATCTATTTGAACAGCAGGTAGATTGACCGAAGGATACATCCCAACCCATCTTCAAACTTCTCTCCTTCCTTCTCAATCACCAGTTTTGTTGTTGAGTTGAGTCATCCCTCTGGTCAGCGCACCTGTCCCGCTTCAGGCTTCACCTGCAGAATCCATTGTTTTCTGTCATGGACTTCTGTATTGAATCTAGTAACTGACACCTATACAAAATTAGATGTCAATATTTTAGTTTATCTTTCAATCCCTAAAAACCCAAAATAGTGTCAATTAACATTGAAGGAAACACCTGAGAACATCTGGAAGGCAGCGACCTTGATTTTTTTGATTTGTAAAATATTAATTCCACTCAGAAGTTGCCTTATGTCTCATCTCAGAGTAAATTTGTTAATCTAAAATCTGTTAATAATCAATGTAATTGATAAATGTATGTAAACGCGTGCAGAGTAATTTAGTTTGTGGCGTCCACTCTGTCGAGCTGCGTCTCAGCTGTGCTTCAGCCTTCCTGTGTGTGAGTGAGAGATGGGGGTGTTCAGACGCCTGGCCCACTTCCCTGGGCTAATTGGTATGATCCGCTTCACAAGTTAAACGAAGAGAATTGGGATCAGGTGGTCCTAAGCTCTGGAAATTGACCCACGCATCCACAACTGCACACACAGCTACACACACGCTGTTAATAAACATGAAGCCATTTGCATCTGATGCACAGACTCACAACACCTCCAGAAAACCACTCTGGTTTTTATATACGTTTTCTTGCCACTTTACCATCATCACATGTTCTTGATCGGGTTGTTTTTGGCAGTTTTTCCATCTCTACAGCAGGTCTGTATTCCTGTTAAGCAAGAAACTGTAGAGCAAGGCCAAAAAGGATCCTAAATTCAAAGGTAAAAAAAAAAAAAAATTAAAACAATAAAGCTTACTATGTGCTTAAAACAATCAAATAAACACTAAATTATCTCAATTTAATGTGAGGAAGTTAATAATTTCCCAATAGTTTTGGAAAGAATAATTTCCCAAATTCTACTTTAGGATTATTTGAAAAAGGGAAACCAGGAAAATGGTCAAAAATGGATCAACTATCTGTTGCATTTTAAATTAGCTGAAGAAAAACTGCAATAAAAGGATTCAATTAGGACGGCACCCTTAAACCACGAGGAAGAATCGTTCAAAAACAGCTGTAGGAGTTTTGGCGGGAGGCAGAACAGGCATAAATCTCAGCGTGGTGTTTCCCTGAAATGTGGTGGACCTGTTACATCATCATCAGCAGCAGAGATGGATCAATACCTAACTGTACATTCAACCGATCCAGCAACGATCTGAGCCTGCAGGGCAGGAAACTCCACCACTCCCCTGCATCCTACTTTTGTCATTTTTCATCCTTTACAGTCACAACTGAAAAGAGTCATCTCAAATGAAGGCTCTAAGACAGGGGTGTCAAACTCATTTTGGTTCGGGGGCCGCATTCAACCCGTCTGATCTCAAGTGGGCCGGGCCAGAAACATAACAGCAAAATAACCTTTGTTTAACGTGTTATTTTTAGCTTTATTTTTGTTTTGTTTATTTCTTAGTTGCAAAAACTGTTTCAAAAAACCTCGTAGTCTAATCACTTATTATTACATTTTTATTTACTGAGTCCAAAGCATTTCAAATAAAATGGATTGCACTAAAAAAAAAAAAACAGGTTTATTTAATTTTATACAGACTGAATGTTTTACATCTGACATTAAAGCAATCCCAATAGTAAACTAAAAAGGGGGCTACGGAAAAAATATAAATGTTTTAATCAATGAAAAATCAAACTAAATGAACCCGACGGACGCCCTCAGACATCCTGCTGTGCAGCTGTGAGATCAACCTGATCAAATAAACGTTTTTATGTTCTGGAACTGATATTTTATTGAATTAAAGGCAAAATATGGCCTTTATTTTTAGTTTTTGGACAAAAACATCATGGAGCTGTGAGGTCTGTCATGTTCCTCTATATATTTGTGGCCCAAATGAGGAATCTGGGAATTTCACCTGAAATTTTCTTTTGCATTTTCAGTCAAAAATGTGTTGATTAGTTTGTTGACTAAATTTAGTTTAGTGGTTTTTATGAAATTACACCCAAAACTGTCATTTTATGTTGTAAAAACAGTTTGTTAAATATTTTGGGGGTTTCCACAGCAAAATAAATCCGATGTTAATTTCTTGATCTTTTGAGTTTCATTTGCTCCCCCTAGTGGTTAAATCGCACATTGCATCCACTTCTTTAAAGAACCATAACTCGCCACAGGAAAGGGCTAGAAACTTGCTTTCTTTTTTGAAAATTCTTATATATTTTTTTCTTCATAATTGGGCCGGATTAAATCATCTAGCGGGCCGGATACGGCCCGCGGGCCGTATGTTTGACACCTCTGCTCTAAGAGAAGAATACGTTACTTGTCGAAGTTTGTTTGTGTAAACAAAACAGATTTACAGCTTTTGAGAAGTCCAGGTTGTTGGTGTAACCCGTTTAACTCTCCTCTTTAACTCTTCGATGGGAGAAAACTGGTCTTTTTCAGAAGCCTTTCCTCAGAAAGTTAGCATTGTTCCTACGAGAACACATGTCAAAGTCGAGGCCCGGGGGCCGCATCCGGCCCTCTGGGTAATTCTATCCGGCCCCCCAGATCCTTTTATTTTATTCTTATTAATGACCCGATGTTATCTTGCACTGATTTCTAACTTGTATAATTTTGTACAAAATATATTTTTATGGAAAGTAAAATATTGAAAGTTATTTAAGATTTAAGTTGATTTACCATATTCTAGAATAATATTCCTGCCTTTCTATTATTCATAATTATGTTAAAAAGTTATAGTTTAAGAATTGTCATTCTGCTTGCTTTTTGGAATATTTTGCCATTTACTAAGATTCTTTTGGGCTATTTTGGAGTTTAGCTCATATTTCAGCTACATGCTAGCTGTTTTGGGTAATTAAACTTTTTTCAGCTTTTAGGCTGTTTTGCAGCTTAGCTAATAGTTCAGATAAATGCTAGCCGTTTTGGCTAATTTAATTTTTTTTTTCCTATTGTTTCCTATTGCTGTTTTGGATAACCTATTTTAGGATTTTTTTAGGCTAATTTGGCATTTAGCTAATATTTCAGCAGGCTAACAGCTTCAATGTTTTCAGCACGCAGCACTAGCATCTTCAGCCACCAAATTTAGCTTAAAGCATTCTCACTAGCATAATCACAGGTAATGCTATATATCTAGTTCATAATTAGGTTAAAAAGTTACAGTTTTAAAGTGTTGTAAATGTAGTTTTAGAGTGTTCAATAAATGTTTATCCTGTTCGGCCCGCGACCTGAGGTGTGTTTTGGATTTTGGCCCCTTGTGTGATTGACTTTGACACTCCTGCACTAGAACAAGCACTTGCTGGTCTGACATCTCTCTCCTGGTCCAGCTGGGTTGAGTGGCCTCCTGCAGGCCATTCAAGGCCATACTTCACAGAAACCATGTGCACCACAGTCTATGCCATAAGTCACCTCCTCCTGGTGTAGGTCCTTAAAGAGATGCTCTGCAGAAAGCCAGGGTGCTTTAATTCCACCCACAACGATGGCAAAGCGTTTGTTGTTACTGTGGATGTATTTAATGCAGCAGGTCTTGCAAACCAACAGAAAATGTTCTTTTTCTGATTGTAGCTCCTGGTGAATTTTTCCTGCATTATGAAGTGTCATAAGGTTCACACTGAACCTGAAACTTGACATTAGCCTGCAGCACAGGTCAAAAGATGAATTACATTTACAGCTAAGCTAAACAATTAAACTCTGTGCAATTCTGAATCTTAAATCTAAGAATGAGGTAGGTCTGTGGGAGGGGCAGAGTCACTGGCTACCTCTGTTGATAAATAATGTCTTCTTCACAGTGGAGTCTGTGTAATTTTGAAACTTCCACATCTAAGAGTTGTTTGTTGTTTTTTGCAGATACTCTAAAGAGTTTTTTGATGGTGTGAAAGCTCCTGAAAGATCCATCAAAACTCACTACTGTCACAGAGAGGAAGAAAATGCTGGCTGAAATCTTTAAAAGGAAACGCTTGTTGGGAACACATCCAGAGTGGAAGAATAGCTCAAGGGTTGAATTTAGAAAGGAAATGCAGGGAAACTTACAAATTGGTTGTAGTCTGGGTAATTCTCAGCCAGAAAACAAGAGCAGTTCTTTCATGTCACACAGTCGGTGGGAGTGACCTTTGAAAGGAAAGTGGTCCCCGTTCATAGTGGTAGTTATGTTCTAAAAATACTCTGAAATGGATGAAATCCAACTTTATTTTTTACAATACTTGCAGATGATTTACTGCTGGACAACCACTCACTGACTAACACTTTCTACACTTTTCTTAGACATGAATACTTTTAAACTTTCAAACTCTCAAAGTTCAAACTTTCTTAGAAACATGAGTCAAGGATTATAGAATGAAAGCAAAGATCTGGTCACGATCAAGGATTGATGTAAATGTAGCTAACAGAACGCATTTTATAGGAGATTGAGTGATGATAGCCTCCAGCCAATCAGGACACAGTACACTATTTGATCTGCAAAACAGCAAGAATGCAAAAGACAAACCACAGCATGTCAAGGAAAAACTTTAAGTCATGACTTCTGATAGAATTATTTTTAAAAAGAGATGTCCCTCCAAATGAACAAATATTGATCTGAAGTTTACAACAATTTAACAAGCTTTGACTCCAACCAAATTTTCCTCTCTGCGCAAACAAATCACCTCAATAGATGATTTTTAACAAATTAAATGATAAATCATCCAGTGATACTTGATCACATTGACTGACTTGTTTTTGTTTCCTCCAAAAAATGTTGCTTCAAATGAAAATCTAGTTTCCTGCTTTTGTTTCTACTTTCTCCGTTTTTATATTGATTTTCAAAAAGGCAGCAAGGTCATTGGCCAAGCTGACATGGCATGTTGCCATGTTAACCAATCAGCTTCATTGATCTAACGGCGCTTGATTTAAGCTCTCATCTAATCAGATACCAGTGATTTGGACTAGTGAGGCTGAGTGCTGGACATGGAGCAGCGCAGAGATTACAAACACAGCAGCAGCTGATCAATATCAGCACACAAAGGAAGTCATTCCTTTTTCCCATTTTTCACACGAGTGTTGGCATGTACAGCTTTGAAAACGATTCAGCAGGTTCTTGAATAAAGCGTCTGTTTGACAACAAAAGCTCTGGTTTCTACGTGTGCATGACTCTCCTCTGCTTCCTTGTCTCCGTCTGCAGCTCTTGAACCTCTTCCTGGCTCTGCTCCTCAGCAGCTTCAGCTCCGACAACTTGTCTGCTCCCGACGACGACGGCGAGATGAACAACCTGCACATCGCCATCCACCGGATCACGAGAGGCCTGGCCTGGTGCCGCAGACAGGTATGCATCTGATGGACAGATTAGACTGAGAACGCCGGAGGAGGTCTGACGCTGGGCTCCTGCTGTGCAGGTGATGGACTTCTTTAACGGGAACCTGAAGCGCCGCCGCCAGAAACGCAAAGAGGCCAAAGCCATGATGAAGCTGAAACGCTTAAGCACCATCCACACCGAGGCCAACGGAGCAGTGATCGGTGAGACACAAACTCACCTGGGCATGTCTGGAAGTAACAAACACCACTGCTCAAGTCTTTAGCACAGATTCTTTGAACCATCAAAATCATTCAAATGGAACTAAAGGGATTTCCTGTAGAAAGATATCAAGTCTCAACATTTTATTGAGCTGGCAGCTAAACATCTAAACACAATCTCATCATATGATCAACAATTCTTCTAGTTAAAATTAAATATAATAGCAGTGTTTTAAAGAGGAACATGCTGCTGGGTAGTGCTCTCATCTCACACCACAAAGGCTCTGCTTCAATTCTCAGCACAGTTAACCAACACCAGTGTTGGACATTACAGCCCAAATCACGACTGACTGGAGATTTGACTCTGGACCTCCAGCAGCGGGTTCTGCTCCTCACCAGTCTCCCTCCAAACCGTTGGATCTCAATTCCATAATGAAGGAAACACCTTACTTTCATCAGAAGTTCTCTTGGTCCAGTTGGGATGTTTTCTCTGTTGGCTCAGGGTCAGAAGTGTCTTGACCCGAGGATGTAGTCCATCTCCTGAATGCATCTGAATGTGGAGGTTTTAGAAACTGTTTCTGGATGTCTGCAGGTTCTTCAGTCATTTAATAATTCCACGGTGCTTCTTCTCCTGGAACATTCTGTCTTTCCATTAGACTTTCAGTTGATCTGCTGGACACAGCTCTCTGTGAACATCAACTTCATTAACTATTTACCCAAATTATGGAGGGGAAGTGTTTTTTTTTCATAATTCCATCAAAAAAACCTTTTACATAGAATACAGATATATGGTCCACTGTTTAATTGATTTGTTTTGTTTTCTTTTTACATAAATTGCAGTTCCAGTTCATAAAACCCACAAAAACAGGTTTTAAAAAAACTGGATTCCTGTGTTGAAATCTGGCCAAACGTTTCAGGACATGAATGTTTTAACCGAGTTTCACCATCTAATCATTCACTAAAGCACAGGTTCCCCACATGTTATTAAAATGTTTCAGTTTGGTTCAATATGATCAAGACTTCGGACTTCTAACCAAAGTCCCTTGATAATCGAATGTTTTGAGTTTGTATAGATGTTGTTCTACAGCTTCATTTAGGCTTTATGACATCTTAAAAAGTCAACATAAAGCTCAAGAGAATCATAAATCAAATGGTAGATAAAAGACCCAGCTGCAACAGTAAACATACATTTATTTTATATATCTAAAGTCTAAAGAGCAACCAACGTCTATCACACAGATTTGCGGTGTAAGGGGTGTCTGGATTAAGCTGAAAGTTGTCCTCCCAACTATGATCTTAATCTAGCCAGGAAGGCCAAGTGGGTTCCATATGGTTTGAAAGTGGGCAGAAAATTTGGGCCCACTTTGGGTTTGTCCACAGTTTCTGTGGTGGCCGTGCTGCGTTTGCCCACTTTGGCTTAAGTGGACACTCAGTGGGCTAGCTCGCTACGCTAGCTGGCCACCTAGTTGACAGCAGAGCACGCTAAATCGCTACAGTCGAGCTTGTTAGCTCGATACCTCGGAGCTTGCTAGCTTGATACAGCAGAGCTCACTTGCTAGATACAGTGGAGTGAGCTTGCTAGCTCAGTACAGCAGTGCTCACTTTCTCGATACAGCAGAGCTTGCTAGCTTGATACAGCGCAGCACAGCTTGCTAGCTCAATATAGTACAGTTTGCTAGCTTGATACAGCGCAGCTCGCTAGCTCAATATAGTACAGTTCGCTAGCTTGAAACAGTGGAGCTTGCTAGCTCAATACAGTGGAGCTCGCTAGCTTACTATAGGGGAGCTAATTAGCTTGATACAGAGGACCTTCCTAGCTTGACAGAGTGGAGCTTGCTAGCTCAATACAGTGGAGCTCGCTAGCTTACTATAGGGGAGCTAATTAGCTTGATACAGAGGACCTTCCTAGCTTGACAGAGTGGAGCTTGCTAGCTCGATACAGCAGAGCTCGCTAGCATGCTACGCTGAGAGGCTTGCTAGCATATCGAGCTAACCCGCAGAGTTCCCACTTAAGCCATCACAGAAACTGCAGACAAACCCAATCGAGGCCCAAATTAAATAAAATAAAATAAACCATATGGGACCCACTTGGCCTTGCTGGCTGGGTTACTGCGACTACCTCAAGTCAGATATTCTGTCAGAGGAGAAAAACCAGGACATTTTTTGTACAAATTAGCCAAAATAAAATTAAAAAAAAAACTGTGATGAGGAGTTTGTGAATTTGCTTTCCTAAATAGCTCAAAATCCAATGAGAGAGCAGGCGTCACATACATAAAAGCCCTTCAGTCAACTGAAGTACTTTCATTGTTGCTGTTTACAGTTGTAGTTTAATATGTTTGAATAGCATAGAACTTTAATTGATCCTACAACTGAGAAATTGATTTGTTCCAATAACTCTTTGAAAACAGTTGATTATAAATAATGTTGCATAGTAAAAAAGAACATTAAAAAAAAAAAAAAAAAAAGAGGGGTCCAGTCTCTATGAGGCGCTTGAGAGTCTAAAAGTTGATCGGAAGAAAGATCCCCAAAAGTGATCCGTCCTGCAGTGAGGTGTTTCAGTCTCTGACTGATGGAGTTCCTCAGGGCACCCACGGTCATGATGTGATGAGGATCGTCCATGATGGATTCAAGTTTCTGTAATGGGATTCTTATTCGTTGTATAAGCATAATTCCTTTTATTTTTCAAGTTTTTTCAACAAATTCAGCAAACTATTACTACCATTTTCCAAAACGATTTGGGTTTTTAAAATGTTACAATTTGAAAAAAATATAAAAACAGAATTGTATTCCAGGTCTCTGGTTCATCTGTGTGAATTCTTTCCAGGTCGTCATGTGGAGAAGTACGTAGTTCCGGAAGACGACAGCTACATGACAAACCCAGACCTGACCATCAGCGTCCCCATCGCTCCTGGAGAGTCAGACACGGAGTTCCCTGAAGAAGAGGAGGAGGAGGAGGAGGAAGGAGAGGGCGAGGAGGTGCAGAGTGAAGGCGAGGAAGGAGAGGTGGAGCGGGAAGAGGTAGGGAGGAGAGACATAAATGAGCTCAGGTGCTGCTGTGACTCAGCTGTTTTTCACTCCTTGGTTGGTTAACGAGTGTGTGTGTGTGCGTGCACGAGTGCAATCAGGTCACTTTTATTGAAGTTTTACAGGAAGTTTTAAAATCCAGTAAAAAACAGAAATGTTTTCAAAGCTGTAAAATACAGCAGTGTTCCCTCACTATATTGTGGTTCACTTTTTGCTGTCTTTCTGATTTGCAGATTTTTTTTGGTGAAACTTTGCACTTTGTTTTTCAGCAGCAAACTGGGTTCTGTGTCCTGATTGGCTGTCCATGTTGTCAATCAGTCTCCTCTCTGTGGTGTCTCCTGTACAGAGCCGTGGCACGTGCAGCTCGGCAAATCTAATCTTCACCACAATAAGACTTTTGTTTTCATTCTGTAGATCTGGCATGAGCTTTCTACAAAGGTTTGATTTTTAAGAGTTTAAACAGGAGAGAAAAGTGTGACAGTTTTTATGTTCGCCTGAGAAAAGTGTAGAAAGTTTGTAATGAGGAGTTTTACAGCCTTAGAACATCAATAATTCTAATTTACTTATTTCACATATTGCAGTTTATTTGTGGAACGTATCTCCTATGATAAACAGTGCAACCACAAATTATTATTTTAATAGTCACTGATTATTTTTTCCAATTAGTCGACTAATCGAGTCTTGCACAAAGTGGATGTTAAACACATATCTTATCCATCATTAGCTTTAAACAAGCTAAAAACTAGACATATAACATAATCAGCCATAATGCTCGTGTGAATGTTGTAAGCTGAAGATGCTGAAATTGTTTGCTAATAATGCTGAAGCTGAAATCGCTGAAGCTTTTAGACAGCTAAAAATATGAGTTAAATGCCAGATTAGCTTGAAAAACAGAAAATAAAGCCTAAATTAACCAAAATATCTAGCATACAGCTGAAATATTAGCTAAACTTCAAAATAGCCTGAAAAACAAATAAAGCCAGCTAGCATGTAGCTGACATATTAGTCATACTCTAAAATTATAACTTTCAACTTAGTACACTCCGACTTCATATAATATAAAGGAACGACTAATCGAGTATTAAATTAGTCGTCGACTATTATAATTGTCAATTAGTTGTCGATTAGTCGACCAAATGTGTCAGCCCTAGCAATAAATGAGGGAACATTATAGTGGGTAAGTGAAATCTGGGTCTTTGATTGTGAACACAACTTAACATAAGTTTTAGTCATGTAACAACTTGCTTTGTTTTGGAGAACAGCCTTACCTTCTCCTCAGCATGAATCATGAAAAAGTTTCAAATGCATAAGCATGGTGTAGTGAGGAACTGCAGGAGCTTATTTTTCATAAGAGTCAAAGAATAAACAGGATTCACATCTGTTGTTTTCCACAGCTTGAAACTAGTTTTGGACAACAGCATCCCAGACAGGCAGCTGTTGGAACTCTTACATTTGGTCTGCTTCACATCAGAGTAGGGTTGGGCTCAGAAGTTCGGTTCCAAGTAGGAACCGTTATGATTTCTACAGAAACCGAAAGAAGCTGCTGCAAATGGTGCTGCATGTCGGTGCTTAGTTTCAGTGAATGTCTATTTCTCTCAGGACATGTCAGTCACTTCTACTCAGTTCAGTACGTTGAAGTTCTAGACAATCCCTCTGCTTTTCCTGTGATAATGGGCGGGCTCATATAAGGCCGTTGATGGGGCGAGCACGAGAGCACACAGCAGATCACAGAAGTTTGACAGGTCGCATCAACCAATCAGGAACTCAGCTTTGGACACCTGACGTTTTCAGTGACCCGAGCAGCGGGTAAAATACTAATCAAATCCAAGCATTATTGTCTTGTGACACCACGGCGGCTCTCTGGCTGCAGCCAGCCTCCTGGACTTCACCGGAGCTCGCTCAACATGCCGGCAGACAGACAGCCGCTGCAGGGAGCAAAGCCAGCCTGCTCAGGTCTCCTGAACTATGTGTTCTTTTATTTTCATTGAGACAATAATAAAAAAAGGTCCCTTAATTTCTCCCATCTTGGGTTAATGCAGAACAGCTGTCAAACTCAGTCACAGAAGCACAGAAACACAGTGGAAGCGGCTGTCATGAAGACACACAACGCCATAAAAGCAACGGTAATGAGAAAATCTTAGAGGGATTTTCTTTTCTTTTTTTTGTAGATTTTTGTAGAACTCCTCACAATAAATAAATCTTATCAACATTATCCATTCATTGGAAGTGTGACATTCACAGACACCCACACGGAGCCGCAGCGTTAGGACCACACTTTTGACAGCCGTCAAACAGCGAATTCACCGTGCGGTGAAAGAGTGGCGGGCCATTGGTTTGCGGTTGTGGAGCTTTGATTGAATGGGAACAGCCAGCACATCAAAAAACGACGACCCCCAAAATGTTACGTTTTGACGCAGCGGTCTTAACCATATGTGACGACTTGGGAATACGAATTTGTTGATTTGGGAAGATGTAGGCATTACTTTTTGTCACTGAAGTTCCAAAATTGGCACCGATTTGGAACCGAAACAAAATAACTGCTTTGGCTCTGACCCAAACCTATTTCTGAGTGCTCCATTTGTGAAAGTGAACCAAATTAGTCAAAAGAGGAACATTCAGCATTCCTGCCCATCTGAATGGAACAAACTGTCAGGTGTCTGGGTGTCCTCGATTTGGTCAAAAATGACAGCAATGTCTTCACTGGTTTTAAAAAACAAAAGTAGTCTGAAATAAAAGTACATGAAATACATCAGTATAGCTGTTGTGGACCTGAAAGGTTTCAAAAGAAAGACAATCCGTTCATTGGCACACAGTATGACTCAAAGTTCATACCTAACATGACATTCCAAGGTAAATATCTAATGAAGGTATGACAGGTAAAGAAGACTGACCTCCTGTGTTCTCTATAAAAACCTCTATGAAAGTCTGGTTCATGAGAGAATCCCAAGGCAGGGGAGGGGGAGGAGTTCTGTGTTATATTAAATATACTGCTGCCCTCAATGACCAAACACACCTGCAGTTCCACAGACAGCAGGGACCACTTCAACTGTAGGTGGAGCCTTACCTAAGAGTGAAAATATATGTTTTTAGATTTAGGTCAGGTTGAGGAATAACAAATCATTTAGTGATCTACAAAGCTGGCTATAATGTCTCTGTAGGTAGAAGAAAAAAAGTCCAAAAAGAAGAGGGTTGTGGATTTGCCCCTCTAAACCATTTATTGATTGTTTGTTTGGATATTTTAAACACGTGACTTTTACTATTACCTATGTTTAACATTGAAGATATACAGCATATCTAGAGTTTAGAGTTAATTACATCTTCGTCCCTGTATGGACACTTTGAAGTGGCAGTTTGTATTCTCTAAAATTTTAAGGAAGCTAAAAATACAAAAATGTTTTACTGTCATCACAGCATCAGGTTCACATAGTCAAAGCAGAACTATACCGTCAAGATTTATCAGTTTATCTTCAGATCTGACACTGAAGATAAAAATATGTTAATTACATTATTTCTCAATCCAGATAATCCCAGAATTAAAGTACATCTTCCGTTTGTAAGTAACCCGTAAAAGGAACCTAATATTAAACTCTTTTAAAGTTTTCTTTCTTGACATCCAGTTTTGAGCAGTTTGACTCACTTTCTGTTTCCTGTAAACCGCATGTGTCAGTCATGGCTCTCCGGGTAATTCTCTCCAACCCTCCAGATCATTTGATTTTATTGTTATTAATGACCCGATGTTATCTTGCGCTCCTTTCTAACTTGTATAATTTTGACAAAATATATTTTTATGGAAAGTAAAATATCGAAAGTTAGTTAACGTTTTAATTGATTTGTTAAAAAGTTACAGTTAAAAAGTGTTAAAAATTGGTATTCTGCTAGCTTTTTGGACTATTTTGTCATTTACTCAGATGTTTTAGGCTATTTTATAGTTTAGCTAATATTTCAGCTACATGCTAGCTGGTTTGGCTAATTTAGGTTTTGTTTTGTTTGTTTTTTAGGCTGTTTTGTAGTTTAGCTAATATTTTAGCTACATGCTAGCCGTTTTGACTAATGTACGATTTTTCCAATATTTTAGGCTATTTTGAAGTTGAGCTATTTTTCTGCTACATACTAGCTGTTTTGGCTAACTTTTTTTTTTCTCTTTTTTAGGCTAATTTGGCATTTAGCTAATATTTTTATACCATTTTAAGCTAATAGCTTCAATGATTTCAGCTTCAGCATTTTAAGCTATCCATTTCAGCATCTTCAGCTCTCAGCACTCGCGCCCTCAGCGACCAAATACAGCTTACAGCCTTCACACTAGCATTATCGCAGGTAATACTATATATCTAGTTCATAATTATGTTAAAAAGTTATCGTTTTAAAGTTTTAAAAATGTAGTTTTAGAGGCTTCAATAAGCGTTTATCCTGTTCGCCCCGCGATCTAAAGTGTCTTTTGGATTTTGGCCGCTTGTGAGATTGAGTTTGACACTCCTCCTGTAAACAGACACACACTCTCAGACACACACACACAGACACACACTCCAGCAGTAAGAGAGCCGCTCAGACAGAATTGGAGACCTCAGGCAATGCATTATGGTCCTGCATTTTTCTCACTCTGCTGCGTTGGTGATGTGCTCATGTTAAAAGGCTCTCTATTAGTGTGTGTGCCCCTCTATGACTCTAATGCAAGTTATTTGGTGTGTGTTTTGTGTTTCTGCAACACGTGTGTGTGCGTGTCTGTGGTCTCTGTTCATCTATTCAGAGCACAGACAGCCAGACTGAGCCACAGACAGAGGTGTGGGTCTGTGTGCAGTTTGTAAGATTTGGTGTTACATTTCTCAGAGGCTGACAACTCTTTAGGAACTGAACTCATAAAGCTGAAGTGTCTTTTTCTGTGGATGTGTAAGTGCACTGGTATATGCGTGGTTCCGTGGACCCAACATCACACCACCACTTTGGGGACTTTCATATTTGTGAGCATTTTCAGAGTTAAGACTTGGTGTTGTGGTCAGTAAAACAGGCCAGGAAATACATTTTGTGCTTTTCCGGCAGGAGGAGAAGGAGAAAAGAATGAAGAGATGTTCCTTTTCCCTTCTTTTGTGTCTAACATGAAATGACATATTTATGTCGCGTGTGTGTGAGCGTGTGCACCTGTGCTGACTCAGTTCGACACCACCGCTCCTCTTTAATCATGTTGTGCACCTGTTTTTCCTCACTCCCTTTCTGCTTCTCCGTGTCTCTCCATCACAGTATTTTCCAACCTGTGAGAAGAGACTGTGGTAATGGGGCGGCAGATTTCTTCAAACTCTGGAAAACACACAACAGATGTGTAGACGCACTCGTCTGGTGTAACATTTCTCAAATGATACGGACTTAAGTGATAAAACTGAATGACACCCCGCTTTAAACTCAGTTTTTCCTCTTCATTGATATGTTTAAAATCTCATCTCCTGCATTTTCATTTCTTTTAAAATATCAAAACATAAAAAACATTTTTGCAATATAATGCACTTAATTTTGGAATTTTGTCAAGAAAATTGCTGACTCAAGCAGAGTTTCCTCAAAGCCAACATCCTGTTTTTTTGTACACACATTATTTATTTAATTTTTGATGCCCTTATACAACTAGTAAATATTTTACTGTTACACAATACAAAATACAGCTCCTGAAGCATATAAATACCACACAAATACTGCAGTTATGACTAAATTCTGAGATAATCTTGCCAATTTTGCAATCCAGGATAGACTAAAAAAAAACTGAATTACGTTGGGTGAGGATTCCCATAAAATGTCTTACCTTCATTTTGTTTTTGTGCATGAGACTGGACTAAAGTAAATGGGCATATTCATGCAGTTAGTTCTCGTATTGCATTTGAAGGAGCACCATGCAAGAAAAATATCATGAAAAAGGAAAACCCAGCTCATCAATTGGCTAGGACCAATGGAGTGATGCACTCTCTAGTTAATTTGCTTACAAAGTCTGCTGATCAAACTAATAAGAGACATTCTTACTGCTCCACGTGTCCAAGAAACAGTTTCTTTAATTGTGTGATTGCTTAGTAAATATTCACACAATAGCGTTTCTACTGCTCCTTTCTCTATGTTTTTTTGCACGTAAAAACTCAATCACACTTTCTGTGATTTCAGCAATCTTGGTAACTAGCATGTTCAGGACATTACTGCTTGAATTTTTGGTATTCATAAACTTTTTAGTTTCGAAATATTGAGCGATATATGCCCCATAGGAAATGAATGAGAAAGTCTTCAAATTTCATAATTTTAAGTAGATTAGCAACAAGCCTTTAAATATATTCATAGGCTATATTTTAATATTTTTACGTAAATAGATTAATCTGTATTCCAACTTGAGTCATGTTAATCAAATATATCAGTTTTTCAGGATTTTTTGCAGTGAGAACAGTGTATTATGTTGGGATTATCACTGGCTGTAAACATTTCTGTTCTTTTCGAAGCATCTTAATCTCTGTATTGGATTGTGAGTTAACCTGAGATTCCCAGCCAGAGTTATCATACCAGAAGGTTCTCCAGGAAACCCAAAACTCTACTTTTGGGCTAACTGTAGGTTGTTTCCATGTTACTGGTTGGTGTCCTAGGACTCAAATTGTTTGGCACACATGAACATGATTTACTCTGGTACTTCATCAAAGAACACCCCCCAACCCCACCCCATCAAAGCAGCTAAGGAGATTTCCAGCTGCCCTCTCTGGAGATCATCTGCACCTTTTGGGTCCTCACAGAGGTCAGGAACATTCCCAAGGACACTTTCCATCCTGGTAATGACCCATTTGTTCTCTTACCCTATAAAAACTGCTACCATAGCAGGAAAAAAGATGAATCAATGGGACAAAACTTAGGTTCATGCTCTGAGTTAAATTCCAGCAGGCTTTGAAAACTGCTTCAGTTTGAAACCATTGAAGCACCACGTTTGTTCAAAACCAGCTCATCCCATTCAGTTCTGATGCAAAATGTGCCTTAAAAATTCAAAGGTTCGTTTTTATAACACTTGCAGCCTGTTGTTCAGCCTAGAGACAGTGAGGAACAGAGCAGGTAGCAGAGCTGGAGGTAGCAGAGATGAAGATGCTGAGGTTCTGTTTGGGAGTGACCAGGATGGATCAGGAATGAATCCATCAGAGGGACAGCACATGTTAGAGGATCTGGAGATAAAGTCAGACTGAGATGGTTCAGACGTGTCCAGAGGAGAGACGGTGAAAGTCTAGAGGTCTAGAGGAAGACCAGAGAAGAGGTTATGGATGCAATGATGAAGACATGAAGGATGCTGCTGTTAGAGGAGAGGATGCAGAAGACCGATGGAAGAAGCTGATTCGCTGTGGCGACCCCTGAAATGAAAATCCCAAAGGAAAAAAGAAGAAAGAACTTTTGCAGACATGCCACCAGTCTGCATCACAAAACGTTTACAACACTGAAGAATGGAGTTCAGTGAAAACTAGTACACCAAATAATCTGCTTAAACATGCAGAGGGATGTCTAGTTTCTCAGCTGGTTGTGCACAAATGAATAACTTTTTATAAAAACAGTAATTGTGGTGAATCCTCTACTAAAAGAAAATCCAGGCGAGAAAATAAAACACAACTATGTGTCTCCTTAATTTTGCTCCAGTGTTCACCATGCTCCATGAGATATTAAAGATCTATTCTGATGCACATTATGTTTTTGATGTGTCTAACATGTTCTTTTGGCATTTTCTATGGCAGAAAATTAAGCTCTTTGTGTGAACGCAGCATTAGGTAACAATACACAAAAACAGATAGGCTGTCATTTAGCTGAAAAATCAATCTTAACTTTTATTTATTACTTTTTGTATTTGTGCACTTTAGATTTTTGGCTAAACAACAAATTTGAATAAAATCTTTTAAATCCTTACAGCTCCTTCAGAACGATTTTGCTACATAATCACATGCAAGAAAGGTTTTCGTTTATTAGAACTTACTGAATCCCTTTTCAGGGTCACATGGTTTCTGGAGGCGGGATCCATCCCGAACAGGTCACCAGTGTGTTCCAGAGTGAATCGCACTCAATAAATAATAGTTCTAACTCTCTAATGACAATTTCCAATACTTCAACAAGCTGTGTTCATAGGAATTTATGTGATCAAGCCAAAGATAAAGAGGCTGTAAATGATTGTACTAAAACATTTTTAGATTTGTGAATTTACCAAATGCTGTAACTCCAAACTTGATTACAAAAATGCATTTAAACTACAGAAGAACAAATTCTGCTAAAGCTTTGAAAAAAGAACAATGTTTTTTTGTGGCTGGTTACATAAATTTTTTTAATTTTTAACTAAAAATCATGTCATCAATGAATCATCAGTAAAAATACAGTCACCCATTAATTAGCTTTGGAGTTCACCTTAAAAGGATTAAAATCCCAAATTCCCAGATTGTTTTCTAAGAAAACTATGGCAGGGGTGTCAAACGCAAGGGGACACAATCCAAAACGTTTTAAGTCACAAGCCGAACAGGATAAACATTTATCGAATCCTCTAAAACTACATTTTTAAAACTGTAACTTTTTAACATAATTATGAACTATATATATAGCATTACCTGCAATAATTCTAGTGGGAATGTTGTAAGCTGAATTTGCTGCTGAATTGATAGCTAAAATCACTGAAGCTGATAGCTGAAAATGCTGAAGCTCCAACTGTAAATATTAGCTGAATGCCAAATTAGCCTAAAAATAAAAAAATGCAGCTAACATGTAGCTGAAATGTTATCTAGACTTCAAAACAGCCAAAAATACTAAAAAAAAAAAAAAAAAAAGAGAAAGAAATTAGCCAAAGCAGCTATCATGGAAGTATTAGCCTAACTCCAAAATAGCCTAAAAAAAATAAAAGCTTAAATTAGCTAAAACAGCTAGTGTGTTGCTGAAAACATAGCTAAACTTCAAAAACAACCTAAAAATCGGGGGGAAAAAAATGCCTAAATTAGCCAAATCTAATTACCTGGAGGGCCGGATCTGACTTTGACACATGCTCGACAGAGATCTCGTCCTTTCTTCATGTTTTTTTTTTTTCCAAAGCCAAAAGGCTGTTTGCTACTGCCAAACAATGATGACAAAATGAACCGGCATGGAGCATCAGGAGCAACTCCCTGGAAGATTCCAACAGGCTTCTTGAGGTGTTGGTGTAGATCCACAGCTGCACTCAAGTCAGTGTGTTAAATATGCTGCTGCTGCTGCTGCTGCTGCAAAAGCTCTGCCTGTTCCTTTCTATCATCCCAGAATCCTCGAACTCTACAGATAATCCTCAGCAACAAATAAAACCAAACACAAAAACAATAGGGATTTATGATTCACTTTTACATCATCAGTTATTGTTTGTTTTTAAACAACATTTTGGGACAACATATTTTGTCCAAAAAAAGAAGTGTGTCATTTCAGCTGCGCTTCTTCCGTGCATCACTTTCCCTGCATTCTGCGGCGGTCCAGTTAGCCGTGAGGTGAAACATGCAAATGCGGCGAGAGCGGCGACACAAACACACTCTGACCTGATGTGAAAGGGCAGCGTAAATATAACCAAACTGAGCTGCATATTCCCCCTAAAAACGTCTGTTTTTTGACTCTGAGGGTGAATTGGAGTGAATGTGAGCATTTGCCTGTCTGTGTGTGGTTGGAGCAGAAGCATTGCAGGCTAATGTGGCTCGGATGTGGTTGGGGGGCCGTGGTCAGGATCAGGCCTTCAGGGTGAAGGTTTGGCTGAAAGGTCAGTAAATACATCATGTCAGCTGGGAGGTGGGAGAGTGCTCGCTATGTGTGGGATTAATGGGAGGGGGGTCAGGACAACAGAGAGAGCATCACTGCTTTCACAACTCTTTAGCATCAAGTTTTGTTTCAGGCTTGTGTGTTTGTGGTGTCCTCTGTTCTCTCACACTGTTACTGTATTCGTGGGACACAGAGAAGAGACCGTTAGCATGTTTTTGTCTGTGTTTTTATCCCTTCACCTCAGATTCCAAGAATTGCTCCGACGACTGCAGACCTTTAAAAATATTCAAGCTGCTGTTTTACAATTAAGTTTAACATTAATTCTAACTCAGCAGTCTGAAACTGCCACAACTGTGGATTATTAGACGAGGACAGATCCAGTCGAAGGATTGTTGCAGCCACTCTAAAATCTCTGATTTGAACTTGGTCCCAGGTGAGCTTTTTAATTGAAACTTTATAAAGAAAAGAATCAGATGATCTAAAATATCCAAATACAAATTTAGCAAAAACCTTGGAAATATCCATAGTTCACACTAGCGCCCCCTGGAGGGCAGTTGTCCTCTGCCAGACAGGTTTCTATATCTAAGATCACCTTGACTTCTCAACAGTGAGGGAATAATAGTTCTGGTAATCACAGTAGAGACAGAGAAACATCAGGGGAGGAGTAAAGAAGGGGTTCCTGAACTACGGCCCAATCACATTTGGCCCGGTCCCCCAAAAAACGCCAATCAAGCCCACGTAGAACGTGACTTTTTATTCCACCCTTCTGCAGTCTGAACTATGACAGGAGAAGAGAGAATATTTATTGGTGTAATAGTCATTCACTTTTTCTTTATTTCTTTGTAATATTTGTTTTTCTTCATATGTTTTTTGACATCTGTAGCTCTTCAACTCTTTCAGCTATTAAAATATTCAGCTCTTTTTATGCTAGTGTTTTCAACTGTTACTAAGGATTTCTAAACTATTTTTGGAGTTAAGCTAATATTTCAGATGCATGCTAGCTGTTTCAGCTAATGTGGGCTTTTTTCAGTTTTTTTTTTTTGGATAATTTGGAGTTTAGCTAATATTTTAGCCTTATGCTAGCTGTTATGGCTAAATTAGACATTTGACCTTTTTTTCAAATTTAGCATTTAGCTAATATTCCAGTTGCATGCTAGCTGTTTTAGCTAATTTAGGTTTTTTCAGTTTTTTAGGCTAATTTGAAGTTCAGCTACTATTTTAGCCTTATGCCAGCTGTTTTGGCTAATGTGGACTTTTTTCATTTTTTTAGGCCAATTTGGAGTTTAGCTAATATTTCAGCTACATGCTAGCTGTTTTGGCTATATTTAGTATATTCTCAGTTTTTAGGCTAGTTTAGAGTTCAGCTAATATTTTAGCCTTATGCTAGATGTTTTGGCTAAATTAGACATTTGACCAGCTTTTTTGGGCTAATTTAGCATTTTGCTCAAATTTCATCTACACGCTTGCTATTTTGGCTAATTTAGAAAATGTGACAAAATGCATATGCTAAATTATGATCGCCATACAAGCAAAATACCAAGATGTTAACTGGGACTTCAATGAAACAGACCGACACGGGGCTCTCCTTCCAGCTGTAGATACAAACGAAATTCCAGATTGCCTAGTCTACATTTTAGATTCAGTTTGACTTAAATGTTTTTATCGTGAGTGTTTCTCAACATGATGTCCAACATTGTTCTTTGCCTCTGATTAGTGAAGCTGCCTGTCGAGAGCGGCAGCAGCTGCATTGATGCTCGTTCACTCATCACTATTACTGTACCTGCTGGGACCATCAATGAATCTCAGCCACTGTCACACGCACAGGTGGTGTTTCCATGAGTAATCGACATGGCTGCTTTTCTGTTAATTATGTAATATCATGACACGTGAATTCATCATTCGGGTGTGATTTTTTGGCGAGCCTCGTCGCTGGCTCAGCAACACATGTGAAATGATGTTTTATAGTTTCAGACGGACTGCGTTTGCAAGTGTGTGACCCAGATAGGCGAGTAAATAATGTTCTGGCGAGTCGGTGAGATGTGTAAAGGATTAGTCAGCAGGCGGGTTCAGGTGGAGCCGTCTCAGGGAAGGTGAACTGAAAGAGCAGCTTCAGCACCATCAGGAACATCCTAACCTTCTTCCCAGAATCACAAATGCAGAAGATGTTGTTCTTTGCTGCATTTGCTGATGTTGGATTTCTACATTGTAGATGTAGCTCTAATCCTGACATTTACAGGATCCATTTACAACCGGAGTTAAAATGGAATCAGACAGGTCTGAGGCTTGGTGTTTGTCTTCGTGTCTGCTTTTCAGTTGTTCCTCGTTAGGTTATCTGCTCTGTAAAGTCACCATTTTTGTTTCTCCTCGGTTTTTGTAATTTTTCGGTTTGTTTATTAAATGTTTTACTTTTCTGGTCTCAGTCCGAACTCTGGGTTGCGTAGCGCCCTACGCAAAGCGTGATTTTTACACACCCACGGCCAGGTGTATATCAGAACAACCTCCAAAGAAATTAAAGGTGAACTCCAAGGCCAAGGTACATCAGTGTCAGATCGCACCATTCGTCGTTGTTTGAACCAAAGTGGACTTCATGGGAGACGACCAAGGAGGACACCACTGCTGAAAAAAATCATGAAAAAGCCAGACTGGAATTTGCAAAAATGCATGTTGACAAGCCACAAAGCTTCTGGGAGAATGTCCTTTGGACAGATGAGACCAAACTGGAGCTTTTTGGTAAGGCACATCAACTCTGTGTTCATAGACTCAAAAACCAAGCACGAAGAAAAGAACACTGTCCCTACGGTGAAACATGGAGGAGGCTCAGGAATGTTTTGGGGCTGCTTTGCTGCTTCTGGCGCAGGGTGTCTTGAATGTGTGCAAGGTAGAATGAAATCTGAAGACTATCAAGGCATTCTGGAGAGAAATGTGCTGCCTAGTGTCAGAAAGCTTGGTCTCAGTCGCAGGTCATGGGTCTTCCAACAGGACAACGATCCAAAACACAGCCAAAAACACCCAGGAATGGCTGAGAGAAAAGCGCTGGACTATTCTAAAGTGGCCTTCCATGAGCCCAGATCTGAATCCCATTGAACATCTGTGGAAGGAGCTGAAACATGAATTTGGAGAAGACACCCATCAAACCTGAGATAACTGGAGCAGTTTGCTCATGAGGAGTGGGCCAAAATACCTGTTGAACGCTGCAGAACGCTCATTGACAAATGCAGAAATCCTTCAATTGCAGTGATTGCCTCAAAAGGTTTTGCAACAAAATATTAAGTTATGGGTACCATCATTTTTGTCCAGGCCTGTTTCATTAGTTTGTTTTTTTTTTTAATAATTATGTTAATCAACAATTCAAAAGTAATGGCTGATTTTGATTGTTTAATTTTCAATGAATTTTAATTAGCGTTTCTGTTTCTCTTTATTTCTTTATTATTGTGTGAATGCTGTGGAGCATCTGGGGTGTGACAACAATTAACACTTTTGTCGTCAGTTTATATTTTTTGAAAAGAGTGACCATTATGAAAGTTATATTGTTCCAAAACGTCCAAGTGTAAATAATACACACACGAGCGAGAATCACACACACACAAGTTTAATTCACACACACGTAAAACTGAATGTGAAGTTGCAGGAAAAAGAAGAACATGTGAGAGAAATGTGTACTTGTGGAATATAATGTGAGAACTTGATTGACAATAACCTTAACTTGTGTGTAAAATGTTACATGTGAAAACAAATCACACACACACGAGATTTAACTTGAGGTTGTGAGGAAAAACACAACTTGTAAAACTGTGTTGAAAAAAACTAAACAGCTTTGATGTTTATAAAAGGATGGGCGCATAATCATTTAACGTGGCTGGTTTTCAAAATTTGTTGTTGGTAAGAGTATATTTACAACAGAAAAGCAACGAAAAGTAGTATTTTGAAGAGACTTCCCCCAGCTTGGTGCCATTGCTGAAAGAAAAATAGCCCCCACTGAACCCCCGTCCTCTGATTGGCTGATCTCCGATGAGAGCTCCTCCTGCCTCACCCCTCCTCCCTGCAAATTAGTTTTGGCACATATCTTCCACATGGGCTGTGTCAAAAGTCAAAAACACTCTGTAGCTCAAAAAGCATTTGTGTGAAACTCTTCTACAGAAGAAAACTGAAGCTACAAATAAAGATTTTTTTCAACACAGTTTTACAAGTTGTGTTTTTCCTCACAACCTCAAGTTAAATCTTGTGTGTGTGTGATTTGTTTTCACATGTAACATTTTTACACACAAGTTAAGGTTATTGTCAAGCAAGTTCTCACATTATGTTCCACAAGTACACATTTCTCTCACATGTTCCTCTTTTTCCTGCAACTTCACATTCAGTTTTACGTGTGTGTGTGAATTAAACTTGTGTGTGTGTGATTCTCGCTCGTGTGTGTATTATTTACACTTGGACATTTTGGAACAATATTACCTTCATAGTTGTGACCCCGCCCACACATATAAATACTGCAGGTTTTTCTTTTAACTTTATAGTTTCACACAACGCACATTACCTTCCGTGTCAGCCTTCATGACCGGGTGATTGAAATTAATGCACACAGAAGGAAAAGCAAAAAGTTTGCCACGGTTAAATGAACAAGCTGTTGTAATTCCTATGTTTGTAACTGTTGCCGGTGAGATGAAGGTGTGGTGATTTGAGTGCGTGTCTGTGGATGGAATGTTAACGCGTGCGTGACTGGGAAGAACCATTAAGTGCTTTAAATGTAAGACTGATTTTAAACTAATTTTGGATCCAAAACTTTAGCTGCTAATTTCAGATCTTTTTTGGCTGTTTTTGCACATTCTGGGTTTAAAAAAAAAAAAAAACAATTTTGGCCTTTTAACTTTTATAATGGCATTATTCTACCTTTTTAAACTATTTTGGCATTTACCAAAAAAAATAACCTAGTTTTTTTTAGGCTATTTTTAAGTTAACCCAATATTTCTGCTAAATGTTTGCCGTTTTGGCTGATTTAGGTTTTTTTTTTCCAGTTTTTTATATTATTCTGAAGTTTAGCTAATATTTTAGCTAAATGCTAGCTGTTTAGGCTAATTTAGGTTTAATTTCAGTTTTTTAGGCTATTTTAGAGTTTAGTAATATCTTAGCTACATGCTAGCTGTTTTGGCTAATTTGGCAACTTTTGAGGGTTTTTTTTGGGCTAATTCGGAGTTAAGCTAACATATTAGCAATGTGTTAGCTTTTTTGGCTAATTTGGCAACTTTTGAGGTTTTTTGGGCTAATTTTGAGTTAAGCTAACATATTAGCTACATGTTAGCATTTTTGGCTAATTTGGCATCTAATTAGGTTTTTTGGGCTAATCTTAAACAAAAATCTATAGCATCTTCAGCAACCACATTCTACAAAATGCATTCACACTAGCATTATCGAAGGTAATGCGACTTTTCTAGTTTATTGTTACTTTTGTAAGTTTCAAGTGATTTCAGTGAGAATTGTGGGTTTTTCCTACTTTAACTGAGGGGTACCAACAATTTTGTCCGTGTGTACATCTGTACTAACATTTGATACTTTCTCTCTGCATGGTAGATGTTTTGACAGACATTTCCAGTTAGGGTTCAATGATTTCCATTGTTAAGGGTTGTTAAATGAGGAAAATAAAACTACATTTCTTGTTAAATTCATCTTTTCTAACAAAAATACCACATTATTTTTGGGGAAGGGCAGCAAATCTTTAAGCAAATGAATAAAAAAAAAACAAAAAAACAGACAAGTGTTTCCAACACTGGAACTAGCTCAAGAAAGAGGTCAAGAAGACTCCTGCTGCTCTGACTCTCAAGTGCAACAAGAAATTTTTGCACTTTTTTGGAAAGTAATTTGTTCTGATAAAATTTATTCAGCTTTAAACCATCACTTCTTCTCCATCATCTGCTAGCTTAGAGGTCTTCAAACCTTAAAGTGAGGCAGAATCATCAGCTGTGGTGTTGGTTTTGCTCAGTTCTCATCTTTGTTTAGCAGATTAAACTCAGGTTTACTTGCAGTGTGGATTCTGTTATTGGATTTCTATTGAACACTTTCATGACTTTAGTTTGGAATCAAAGCAGACGAGTTTAGATTTAAATTACATTATTTTAAAGTTTTGGTTTCCAGTGCCACACAAAGAATGACTCAGCTTTGTGAGAATTGAACGTTAAAAATCCCGACCAAAATAAAAACAGTCTGGTTTGTTTGCAGCTTTGGTTTGTTCTTGAAGCTCATCGGAGGACTCTGTCAAATTTGGGGTTTTTCGAGATTTATGTAACCAGGTTTAAAACCTTGTTTTGCAGAAACATGAAAGATTGCAGCAAGGGCTAACAGTGACGCTCATCAGTCCGTCCAGCAGCAGAGAACGCCACAGCGCGAGCATTCATCTGTCTCCGCTGGCCTCTGTTCTCTCCTTTCTTTTCCTCCAGATCGGCAGCGTGCAATTTATTCTCAGACACAAACAGCTCACTGTAAATAGAAGCTGTTAAGGCGCTCGGGCTCTCCGGTTTAATAGACCCTTGGTTTGGTTATGTAATGATTAAATGGCTGACCGGGGCTTTAATGCCATCGTAAATCACTGAGTATGTTTTTATCATCCAGTAAAACGGGAAGCCGCTGATGCTAGTGGTCAGCAGATGCAGTCGGAGGTCAGAGCGCTGTGGTAACGGCTGCACACACAGGAGGTTTCCACATCTTAACATTTTGGGACAACTTGAGTTTTGCATCGTCAATAGAGCTGCCACAAACAATTATTTTAATAGTCGACTAATCAACGATTATTTTTTCAGATGAGTTGACCAATCGGGTCGTGTTTAAACTGGATGTAAAGCACACATGTTAACCATCATTAACTTCAAACCAACTAAGAACTAGATATATAGCATTACCTGTGATAATGCTAGTGTGAATGCTGCAAGCTGAGTTTGGCCAATAAAGATTCTAGTGCTGATAGCTGTAGATGCTGAAATTAATAGGTAAAAACAGTGAAGCTGACAGCCAGCTAAAACATTAGATAAATGCAAAATTAGCCTGAAAAAACTGAAAGAAGAGCCTAAATTAGCCAAAATACCTAGCATGTATCTGAAATATCAGCTGAACTTCAAAATAGCCTAAAAAGCCTTAATAAATGTCAAAATAGTCCAAAAAGCTGCAGAATGCTAGTATAACTTTCATATTTTCTGCACTAATCGACTATTAAATAGTCATCAATTAGTTGACTAGTTGTGGCAGACTTAATCATCAATAAATTGTCTTGGAATTTTTTTTACTATTTAAATCAGCTCTGATGGACAGAAAAAAAAGACCTTTCTGATCCTTTTACCTGTAGCAGTTATTGACAAGAGGCCAGAAGTATTCAATTGGTCTTTCATTTATCACTTTATGGACACGGGTGAGCCATCATTTCAGCACCAACTGGCAAATACCATCCGTGTCCTCCGGTTCATGGAATTTTTCCTGGATTTTCTTTTGTCTTACCGTCCACTAAATGATTTGAAGGATTTACAAGTTCATCCAGAGTCTTCACCAACTTTTGAAGGTTATATGGATATCCAGCTACATAGAAGTCCATGTTCAAGCTGCAGGTTCTTCTCATTTCTTTGGCGCCTGAACTGTGGAAATGATTGTCATAACACGTTGATGACAGTCCTCGCCATGCTTCTGATCAGGGACAGTAAAAGCTCCAGGCTTTCTGTCTCAGATGTGTGACTCAGTTTATAGGCTGAATTCCAATTGCCTCTCTACCCCTTTGGCTCCTCCCTATTGCACCAATTGTATTTGTGTCCACAGGTGTTGTAGGATTATCCCTCTATCAGGAGGGTGATCCGCGACACATTTGTGGTAAAAAGAGATGGAAATCTCATGAATCAATTTGATTCAATTGTGATTCAGGAATCAACAGTTGCTTTAAGTCAGGGGTCTGCACCCGTTAACACTGAAAGAGCCTTTTGGGTCATTTTCCTACTAACCAAAAACCAATGAGAGCCACCAAGTTCCACTTCATCCTTATTAAAAATACACTTTATTTATTATTTTGTGATCATTAAACCTTTTATTTACAACTTTAAATATTAATAATACATTATAACAGGGTCCTTTTATTCTACGTTTAACATTTTTTAAAGCATCGCATATGAGTTTCAAAATAAAAAACACATTTTTTATAAAAAAGAATCCTTCTGTTGGAGAAGATTTACTTAAATAAAAAAAAATCTAGTACTATGAGTCGGATATGCCCTTATCCTTTTTTAATTTACGTTTGGAACATAAACATAGATGCAGAATCCAGTTTAAATGTTTACATTGGAAATGTAGGCACAAATAACCTAAATTTGTTAACTAAAACAAATTAACCAAAACAACACACCTTTTTTTTTTAATTAGAATGAACTTTTTCTTCAACAATGTAGGACTAAAAGAGCCACGTTAGGGTTTCAGACCCCTGGTTTAAGCAGAAGAAACTCAAATGGAGAGGGTATTTCTCCTGACCCGTGCTTTCTTCAGACGCAGGAACTCAGTCGTCTTTTTACCCAGCATGCTCTGTCCACCCAGCTGCAGGTTGACTTCCCTTTACACAAACGTGGCCTTTGAGGTGTTTTGCTGACAGATGTACAGGTGCGACCTGCAGCATGGTACACCCCCCCCCCACCCCAGCTTTTTGATCCTTCTATCTGAACTGGAAAACATCAAAAACATTAAGACAACAAGGATTCAAGAGGCTCTCTTTAATCCTGACTAAACTCACAAACAACAAGACCATAATCTGTCTTTTGTCAATAAAAACTCAGAAAGCAAAGCAGTCTGCTGATATTATTAGTCGGTGTGCCCTCAGATCACTGTGAAGGACTTTCCCGAGAACAAACCAAAATAATATGGAAGGGCTTTCATAACTTTGTCTTCATAGAGATGTAATTAATCTAGTATTGTGTTTTAGCTGGCTGTAAGAACGCTGTAGCTTTACTAAGAAGGACATGCTTGATTTTTGCATTTGGAAGTGTTTGGTCGTGTTTAAAATGCAGAGTAGTTGTGTTTTTTGGAGAAGCATGAAATCAGAAAACAGAAAGAGATCTTTACATTCATTTTCTGGATTTCTCTAGTACCAATGATGTCATGATTACGTAGTGAAGCAGACCCAGATGGAAGGACACGGAAGGCAGATGGAATCAGGAAGTGTCTGTTGTCCGTGGGGTGTTTGTGGAGCTGTAACGGACTAACGTTGGGATGAGATGAGGGGTCCGGATCAGAAACAGCAGAGTGGAGGTCCATGAATAAAAATAAAATAAAATAATCTGGAGGGCCGGTTAGAATTACACTGGAGGGCCGGATCCGGCCCCCGGGCCTTGCCTTTGACACGTGCTTTAAGGCAAAACAAGAAATGAGTTTGATGTAACATCACATTTCCTCTAACAGACCTATCAGTCTAAGTCTGATAACCTACAACGACAGAATGTTCTGTTAGATTGTCCTTTAGTTCAGCAAAGTAATGTACAGTTTTAGAAGAAGAGAAAAACAAGAATCAATATTTCTGACTCCTTTACTCAACTATTCTGTGTTTCATGACTCTTTCTTTACCCTGTAAAGAAAAGATAAAATAAAGTTACAGTTCCCAGAAACATGAATAAAAACAATCTAATAGCTATTTTTGCATAAATCTGTGTGGAAATCTCAAGAAGTCTTCCTGCCTGTGTCTCCGCCACACAAGCAGCTTGAAGCAGAATTACATTTAAACCCCTCATTATGGTCGTCAAGTGTCAGCGAGTTGTGTCTGAAGGCTGCTGAGAGCGTCCCAGTGTCTGCTGGGCATCGGCTGTCGTTTTGTGTCAGAGATGAGGTGTGTGTTCAGATCGGTTACTTCGGGGTTGTGTGTTCAAGGCCGGTGTTTGTCACTCTGGTTATGCTCCGTCTCCTGAATGCATTCATGAGTAGCTGTTGACTTAGGTGTTTAGCTCATCTGTGTGCACACGTGTCCCTGCTGTTCCTTTATCTTGAAAACACACCAAACCAACAACATTTTCTCCTTTGCCTTGTTCCTTGAGCTCATACATTCCTCTTTGGGACCATTAATATGGAGAGAAAATAGACTCAATCTGATTTATGGATTTGTGCATAACTTTGGATTTGTTTATGCATAATTCTTGATTTGTTACTCATATCATACGTTTTGTGCTTAAGTAAAAAAATTAGGAAAAAAAAATACAATTTACACAAGTACAAATTAAAATGACAACAGCTTGATACTAATTACACGTGCAAATCTTTAAAAATTACACACGAATCACCTCTGACGCACACACACAAAGTCTCAGTTACGATATGTCTAAGATTGTAAATAATATCCGGTAAAACTCCAGTTTCCTACTTTCTTAAATAGATATTCCCGATAAATAATATCAAAAAAGTCTAAATGAGCTTTTGTAAAGAGCTTCACCTTTTTAAAAGTCAAATATTTTCCAGAAAAGAGCGCTTCAGCAGCTCCACGCACAAATCAAGAATTACACACCCACAAATCGAATTGAGTCTATTTTCTCTCCACATATTATCCCTTTTTAAACCTGGTGACACTAAAACACAAAATCCTTAACATATTTTAACTTTTTAACTGCTAACGGGATCAATGTAATTCCAGTAGATTCTGAAGGAGAAAAGCGACTCAATGAGCCAATTAAAAAAATTAAGGGTTTACATTAAAGGGTGGGTTTAAAAGGGGGTGCTTGATAGATGTTCTCCTGGCGGATGGAGAGAGGATTTTCTCCTGTTTCTTAACTCCTTATGTAACATCAGGTGTGACTCTCTCAACCTGAACAGCAGCAGTGAAGCTGACAGTAAAACAAACCGAACACTGTCTTTTTTTTAAGATCACATCACAACATTTGTTACTGTAGAATCAGCTGAGCTGTAGCTGTGCGTTTGGATCCAGAAGTATCAAGAACAGAAAATTTCATCCGTTTATTGAGTTTCTGATTACACAACAAGCCAAAAATGTTCACAATTTTTCTTAAAGAAGTGGTGTTAGCCAGTTGGTACAATGAAAAGGCTAGGAAAAATAAGGGCTGTGAACGATTCTGTTTGATTAAACAGGAAGTACCTGCTGGTTTCAAGAAGACAAAATCAGAAAAACCATTCTTTTTTAAATATTGTTCATGTCCAATTTTTTAAATATAGGTTTGTCTGTGAAAATTAATCAAGTTATAAACTATCCAATCAGATGCATAATTAAAAGTTGGTGGTCGTACATTGAGCGTTTGAGGCGTTTTTGAATTTATTATTTCGAGCCCACTTTCCAGTATTAAGTATAGTGGACTTCCAACAGGCTCACTCTTGATTGGCTGTGTGAAAGTCAGGGCACGGGGGTTTTAAAGTATAAAAAACTGTCATCCTGCTAGCTTTTTGGACTATTTTGGTATTTACTAAGATTTTTTTAGACTTTTTTGGAGTTGGGCTAATATTTACACGGTAGCTGTTTTGGCTCATTTATGCTTTCAGTTTTTAGGCTATTTTTTAGTTTAGCTATTTTTTCAGCTGCATGCTAGCTGTTTTGGCTAAGCTAAGTTTTTTTGTTTGTTTGTTTTAGTTTTTTATGCTAATTTGGCATTTAGCTAATATTTTAGCTGGCTATCAGCTTTAGTGATTTCATCTATCAGCTTCAGCGTTTTTAGCTATCAATTTCAGCATCTTTAGCTATCAGCACTAGCATCTTCTGTGGCCAAATTCCGCTTACAGCATTCACACTAGCATTAGCCCAGGCATTGCTATGTACCTAGTTCATAACTATGTAACAAGTTACAGTTTCTAAAGTTTAAAAATTTTGTTTTAGAGTGTTTAATAAATGTTTATCCTATTCGATCTGCGACCTAAGGTGTGTTTTGGATTTTAGCCCCTCATGCAATTGAGTTTGACACCCCTGGTTTAGGGGGATTTCCATAGAAACAACGACTCAGACCAACTTGGACCAATCACTGCTCACTGATGTCATCTGGCTCCAACACGATGACGTCCATACCACAAACTGAATTGAAATAACTTTATAGGGATCAGAAGCAAGCCATTGTGGTAATGTTGATATTTTTAGTTCAAATTTTCTTGGATGTTGATCAGTTTTAGATTAGTTAGTTTACCTATTTAATCAGTTTAAAGGTTACGTGTATCATGAAGTAAACATGGAGAAAGTGAAGGTGCTGCTTTGTTTTGTTTTTTTTTTTATCATCCAAGAATGCCATTTTAAAGTGGAAAGATTCAAATATGGATGTGTGTGAAGACGTTTAATCAAACCATTTATAAAGCCTGACTAAATGACACACAAATTCTTTCATCTTTTGGAAATGTAATACCCATTTAATCACCATTTCTGAGAAATGGCTCAATATTTCCAAAACACACAGATAATGAAATACTTAGCACAGAAAAGCTTCAATGAAATAACACAATAGAGTCATCTGCATCATCTCACTAAATAATCACAAGTTCAAGAGTACAACATTTATTTAAAAGTATGTTTATTTTACAATAACTGTGAGTAGAATTGACTTGAATCGGTGCAAAAGCTTTCTGCGTTAAACTGTATCTGCCGTTTTCTTGTGGCTCTCCAGATTTAAGCTTGTGTTACATTGTGGTTTCAGCTTTCTTCATCTGAAAGATAAGCTTCAAACCTGACCTGCTGTTGACGGATGACTTCACTCCACTGATGGTTGGTTGTTTTTTGCTGTGTTCCCATTAGCAGAAGGATGACATCAGCCTGTCTGAGGGGAGCACTGTAGACCTGAGGAAACCTGGGGAGGAGGAGGATGAGTACTCAGAGTTGGCTGAAGAGGCGATGGACCCCGACAACTGCTTCCCAGATGGTACCAGTACATACACTACAACACTACAGTAAAGTGTGCAGTGCAGCTTGTTGACAGCTCGCTGTTACTAAAATGAAACTCTACAGTTGTGTTTTAGTACACTACTTTTATTACTTGCTGATATTTGAACCTTTATTTTACCAGGAGAATTTTGTAAAGAGTTCCAGTCATTTGCTGCAGCAAAATGAAAGTCGTTTTGACTGAAGACTTTACGGACTTTGGGAATAGAAAGTTTAAGGATTTTGTTGCACCTCAGATGGTTACCGTTGTGAGAACATACAGTAGCAGGAGATCGGAGAGGTACTGTAGAGTCTTCTTTGTGAATGACCAGTGATGAAGTCGTCTGGTGTGAAGGGAGGACCAAGTTCACAATGAGTAGAAAAGGTGCAGCAGTGACGGATAGCTGAGTGATATAGAACATCAAGCTTTTTGAGAGGACGCTTTAGAGCCATTTTATAGATGACATCCCTATAATCGAACATGGGGAGTATGGTCATCTTCACTAGAGAGTATTTGGCAGAGTATGTGAATGAATGAAGCCTTGATGCGATAAAGGAACCTGGGTCTGGCTTTGACTTTAGCCTGCAAGTTACTGATGTGAGAAATGAAAGAGAGTGAGGAGTCTAGACCAGCGGTCGGCAACCTTTGACAGTAAAAGAGCCATTTGGGCTCGTTTTCTACTCATCAAAACCTAGAAAGAGCCGCATGGTCTTAAGAAATTTGGATTTGCCTTCATGACCTTCTTTTTTTAATAAACAAAAAACAAACATAGAAAGAAACTAGCATCTCTCAAAGTTTGATTTTTTTTTTACATTTGACTGAAGCTCAAATAACTTGTTTTCAAACTAAAATGTGCTCTTTGTCAAACATGATATCAGTGTAGCTCTGGACAACTACTAACCAATGTTGTGTAGCATACGATAATATGTGCTTGTAACTCATAAAAGATCAAATTTTTTAACCAAAGTTTTGCTTTGCATATTAAATCTGTTCATTTTGGTGGTAGAGTTGAGCTTTAAGAAATCTTCAGGTCAGCTGGGATGTAACAATCTACATAGTTTATCATCTATGTGAACCTGTGAAAATTGGCTTTTTTAAAAATCTCAGCTTGGCTGAATGTCATATCAAAAGTCATTTGTCGCGATCTCATTACAAGATCAAACACAGTAAATCAAAGTCGGGCTTGAAGACATCTTCAAACCATCTTTATTTGTGTAAGAGTCAATGGATTTTCAATGTTCAATGATTGAGAAAGTCCACCTCACTTTAGACTTTGTTGACCATACATTCTTCTCTGGAATTTCATGTTGAACAGTTTCTATTTAAAAGCATGAGGTGTACATAATATTCTGCAATCAACGCACTCGTTCTTCTTCCTGACTCATCCTGCTTCTTCTGGGAAAATTTGATGAGTCGGGATGTTCTTTTGGTTTTATCTATTTCTGTCTGTCTCTTTGCGGATGACAGTGTTCTCTGTATGAACCTGCAAAAATGTTTTACTAATCAACTTTGCACAACAAAAGTCCGTATGGTATAAGCAAAAGGAAAGCTTCCCTGCAAAATTCTGCAGCCTTGCAGGAAAACAACTGGCAAATTATCCCATCATGATGGCCCGGAAGAGTCCCTTCGGAATGGGTCGTCTCTGCAGGTGATCCACTGACAATGATCTATGAACCCACTAACAGCAGTGGAGTCCTCCACCTGAGTTTTTTCACCTTTTTGCATTGTCTGCATTAAGCTAAATGTACTGAAGAACCCCAAGCTCGGTGTCTGTTGTCCCCAAAGCATCTGTGCTTAACTCTTGAGCAGTTTGTGTTGCTCAGTTTTTTAGAAAGTTTTTGAAACGAGGGAATATTCCTCTTTCCTTTTTAATCACTGGGTTATACAGCCTGTCTGCTAAATGCTTGGTTAAGGGTTCAAATCCAAAGGAGTCATTTGTCTGTGATAAAAAGAACCACATATTAGCCACCAGAGGTGGGACCAAGTCTTTGTCCTCAAGTCCGAGTCAAGTCCCAAGTCAAAAGCACCACGTCGAGTCACAAGTCAAGACCAACAAGTCTCAAGTCGAATCACAAGTCCTACTATTAATGTTTCAAGTCCTTTCAAGTCCTTTCAAAAACAGAGTAATATTAATGACACCGATTATGTCTGCTTTTATTAACTGTATTTTGTGAGCATATTAGCTAAACTGCCACTAAGCTCATTGATCCCCACTTCAAAAATCCAAAATGATTTCACTATAACAAAAACTCAGTTTACCATTTGAAATGTGGTAAGATGGAGATGTCAGGAAACCAGGGTAGTCTTCTTAATCCTTTCAGAGTGAAACATATCCACATATATGATCATATATTACCTTTTGAACACTAAGAAACAAATTTTTTTATGAAATTTTACCGGTAGTTATTTTTAAAGGTGTTTTTTCCTATCCGCAAGCAAAACAAGTCAATTCCTGAGACTCCACCTGTTGCTGCGTGTGGGTGCCGCCCATTTCATGATGTCATCCTAGAGCCAGCAGCGTGTCGTTGTTTTTTCCACAAAAAAAAAATATCCAATTTTTTTCAAAGATGTATGCACATATCGTATATCTGCCCTAAGTAGACCCGGCCATTGCTACACTGGTTCACAACACAAATACATGCTGTGCTGGATCAGGGATGGGGGATGGGGGTCCTAAAGGAGACCCGCCCAAGCCTAAAGTAACAAACACCTGTTTGAGCTGGAATTTATTCAAGAGAGGACACAGGAGGGAGATATACAGTATTCTGCATCTAAAATGAAAGTTTTTTCCTGATCACCGCTAACTCCGTGGAGAAATTGGGTGTAAGACTGGGGGCGGAGCTGTCAGAGCAGACTCGTCCCGATGGGGGCGGTATCACTCTGTGACGTCAGATCGTGAGGACCCGCTTGTTTTCGAGAATATGAGAGGTGCTGCTGCTGAGAGCGCAGGTTTTTAGAGGATTACTCAGAAATTCATGAATGGATCAAAATACCGCTTTGAGGTTCTTTATAGTGACGAATGAACATTATAATACACTTAAAAGCTAAAAAGTTGGTTTTTCATGGTATGGTCCCTTTAGATCCTCTCACTACAGACCAGTGATGTGCAGCTAAGTATGTGGATGATGAAGCACGACTCTTTTAGAGGCTGATTTACAAACCAATACATTTACCATAAATGATTCTGTTTCATATCAGCATCTTTTGTAAACATAGCAGATACATAATGGACTGAGGAGGAATGTAACATGCATAGGGATTTAGTTTGACTCCAAAAAAACAAAAAAAAACCAAATATATTAATTGTACATTTAGTTTTGCCTTTTTAAATTTCTGTTGTGAATAGGATTTTTCTTTGTTTTGGATGCAATTTTTGTTTGTATTCAATACAAAATTTCTGTCAACTTACTGTTAAAATATCTCACAGTAAGTCAACATGAAACATTCTGTCATAAAAAAATGCTAAATGTAAAACTAAATGTGGTAAATATATTAGTACATATATTTAAAAGTGACTATTCACTTGAAATTTTACATATAGATATATATATTGCAGAGTTGGGCACAACATATTACTTTGTTCACGCTGTAATTGAACAGGAAAGGTGCCATCATTATGAGGACATGCATGATTAAATTGATTAGAATCAAATAAATTGTATTTATGGTAGGGAAATGTTGAGTCTGACTCAAGTCCAAGTCATGTGACTCGAGTACCCACCACTGTTAGCCAGAATCACTTTGAATTAATGGTTGCCCTAATGGTCTATAATGTACAGTAGAAGCTCTTTGCCACAGCTCTGTCTCTGTTTCTGGACTTTCTGCATTGCTAGAAATCGCATTGGTTGTAACAGATCTTGCTGCATAATAAACTGAATGAACAGATTTCTATGAGAGGTGATGTTTTCTGGAAGAAGATAAAAGACCTCCAGTGAAGGAGCAGTAACAGTTTCTGGAGGACGCTCATGATTGAGGATGTGAGGGCAACTGGTCTCTAGAGGCCGAGGCCAGATGGATGAGGAATTTTACTCAGCAGAACCAGGCAGGATGTCTACCACAGCTCTGAACCTTATTACCTTAATGTCATGACTTCATCTTCGGTCAAACTGCATTCACACGTCTGTTTTTCATGGTTCAGGAGCAAGAGGAGCATGGGGAGAGTTATTTGTCAAAGGCTTTCAAGCTGTTAAAAGCAGAGTAAAACACTTGGTTTTCTTGACTCTTGGTTTTGGGAAAACTTGGATTTTAGAAAAAAAACGTACATGAAGAATAGATCTTTGAATGCCCAGACAGCTTTTTGCTCTGCTTTATTGTGAGACCGAACTAGTGACAGTTAAAAATAAAATAAACCTGGAAAACAAAACAAGAATAATAAAAACAAATCTGCATTCATGACAGAAGATTGTGGCCCTGCGACAGACTGCCCACCTGTCCAGGTGTTTCCTGGCCAGTTTGGGTGCTGCGGTGTTCTGGGTCCGTGTAGAGCAGGGGTGGGCAATTGTTTTGACTCGTGGGCCACAAAGGGTTCTAAAATTTGGCATAAGGGCCGGACAAGGAGCAGATGGAAGGAGAGATTTGGTAATCAACCTCATAAACTAAAAAAATAATATGGAATTTAGAGAAAAACATGCTTTAATTTGGATTCAAATTCAAATATATTAATTTAAAAACAGAAAATTTGGGAGTTTTAATTTCTAAATTTTGATTTTTGTTCTCTTTTTGGTGATCCAATGGGTTGATGTTCTTCAGAGGAAAATGTCAACTCAAAGAAATGCTGCATTTATGTGGTGTAGGAATAATCCGAAAGATCACCATCTGACTCAGAAAGAAACACACACGAACGTCAGAGAAACAACACCATTCATGGGAAGAAACCAGAAATACAATGAAAATAAAACAATAATTTGGATTTTTGATTCAATGTATTTTAATTTGGAGGGCCACATTAAGTAGCTTAAGGGGCCGCATGTGGCCCCCGGGCCGTAGTTTGCCCACCCCTGGTGTAGAGGACATGTCAAAGTCAGGGCCCAAGGGCCGGATGCAGCCAAAATATAGTTTTAATGGAGAGTAAAATATTGAAAGCTATTTAAGGTTTAAGTTGTTTTATTCTGAAATAATATTCCTGCCTTTTTATTATTCATAATTAGGTAAAAAAGTTACAGTTTTAAAGTTTATAAAAATTGGGATTCTGCGAGCTTTATGGCATTTTTTAGACTATTTTGGAATTCAGCTAAAATTTCAGCTACATGCTAGCTGTTTTGGCTGATCTAAGTTTTTTTTTTTTTTAGTTTTTTAGGCTAATTTGGCATTCAGCTAATATTTTAGATGGCTATTAGCCTCAACGTTTTCAGCTATTAGCTTCAGTGATTCCTGAAAAAGCCAACAAACATGACGTTTGTTTCTTCTGTACTTTCTTTCTTTCACTCCTGCTCATCACATACATCAACAAGGAAGTGCACCTGAAAACTGAAAGCGCAGAGAGCTCGCGATAGAACTGAGTCTCATGGGAAGTTACAACAGGAAGTTAACAATTTCTGCTATCAACTTTAGTGTTTTTAGCTACTAGCTTCAGTGATTTCAGCTATCAGCTTCAGGGTTTTTATCAATTTCAGCCTCTCCAGCTATCAGCATTAGCATCGTCAGTGGCCAAATTCAGCTTCCAGCATTCACACCAGCATAATCACAGGTAATGCTGTATATTTAGTGCATAATTATGTTAAAAATTTGCGGTTTTGAAGTTTAAAAAATGTAGTTTTAGTGTGTTCAATAAATGTTTATCCTGTTTGGCCCTCGACCTAAGGGGGTGTAGAATATGCCTGGGGTATTTGGAGGAGGCAACATACACCTGAAAAGGCCAATTGAGGGCCAGCAAAAGGGAAGTTTATTTAATTTTGTGTGAAAATGACATCAAAATGTTCCTTCATTTATTGCAGGTGTTATGTTCTAAGTGGGATGACAGACATAGAAGTTAGTGTAACCCCTCATTACCCCTCCATGACCCCCAAGCGGGTTAAAAAGTTGGATGGAAGTTCAAACCTTAAAATAAAAATAAGTCCAATAGTATAGAAGAAAATCAGTGATCTAAGTAGATTTGAAAATCCGTCGAGGAGACACAACAGATGATCAAAGTCAACAGCCAATCAGGACATAGAACATAAAGAACACAATGCACTGTAAAGAAAAAAAATCAGGCAAAGTTGCTGTGAGGAAAATCATTAGTAAAAAGTGAAAGTGGCGATATTGCTATTTTATCATCGTTCTAGTTTGAAGTTTCCTCCTCCTCGCTGCAGGTTCCACATGATTTCAGTTGCAACATTAAATAGATTTGGAAACAGGACCTAAAACATGTTTGACTCATTGATCCTGTTTTTATTTTTAAAATGTTCAAACTGGTTGAAAATTGTGAAAATGTTCATAAATGTAAAACAGTAATCTCTGCAGAAAGAGAATAGAAATGAAAAACATGTAATTATCTGATGGTTCGGTTTTTCCGACTGTCCCCAACCTCGCCGTTTGTTTGCTTTGCAGACGAGTTCCTTTAGTCACATTATTGCCCCCCCCCTCACTTGCCCCCATACTTTCATAATAGATTTATGATGGTGTTCTGACTAAGCCAGGTGAAAAGCAAACACCGTGTTTCCTTCCTGACTCAGCCGCTTTCCTCCCGGAGTGCACAGATTTGTCTGCGGGTGGAACACATTGAGAGATAAATTAAACGTATTTGTGTCTTCAGTTTAATTTGAAAAATAATATAAGTCATTGTCTGAGGTATCTGGGAGCTAGGAAGGAAAAGAATGAGGTCAGGCAGCTGGAAAACCCTCTCTGAAGAGCAGAACTCCAGCAGAAAGCCTCCTAGCACCTGCTGCCGGTCCGAGCTGGAATGTTCAGTCTTGTTTTCATTCTTTAAGGATGTGGAGGACGGAGAAAAGCTCCAACTTTGTCCTTTTATTCTACTAATGAGCTAATCCCAGTTGTTAAATAGCTCACAAGATATATTGACATTTCTAGATTATAGGAATGTCAAAGATAGTATAGGTGAACAATGGAAAAGTGTCTAGAAAAGGATATCCGTTTCCACGTCTGAGCACTACATTTTAAATGTCTTTTTTCTTTTTTCAGACTTACCGCTTCTGGACTTCAACACAGTTTAGGATTTTTTTCATCTTTTGGTCATAAAATCCGGAATTATTTCTCCATCTATGGACAAAATGAGCGTGTAGCACCTTTTAAATAGCCTTTTTACTTGTTGTCCTCCTCTGGGCAGACTCTAGTATAATCTAATAAAATCTAGTATCTAGAAAATCTAGCTCTCCTATGGACTAGTAGTAGCTTACATGTGGCCCAAACCGCAGTGCATCAGTCCAACGTAAGCAGCGTAAATAGTACAGACTTTAAACATTTATTACAAAAATACTGAGGGAAAACACGCAGAGAACTTTTACACTCTTGCTTGGGAACAATATATCTTTGTAATGATGTAAAAAGTTTTTAGTTGTCCTGATGTCGGAACGAGATGACACGATAAATCTCTGACTTTACGGCCTATAAGATACATATTGAAAATCGATCTGGCAGTGGGAATAACAGCAGTTTCAGTTAGGGATTTATAAAATAATTACGTATAAAAAATTGATCAAGTAACTGCAATATAGTTTGAAAACCACAGATATGAATACGTTTTGGTCAAAATGTATAAAATCAATCAAGATGTAAATAATCAATTTTGGTCGAACTGCAGTTTGTCTTTCTGTTTATTTTTTTACTGGTTTTGTCTTTTTATGTTAATGCGTCAAAAAGACGTCCAATCATAAGCGTGCTTCTTCCAGGTCAATGCCTGTGAATTATTATTTCTAGCATTAAATGTCATATGAATAAGAAACATTTTTATTGTTTTTGATTAAAGAATCAGACTGTATCGTAAAAAATTGCTTAAATCCTTTATGTATCAATTCACGGAACATGTATCGAGATGCGTATCGAATGTATGAGAGGGAAAGACACACACCTGTACTAGATGACCCACATGTTTACTATTTGTTGTGTCTGTAGATTGAGTGTTTTGCGTGTAAACTGGAGACCGCACCGTCAGTCCCGACTACAAGTTCTTATCCTGATGTAACAGGAGATAAATCAACAAAAGCCTAAAGAGACATGTTTCCAGGACATGGATGACTGAGACCTTAACATGGGAGAAAGTCAGGTTTGAGGGGAGAGAAGTTGTCGCAGAGGAAAATCCCAGCCTGAAGCTGCAGGAACAAACACTGGAGAGTTTAAAGACATGAAAGATGGAGAATCAGTTGGAGCGACGGCCTTTTAATGCAGTTCAGTTAAGGATTTATAGTGTCAAACCAGTGAGCAAATGAAACCATATACTACACAATGTTCTAATTGTTACAATAAATATAAGTAAATACATTGTTTTAGGGTTAAAATAAATACAGGAAGTACATGGAGCTTCCTGAGCAGCCGGTAAGTGTTGGTGCTCCAGGTGAGGTCCTCAGTCATGTGCACACCTGAGGATTTGTAGCTGGAGATGAGCTCCACTGGTGCTCCTTCCATGTGCAGAGATCGGGCAGGGTGCTTCTCCCTTCTGAAATCCACCATCATCTCTTTGTTTTTTTCCACATTGATGCAGAAGTTGTTCTCTCTGCACCAACGTTTCCACTTCCTCTCTATATTCAGACTCATCATTGGTGGTGATGCATCCTACTGCTGCTGGGTCATCTACAAACTTGACAATATGGCAGCTGGAGTGTCTCACAGTCATATGTCAGCAGAGTGAATAGGAGGAGGCTCAGCACACAGCCCTGAGGTGTGCCTGTGCTAAGGGTTAAGAGACCAGGATGGAGGCAGAGTTTGTTTAGATCAGGGGTCTGCAACATGTGGCTTTGGAGCTCTTTTATCCCTTTATTACAGCTCTATAGCTGAAAAGTGTTAACAATTAAAAAAATAAATTAATTAACCAAAATGCAGAAATATTAGCTGAACTCCAAAGTAATAAAAAAAAAAGCCAAATTTAACTAAAATAGATAGCATGCCGATGAAATATTAGATAAACTCTAAAATACCCCCCCCCAAAAAAAGCCTAAATTAGCCAAAAAAGCTAGCATGCAGCTGAAATATTAGCTGAACTCCAAAATAGTAAAAAAAAAAAGCCTAAATTAACTAAAATAGCTAGCTTGCCAATGAAATATTACCTAAACTCCATAATAGCCCCCCCAAAAAACCCTAAATCAGCCAAAAAAGTTAGCATGCAGCTAAGATATTAGCTAAACTCCAATATAGCTTCAAAAACAAAAAAAGATCTAAATTAGCCAAAATAGCTTGCATATATCTGAAATATAAACTAAACTCCATAATAGTCTAAAAACACCTTCATAAATGTCAAAATAGTCCATTAAGTTAGCATAATGCTATTCTAACTTTCAACTTTACAGCATTTTGACTCCATAAAATATACAGTAACGACTAATTGACTATTTTAATAGTCGATCAGTCGGCTAATTGTAGCAACTCTAAATGAAGTCAAAACCAAAAAAATTTAAAAGAAAAAGTTTTTCAATGTGGCATCAATGTCAACACTCTGAGAGGATTAACTGCTGATTTTGTCAAAGTTCATCATTCAAACAACCATGAAGACACAACGTCGCTAAACGGACAAGCCGCACCCCCTGGCCATACCGCGCTTTTATGAGGGACAGATCTGTGCCTGCAAGACAAGGGTGAGGGCCAAGTAATGATGGGAGGAAGCGTCACAGAGGAACCAGAATCAAATTTCATCAATAGAGAATGTTAATGTCCATAAAGTCATTACAACTCCCTCCTCACTCCTGGAATGAAGGCTCCAGCCAAACAGCAGATGTTGTTTTAGCTTTGATTCATTTACAAGATGGATGTGTCCATCACACCCGCCGCCTTTCGCCTGACTCAGCAGAGTCCTTCACAGCAGGCAGACGTTTGTCACCGGCTGGACTCGGATCGGACGCTCGAGCGGCGACAGGTGAGGAGAGATGAGAGCAGCGAGACGTCTCTTTTTAAGCCGCCAGTTTTTCTGCAGCAGCGGGTTCGAAACAGAAGCAGACGAGTGAAGAGGAGGGAAGATCCTGAGGAGGAAGGGCCTCCACCTGTTGACATTTGGACCCTGCTGCATCAACAGATTTCGGGAGGAGAAACAGATTTGCTCCTCGGGCGCACGGCCGCTGCCAGGCCTCCGTCCTGACTCAGCTCAGATGTGGACCGGCAGCACCGGTCTGCTGACGCAGCTCTGGGTTTCTGTGATGGGGGGCCAGCTGCTGCAGAAGTGGGCCAGAAAACAGGAGGAGCACCAGCTGTGTGCGCAAACAACAGGAGGAGGCGGTTCTGTTGCTCCGTGTGTGGACGCGCAGCATCATCGTCCAGTACAACACAGACCTAAGCAGATTCTAATGCAAAGTTCAGGTGTTACTCCCTGCTTTTCAAAGTAAAAGGCTTACAGGAATAAAACGATAAAGACGAGAACGAGAAGTAGTTTAGAATTTCACAAAATCTTTTACTTTTTTTTTTACACAAACTGTATTTTTGATCAGATCATCTGGTCTTTTTGACCAAGACTGCCACAATTAGTCGACTAATCGACTTAAAATAGTCGACGACTAATTTAGTAGTCGATTAGTCGTTACTTTATATTATATGGAGTCGGAGTTTATAGTAAAGTTGAAATTTTTAATGGTATTCTGCTAGATTTCTGGACTATTTTAGCATTTTGTAGTTTTGTTTTAAACTTAACCTAAAACAAGCTACAATTTTTTTTCATTTTTACCCTTTTAGGAAAATTTGAGACTCCTTTGTATCATTAAATTGTCAATTTTTTAAAATAAAATTATGAATTATATTTTATATAGTTATTTCTCCATCATTTTTTTTACTTGTGACAGAAGCTCGTATGACTTTCTTTCAAAAATAAAAGACTTCCTGTCCCGAGCAGGAAGATTCAAGTGAAGCAAATGTAACTCTAAACAACACAAGTCAAGAAATACATTTTCTCTCGTTATACTTTAGGTTTACTTTGGTGATTTGTCATCCTTTTTATTACTTACTACTGCTGTTAACTGGAGCATAAACATGAAACATGATTGGTTAATGATTAAGAATAGACAAATCTATATATTTTAGCCACTCCCCTCTGAATAGCTACTAACCATTGTTATACAGCATAAGATAACATTTACTTCAAGACAAAAGAAACTTAACTCAGCAATAAAAAAAAATCTGATTTTCTACCAAAGTTTTGCCTAGTATTTGTAATGTTCTGGAGGAAGCACAGAGCAAACGAGACCTAATGATGTCAGCAGGGATATAAAAACCATTAAAGTTTATAAACTTAAGTGAACTTGATTAAACTCAAATAAATAAACTAAACTTATATAAAATAAAATTGACTTAATAAACTTCAGTAAACTTCAATAGTATCCCCAACTTTAAAATATTACTATTATTTTATTTTTCTTTAGCCAGAGAGTGTGGAAGGGTAAAAGAGCATCAAATGATTTAGTTAATGGATATTTGTTTAGATGTTTAAGATTGCATCAAAATGAGAGTAAAATCTACAGTCAGGGTGGTTTATTTTTAAAACAAGTTTAAATACACTTATAAAATGTTAATTTTATAAATCAATAGATGAATTCCTAAAAACATATTTTTAAAAGTAATTTTTTGTGAACTGTGAAGTGGAACTTTGTGGTTCTTATTTGGTTTTGGTCTGTAAGAAACTAAACCAAATGGTTGTTTCAGCATTAAAGCTTTCAGACCCCGTAACTTATAATATTCTGACTGTTAAAAAAGTTCAAGTGTTGTAGAAATCAATAAGAAAACCTTTGAAACTTTCCACAGTCTGATAAGAGGATTTAGGGATTTTTCTCCTGATAATCTGGTGACTCTTTTAAAGGTTGTGTGAAAAGTCTTCTGGAATGAAGCTGTTGGTTGAAAAGAAACATTCCAGCATTGTTAGCATTCATTTGTGTTCCCCTCTATTATAAAGACACTAACAAGAAGTCTGGAGACAGACCATGGAGATCTTTGTAAGTGATAGAAAACACATTTCCTCTGATAAATGTGATTAAAAAAATGTTAGAATTCTATTTTCATGTGGCGAACAGCTTTATTCAGCTTCAACTTTAATGGAGTTTTGTTGAAGTTTGTCGAATGCATCATTGGAGTTTTCTTGGGGCTGAAGGGGTTAATCAGTGTTTTGGGTCATCTGACAGATGGCACATTATTTTTGACCTTTTCCAAAGGGCTGTTTGGGATTTATCAGCCTGTAGGACAAGATTATGTAAGTCTGAACATCAGCTGCATCAACATTTCCACTGTCACACATCACTTGCAGATAGTTGCGGTCTATCGACGGCTCCCGCCTCCCCGGATCGCTCTGCAGAGAGCGGAGGTCGGAAAGTTTGACTGATCCGGTTTTCGTTTCAGAGTGTGTGGTCGCTCTCGCTGTGTTACAAAGCACAGGCGGCAGCTCGCCTCCCTGCTGCTCCCGGCGCTGTCGCAAAGACAGAGCGCCTGTCGGCCCGAACAGCGACGGTCCTCACCGCCGATTATTGAATCACTTTGGAAAAAAAGGCTGGAAAATCCAAGCACTAACAAGCTGGAGAGTATGAAGAAACTCATCAGTCTAATGAAGGACACAGGTTGACTACAGTTAACAAAAACTGAAGCTTCTTTATTCAGGTTCATATTCATAAATAATAGATATCCAGGGAGGAGGAACAGATTCCATCTGAGGTCAGGAGAAACAGGAATATTTTCATAAAATCTCTACAAGCCTCAGCCTGCATGATCAGACCTAAAGCTCCTCCTTCACTTTGAATCTTCGTTTCTCTAATTGACTGAGTTACCTTCTAGCGCATGGGGGTCAAACTGAAACACGCGAGGGGTCAAAATCCAAAACACACCCTAGGATAAACATTTATTAAACACTCTAAAACTACATTTTTAAAACTTTAAAACTGTATCTTTTTAACATAATTCTGAACTAGATATATAGCATTACCTGTGATAATGCTAGTGGGAATGCTGTAAGATGAATTATGCAGCTGAAGCTGAGAGCTGAAATCACTAAAAATAAAAACTGGAAACGCTGAAGCTGACAGCCGGTTAAAATATTAGCTAAATGCCAAATTACCCTAAATACTCAAAATAGCTAGCATGTAGCTAAAAAAATAGCTAAACCTTAAAATAGCCTAAAAGACTGAAAAAAGCCTAAATCAGCCAAAACATCTAGTGTGTAAATAAAAGCCTAACTGCAAAACAGCTAAAAGACACTAGAAAAGAAAAGCCTAAATTAACCAAACAGCTGGCATGAAGCTAAAATATTAGTCAGACTCCAAAATAGCCTAAAAATCTAAATAAATGCCAAAATAGTCCAAAGTTATCTTATTTTTTAACTAACTTTTTAACATTACTATGAATAATAAAAAGGCAGGAATATTATTCCAGAACAAATCAACTTAAACCTTAAATAACTTTCAATATTTTACTCTACGTAAAAATATATTTTGTCAAAATTATACAAGTTAGAAATGAGCTCAAGATAACATCGGGTCATTAATAACAATAAAATAAAATGATCCGGGCCTGGACTTTGACACAGGTGTTCTACCGGGTCCATTTTCTCTGCAGGTAAAATAAACATGTTTCACTGGGAGCATTTTTCTTTGACTTCCTCCAGAGGAGAAAGACGACACGATGGAGGAGGTCATATTCTCTGCAGCTCTCCATCAGCGACTCGCTGGTGAGGCTGCAGTTTGTTCTTGAACAAATATATTTTTATCAGGCTCACAGCTGGGCTAAAAAGCAGACATGAAAGGATGAGAACATCCTTCCAGGATGCAGAAAAGTGAACTTGTACCTGCAGCTTCATGCAGGCAGTGTCTCTAATATAAATAGATGTTCCTTTCACTTCCAGCTGCAGCGCACCATCAGAAGAAAGATGTGCTTTCAGAAGCACACACACACACACACATCTGCATGACACCGAGCCTGGCAGCGGCTGCTTTGTTAGTCCTGTAAATGCCAGCCCGCTGCTCACGTTGTGATGCCGAACACTTTCCACGGCTTCATGGAACACGCAACCTGGCTGCTCCCGTGCCCCGGAGCAAAGCGAGGACATGTCTGTGGGTCACATGAAGAGATGAATTCACTCCGAACACACGTGTTAGCAGCTTCTCCGTGTTATTTCTCCGCTGAGTTCAGACACTGCGGATAAACCAGAGGCGGAGCTGAATGTTCCACAGCAAAAAAATAAAAACATTTTCATTCTAGCACACAGATACCAACACAAAACTGTTGAATCTCAGAGTTTTAATGTTTATTCTACGTAGAACGCGGCAACTGACTGGAGACCTGTTCAGGGTGAACCCAACCTATGACCAGCAGCAGCTGGGATAGGCTCCAGCAACCCTGAAACCACAACAGGAATTCAGCAGGTTCTGAGGATGGATGGATGGATGGATGGATGAGGGATGGATGGGATGGATGGATGGATGGATGGATGGATGGATGGATGGATGGATGGATGGATGGATGGATGGATGGATGGATGGATGGATGGATGGATGGATGGATGGATGGTCTTGTTTAGATTTGCAGGGAGAGGCAAAAAACCCAATTGACTTATTTAAAGTCTCCATCCAAAGAAATCAAACATATAAAATGTATATACTTATATACATGTATTTTCCAAACGTTTTTTAAAGAAAAAAGTGGAAATACCTATATTAGTTGTTCACAAGTAAAAGTATTTGTCTAAAAACCTCAATAAAATCCAATTAATATCAGAAAAACCTAAAAAAAAAAAAAAAAAGTAACATATAAAATAACAGTATTGGCACAAAAGTGAGAAACCTTTTTAAGATGAAAAAAATGGTATGAACCATAATAAAACATGTTCATTTTAGTCTTTGCTAACAGAAATTTAACGCTTTTTTAACATATTTTACACTTTGAAGAATTGCAGAATTTCAAAAGCTCAGATCATTAAGTGAAGCTTGAACAGACAACTTTTGCTGTACGACTAAACAAACAACAACTAACACTGCTGTCTTCTTTTAAAAATTATATTACTAATGCAACAACTAATGCAAAAAAATAGCCCAAGTAAAACTAACAATGTATACAATACATATTTTTGATAGAAGTTGAAAATAGTTTTAAGTAAAGTATTTATTCATGACAAACCAAAAACAAAATGTGTCAGATTCTAACATATTTAAGACATTTTCTTTACTTAAGTAAATTACAAATTAAAATATTATAAATGAGCCACAACTGAAGCATAAATCTGAGGAATGAAACTTAACAAATGATCTTCCAGCTGTAATTTTCAGATGAACTCTCCGTGTCTGCAGGTGAGGACAGAAGGAGTCGGTTCTTCTCGGCTCCTCAAATGATTTCCAAACGCATTCATGGTTGCTCTTCTCCATCACCTCTTTAATGCAGCGTTTCACAGCACAGAAGAGGATCTGAAGAGGTTTTCAAAGAGTTTATTGGCCGTGAGGCGAATGATTGTCCAGCAGCTTCTCTCCAGTTTATTAGACAGCAGATTAATATTTTGTGGCGGCTGCAGTCCAGGATGAAGGGCTTTCCTCGCACACGAACACACACAATCACTCTGCTGAGACTCGGGGTCAGATTACAGCTCGCTCATTTTCATTGGATTAGCAAAGTGACTTACGGGGGAAGAGCCTGTTAGTAACCATGGTAACGGGAAGCGGAGATGATGAGAGGCGTAATTAGAGAGGCAGGCAGACGCTGCAATCAGGAGAGCGAAGAGCATCAAAATCAACTCCTGATCTTCAGTCTGATAGTGGGAGGAAGCAGAGAGGCACTTACCGTGTTCATTAAGTAAACATGTCATCTGTGGGGATCTGATCACAAAAGTTTAGGATCATTCTGTTTTATTCAGAAGAATAAAGTTGAATAAGAAGGAGTTTGGGAAAGTTATAGAAGGGAAGGTCTGTTGGTCTTGAGGATGGGTGCTTGTTGATGTGGTATCATGTTTGCAGATGACACTGAGATGTACTTTCAATGAACAGCAGGTGATGATCTGGAATGTTCAGAAGAAATTAAGTAATCATTTGTGAATAAATGACTGGAAATATGGCAGAAGAGAGGGAGATTAGTTTCTTCTGGTGATGTGTGTGTGTGTGTGGGGGGGGGGTAAATTTTTGTATTTGGGCCAGGTGGGGTCTTTATGTGAGTGCTTAAACTAAACCAGGACTCAGCAACCTTTAATAGTATAAGAGCGATTTGGACTCAATTTCTGCTGATCAAAACATAAAACGAGCCACATAGTCTTATTTTAGCCTTTAAGAAATTAGGATTTGCATTCATGACCTTGTGATTTTTAATAAAAAGTATTAATTTTGTCTATTTTTTTACAACAAACATGAAGCAAATTATTAAAAAAAAAAACCTAGCGTCTCTCAAAATGTGATTTTTGTTTGTTTGACAGAAGCTCAAATAACTTCTTTTCAAAATAAAACATGCTCTGTACCAGTCCGGATCATTTCAGAGCAGCTAGTAACTAATGCTGTGCAACTCATATTTTAACTCATAAAAGATCAAACTTTTTACCAAAGTTTTGCTTCGCATATAAAATCTGTTCATTCTGGAGGTAGAGTTTAGCAAGCAAGACGTCTTCGGGTCAACAGAGATGTAAAAGAGTTTTTTTTTTTTTTTTAATTAAATTCTTCTTACTAGTGTTTTTAATGTAATTTGTTTTGTAAGCATCTTTGAGTGTCTTTTAAAAGCTCTATATAAATAAAATGTATTATTATTATTATAGTTTATCATCTATGTGAACCTCAGACATCAATTTATAAATGTAACTAATTTAAATTTAATAAATGTTAATTAAGTAATCATTAAGTAATCATTACTAAAAAATTTTTTTTTTAAATTTTTCTTTTACTTATTTATTTGTTGTTCTTTTTCTCCTCTTTGTCCTCAGCAGTCTTCCACTGCTGGGTTTTATTATTTTAGTTTGGAGTTGGATCTTGGTAGTCTTAGTTTACAGGCTTTGTTTATTTGTTTTCTTTTGGTAGTTCTGGTTAAGCAGCCATTAGCAGAGAGCTGCTGACTCAGACGGTCGACATGTCTGGTCAGAATTCTCCATGATTTATTTCATGTTTGATCAAGGAGCCACCATGGAGAGATCAAAGATCCACACGTGGATCTGGAGCTGCAGGTTACAGACTCCTGACCCAGACCCTACAAATCCAGGAACCTTCACCTCTGCCTGTGTTAGCAATTTTGTAAAGTAATCGGCCGTTTCAGTCCAGTGTTTCTCTTCTTTGATTTACTATAATTTTTTAATGGTTAACATGATAATTCCTGTAGATTCTGAGAACTTTAACTTTTAACGGTTTAAAAGTTACAATATGTTTAAGGTTTTGGGTTTAGGGGTCTCCAACGATGCCTCAGATGTTAAAGGGTTTACCTCATTTTATGTCTCAAAAGCTCAAATTCTGTCCTTCAGATCTTTCATGTTCTTAAAAGCTGTTTGTCTGGTCCTCAGTGTGCGTAAACCGCTTCTCGTGCTGTGACATCGACACGACGGCGGGACTCGGAAAGATCTGGTGGAGACTGAGGAAGACCTGCTTCCAGATCGTGGAACACAGCTGGTTCGAGTCCTTCATCATCTTCATGATCCTCCTCAGCTCCGGAGCTCTGGTTAGACGCTGACATTCACTCTGACACAAAGACACACAAAAACTCATTTGAATTCACTTTAATTTTTCACACCTTATGGAAAAAACTCACTCATGTCCCTGTGCAAAAATTAGAAATCCTACTAAATTTGTTTGTTCAATTTATTTAGAAATATTTGTTTTTCTGACTTATACAAAATTAAACTTTGATTTTTTTTTTCATTCAATTCATTTGTTTTTATCCATAACAACTTCATCTACAATTAAACAAATAAAAAAAACAATTATTTCTGAAGACTAACAGAGGTGATGAGACATTTACAAAAATCTTGAATTTTAATGAAAAAATTACTTTTTCACTTCACCTTTTTAACTAAACTTACATAAAGAATGGGAATTATGATTTTAGTATTTATGTATGAAATACTGTGCGTTAATTCCAGACCATATAGTTAGCACAGGAGTGTCAAACTATTCTGTTTGTGGGCCGAACAGGATATTTAATAACACTCTGAAACTACATTTTTAGAACTTTAAAACATAACTTTTTAACATAATTATAAATTATTTCTATAGCATTACCTGTGATAAACACCTATTGGTGTTTATACTGTAAGCTGAATTTGGCCGATGAAGATGCTGAAATTGATAGCAGAAAACACTAAAGCTGATAGCCAGCTAAAATATTAGTTAAATGCCAAATTAGCCAAAAAACGAAAAAAGCCTAAATTAGCCCAAACAGCTAGCATATAGCTGAAACATCAGCTAAACTCCAAAACAGCCTAAAAACTCTTAGTAAATGCCAAAATAGTCCAAAAATCTAGCAGAATGCCAATTTTTAAAAACTTTAAAACTGTAACTTTTTAACATAATTATGAACAATAAAAAGGCAGGAATATTATTCCTGAATAAAACAACTTAAATCTTAAATAATTTTCAATATTTTACTCTCCATTAAAAATATATTTTATCAAAATTATACAAGTTAGAAATGATCTGGAGGGCTGGATAGAATTACCCCGAGGGCCTGATCCGGCCCCCGGGCCTTGACTTTGACACACGTGAGTCAGCAGATCTCCAGGGATTGACCAAATGTGCAGAAGATCATAGAAGTTTTATTTCAACGAATAGCAGTGTATGTTCTTCTTTTATATCTTAGCTTTTACTGAATGCATTCAAATCTGTCTCTCTGCTGCCCCTTCAGGCCTTTGAGGATATCTACATCGAGCAGCGGAGGATGTGGTGCTTGAGTTCGCTGATAAGATTTTCACCTACATCTTCATCCTGGAGATGATTCTGAAGTGGCTCGCCTACGGCTTCAAGAAGTACTTCACTAACTACTGGTGCTGGCTGGACTTCTTCATTGTCGATGTAAGTTCTGGTGTCAGTTTTGGCTTTTGTGGGTCCGGTTTTACCCTCATAATTTCATTTTGTGGATCATAGATTAGCAGTGTTCTTTTTACAAGTGATCAGGTTGTAAAGGTTTTGTTCCTTTTTCTGGATGTTTTTTGTCAAAAACTCACTTTGCACAATAGCGTAGAGATTGGAAAAGGTCTGTGAATTAAAAATGGTGTTGAAGCGCCTGCAGCACCACTTTGCATCCGCAGATTGTTTCTGACCTTTTCACGCTGGTTTGAATCCTGTACAACTTGAGCAATTTATCAGAAATTAAGCTATTTTTTCACATCCGCTGGTCCATATCCATGGCAACAGGCGAGTTGCTCACATGAGGAAACAGCAGCTTGTGTTTTCAAAGATGCTCACAAGTCCTTTACTCCACATTGAAAATGGTCACAGACAGGCACCATAACAACTAGTGGGGGGCACCACAGTATTCACCCCCACCAAAAAAACCATATCTTAGTGTGTCTGTGGTTTGGATTGAGTCTCCAAATCCTCAACAAACGTCAAAAGAAGAATAGAGAGCGAGAGAGAGTGGAGAAGCTCAAGGTTGTTTCCTCATTGAGTCATCAATGAAGACACAGCAACCGCCTCAAGAGGCCATGACCGTTATTTCACTTTCTGCATCTTCAGCTTCAGTATTCTTAGTGATTTCTCAGTGGTGAGATTTTTGACTCGATCTGCGCAGACTTCAGAAGTCGTTAGACAAGAACTCCGCTCACTTTATTGAGCGATGCAGCCACAATCTTGAGGTTTAGTCTGCCGATCTGCTGGGTGTTCAAGAGATGGAAAGAGAACAACGCTTAGATTGGAAGTTGTTTTATCATGATGTGGATGGAAAGAGGAAGAGAGGAGAAATCCTGAGGGAGGGGTTTGAGTCCTGGGGGGAGCAGAGGGTCAGACAGAAAGATGAGTATGATGCTGGGTTACTGTCACTACTGCTTCTCCGGCTTTTCTCAAACTTTTGGCGTTACAATGACGCATCAACAAACAGGAAAAAGAACTCCACGAACTGCACAGAGTTTGCATTGCAGAAGGACGTGTGTCAGAGACAGAGGCGATGAAACATTCACCTTGATTCATAAACATTCTACTTTTCTATGATAATAATGTCAAATCTGTCTGGAGAAACAAAGGTGGACTGGATCATATGTCTTCCAGCACAGGAGGCGGCTTCTGGGTCAGCTGGTGACGGCACCAGTGGGACCGACTGCATCGGGCCGGGTATCAATTATAATTTCCAGAAACGACTCAATTCAATTCATAAGAACTCAATACAATTTGTTTCAATTCCTCATTCAATTTTGAGTTTACACCTTTATACACATTTGTTTAGAAATACAATACAATCTGATCCAGATCACATCCTGTAAAATGTATTAATGAAATAATGAGATTTTTATTATCATCCAGTGTTACATGGATTCTCTAAAGAAAAAGTTCCAACAAAAATGTTCAGATCAATAACATTGTAAACATTGTTCTGCTTCCCCTGGAGGGAGATTCAGTTTGGCCACTAGGTGGCGATATGGCATTACAGTTTTTTCAAGAGCAATATGCAAAGAATGAACCAAAATCGCTACTTTAGACCACAAATGGTTACCGAAAAAAATATCTCATGCCTGTGAATTTATAAAGAGGTTCATTTAGTTAGCATTGTATGTGAGCGTTAGCATTAGCTGTCCAACAGGAAATCCTATTAAACATTAGCATCAAGCTAGCAGACTTTAGCTTTATGTCCTGAATCGATCTATATTTTTAATTATCAATTATTGATCTATTAAGTTTAAATCAATTTAAATCGATGAATCGGTTTTAACAACCCAACCCTACGATTGCAGTGGTCATAATCCAGTTTTCTGGATGATCTACATTTTCTCATTCCTAAATTGTCACATATTGACGTCTGGTTAAGGACCCTTCCGTGTCAAAAATTGACGTTTCGGGTGTCCTTGTCGTTTTTTGACATGCTGGCTGTTCCAATCAATCATAGGTCCGGTCCAGACCCGATGCCGGGACGCAAGCACGGACCGAACCTCGGGACGCTGGTACTCTTACCTGCTTCCAGTACCATGTCCAGAACCAATACTGATCCACATTGGTACTGGGTTTAGGTTAGGGTTAGGATGACAATCGTTTGGACCCTACCCTCCAGGTACTGGTGCGGTCCACGCCCTGGTGACAGTACCAGTATGCAGCCCTGAGGTTGGCCTTGATTTGATTGGAACAGCCAGCGTGTCAGAAAACGACGAGTTGGAGGAACCCAAAACATTCATTTTTGAGGCAGACGGGTCCTCAACCAGACGTCAGTATGTGACGAGTTGGGAGAATGTGTTGGCCGGGTTCACTTTGTGTTCACTCCACATCTATTCTGTGGTGTCACAGGTCCACAATCATTTTCATGAAGAACCGTTGAAGATAAGTTTGAGACACCAATAACCAGAGTTTTTTTGAGATTTTTTTTTTTGAGATCATGATTTCTGCTGACAGTTTTGTTCCCAACAGTCAGAGTTTTTGTTTCACGTGTGTTATTTTTGTGTATCTAACCATAATGCTTTGTTCTTCCCTTCAGTCATTTCATACAGTCTACAAAAACTGTGTCTCTCAGCAACCGGTGACCATGAGAAATGGAGAGATTTGGTTTAGGAAGGGTGAGAAGCCGCATGGAGGAAACATTAAGACATTTGAAAGTGCAAATCACTCAATAACAAAAACAAAGTCAGTAAACAAAAGCTCAAATGAACAAAGAAGGTCTCTGCTCCAGCCAAGAGCATGCAACACAAACACAGTCAGAACCACACTGTCCAGCCTCCAGCGGGACATGGGTCCGCTCCATGGAGCTGGAGCTCCGCCTTTGCTCAGCTCTCAGGACGTTTTTTTTACCCAGCATCTCCGTGGATGACGCCAGTGTTGTGACGTTTTTGTGTGACCCTAACGGCCTGAAGAGAGAGAAGGAGATGAGCCGTGCAGTTAACAGATTCAGTCAAGCTGATGTGATAACATGATCCAGTTATCATCAGAGACCGGAAACCCAAACACATCGAGCTGCAGCTGGACTCAAACGGGAGTTCTTCAACTGTCCTGGAATATTTGATTAAACAAAAAAAAACAGAATCATAAATAAAAATCTATCCGTCTATCTTTAGAACCCACCGAATCCCTTTTGGGGTTATAGGGTTGCTGGAGCCTATCCCAACTATTGTTGAGCAAACTAGAACACTGAACAAAAATAAAACATATCATCCAACGCAGTTGTTTTTGTCATTTACTATATGATTTTACTCAAATTCATGTGGACCTTTAAAATTTCCAATTAATCAAATAAAACAGATGAATCTGAATCTAGCTTCTCAGCAACAGAGAGCAGCCGAATGTCCTTAACCCTTTACGAGTTTGAAACTGCTATTATAGAGACTCGCTGAGGAATTTCAGGTCCAGACTTTAGACTTGATTGGAGGACTTGGAGCTAGTGCTGGAAGATATGGAAAACATCTATACATCACGATATTAAAGATTTTATATCACAATAACGATATACATTACAATATAAAATAAAGTTTATTTTCATTTATTAAAAAAAACTCTTGCTAGTTTTACTTTGAAAACAGGAAGCTTCACTGACACTTTATTTTGAAGATTTGTTTACTTCTGGTGCAGTAGCCGCTCATTCGGCTTTGTTTGAGTTCATAATATAAACTCCAACATTATTCTGTATTTTCAGAGCAATCAATAATTTACTATATTCTACTATATTCATAAAGATCATGAATCAGCGATTTACACGTTGGGAAATTCATACTCGAATGTTCAGGGGCAGATTGATAGAATCAGAGATACTTGTTACCGTCCTGTCCACAGCTTAATTTATCTCTTATTTTTTGTAATCTCATCTGTTCATTTTAATGGACCTTCCTTGAGTGTCAGAAAGTTTGTTGTGTTAGTATCGGTGCGGGTTTAGCCGTGAGACCAAGTCAGTTTCCCCATCATTGGGCGGACGCGGTGCAGCGGTAGAGCGCTCGATCAGAAGATTGCAGGTTCGATTCCCGCCTTGCCCGCCCGTGTGTCAAAGCGTCCTTAGGCGAGACGCTGAACCCCGAATTGCCTCTGGTGGGAGGTTGGCGACAGTGTTCTGCAGCGGAGCCTCCACCAGAGTGTGCATGTAAAGCACTTTGAGCTTTAATGGAGCAACATACAAGTATACGCCATTTTCCATCTGAGGGCGTACTCACGCTCTAGATTTTTTTGTCATCTGAGAAAAAGAGACAGACACAAGTCGATCTTTAATCAAATGCACTTAATTAAGCTCATGCATTGTTTTATTGTTGATTTGTAGAAGAAAATCTTCCAGTTTTCACATTTTGAGTGTGGAGGTATTAGCCAAGCCTAAAGCCGTCGTCCCCCCTCTATGTTGACGAGTCTCCACACTCATTAATCTTGTGGATTTGGATCTTGTATTCTGGCTTCTGCTGGTTTTTCTCTGTGTGGGCGTTGGGGTCATAGACATGTTTCCCCGGGGGCGTGGCTGATGCTCACAGCTATCACTGTGTGACCTTTAGATCTCAGTGTTGGATCAGCTGGCTCACCTCATCCCGGTGAACCAGGTCGCCACCATGCGAGTGCTGAGGACGTTCAGGGCTCTCCGTCCTCTCCGGGCGGCGTCCCGCTTCGCTGGTATCAGGGTAAGAACTGGCCGGGTTGAGCCGCCGGCCGGCCCGCTGAGGACGGCGCTCCGTAGAGGAAGATAGATGCATGATTGTGCTTTGGAGGCTTTGAGGCGCCGCTGCTGGGAGCTGCTGGGAACTTCCCCCTTCAAGCCTTCAGATCGATGAGTTCCACCCAGATGAGAAACATGCTTTGGTTTCAGCCTCAGCAAACTCGGTTTTCAGGGGGCATAACAGCATCTCATCTTCTGGTTGCAGCTTCACCAGAGGAGGCTTCAGTAATCTCAGTAACGCTTTCTTTCACAGGTCTTCTTCCCGCCCTCTGCAGCGTCCGAATGTTCAGTTGTCCCCTCTCTCTGTGTCTGTCTTCACTAGAATAGCGGTTAATAGTCCCTCCTCTTTTTCTCCTCCTTTTCCCTCTTTCCACCTCTCTCCTCCTCCTCCAGGTTTCTTTGGTCAGCCTGGCGGCCAACATGTTGGGTTATTCAGACTTTGCAGCCATCAAGTCCCTGCGGACGCTGCGGGCCCTGCGGCCTCTCAGAGCCCTGTCCAGATTTGAAGGCATGAGGGTAAGAGTCAGTATTAACTAGAGCAAACACACCTGGGCACCTGCAGGGGGCGCTTTAGTCTTCTCGGTACAAGATTTGACTTCATCATTTTACAACCTAAGTAATAAAGATGAGAAGAATTTAAAGAATGGTTCTGGTTCTTTAGCTGCGTTGATCATCTGGTAAAAGTTTTGTAGTTTGGTCAACAGCAGGGGTGTCAAACACAATTAAAATCCAAAACACACTTTAGGTCGCGGGCTGAACAGGGTAAACATTTATCAAACACACTAAAACCAACATTTTATAACTTTAAAACCTTAACTTTTTAAAATAATTATAAATGATAAAAAAGCAGGAAAATGTTTCCAGGATAAATCAACTTAAATAACTTTCAATATTACATACAAATATATTTTGTCAAAATTATACAAGTTAGAATGAGATCAAGATAACATCGGACCATTAATAGCAATAAAATAAAACTAATCCAGAGCGAACTGGGCCTTGACTTAAACACATGTGGTCTAGAGCAGGGGCCCCCAAACTATCTTGTGAGGGCCACAGAACTGTTTTCTTCTTTGATGTAGGGCTGGGGTCGGTTTGTAGGCTAACAGGAAAAGTGAAACAATCACAGACTAAATATAAATATTTCCGTTTTCCAGCAGTGTTCTTTTTATAAGAAAGTCACACACAAGTTTAAAATGTTTCATTTTTTTAATCTTCATAGAAAAAAATAGTACTAAAACATTTTAAAAACTAGATTTATAGCATTACCTGTAATAATGCTGGTGTGAATGCTGTAAGCTGAATTTGGTCGCTGAAGATGCTGAAATTGATAACTAAAAATGCTGAAGCTGATAACCGAAAACACTGAAGCTGATAGCTAGCTGAAATATTAGCTAAATGCCTAATTAGCCTAAAAAACTAAAAAAAAATTCTAAATTAGCCAAAACAGCTAGCATGTAGCTCAAATAGTTAAACTCCAAAACAGAAAAAATTGGGAAAAAAACTAAATTAGCCAAAACCGCTAGCATGTAGCTCAAATATTAGCTAAATGCCTAGCCATAAAAACTGGTAAAATTTTTAATTTAGCAGAAACAGCTAGCAAGAAGCTAAAATATTAGCTTAGCTCCAAACTAGCTTCAAAAATTGAATGTGAGTCTCAATCAGCGTTTCTTACAGTGTATGTGGAAGCGGGCCTCATCTGTTTTGGGGACCCCTGGTCTAAAGCATCGGGGTAACAACTTAAAGGCTTTGACTCCTTCTCAGTCCATTTTAAATACTTGTTGCATTTTTGTATTTTGTTATATTTTGTCATATCTGTCCTTTCAGAGTCTAAAATATAAAGAGATTTTAACAATCGTTGAACGGTGAGCTGGATGTCCAAATTCCAGTAAAGATGGACATGCTAACGTTGCTCATTCAATTGTAAATATAACGTAGTCTCTTTCACATTCTGTCAGTTTTTGTGTTCACTCATTACTTCTACCTAAAGTAAAACAAATGTGATAAGTTCTGAACTGTAGTGATATTTTTTTTGTTAGCTTCTAGTTTTTCAAAGACCCTTCCTGCTCCATCACATGTTCAGATCACTGATGACACAGCAGCGTTTTGTTCTTAATAAAATCTGTAAAGAAAGACAATCTAGAGACTGTGAACGTGTAAATATTGTAATCTAAATACACCCGTACAGTTCCTTAAAGACCCTCTCCAGAGAAAATTGTGCTTTTTTCATGATGGAGGACATTTATGAAATCATTTAAGATTAAAAATGACTTTTTTTTAGTATTTCCTATTCAAATTGTGGTGAACCAGGAGCAGCTGATTGTGAGGGGCTGTAAGCTTGAGATAGAGAATGACCAAAGGGATGATGGGATATCAGAGGAGGGTTACTTCCATGCCAACCGTCCCAACCACATCTCTGAGATCAGTCTCTAATGAACTCCTGCTGCTCTGCAGAAACGTCCTTGAAAACAACTTTAGCAATGGGAACATTTTTAAATTCCATCAAAGATGATTGGAGTGGATCTTTAACAATAACAGAAGGTAAAACGTCTTAAATTTGAGATCAAATGACAGTTATTTTTCAATGAAAAAGCTATTAGATTCCACATTTACCAACAATGTAAACACCAAGGTAAAAAGGATGTTGGCAGAATCTCAATTAAACATTTATGGTAAACGTGTAAAAAAGGAATCCGTCACCTCATCACGCATGACTTCAGGTTTGTCTATGGTTTTTCCAGGTGTGATTAAGGGTCTGTGGAACAAAAGTCCATTTTCAGTTTTTCTTTCAATGAAGGTGTCCTTCACATATTTGGACTCACTTTTCTTTTGCTGACTTTTATAAACAATCATTAAAGTTTGAGTGAACTTTTCTGTTTTCTCAAACGAGTTTTCTGGAGCGGCCCTGAAATTGACAGTCAGAGCTCCTTTCAACCCACGCACACGTCAAATCTGTGTAACACATAAAAATCTTGACTATCAGAAATGTTTCAGAAGAAAGACAAAAATCATGAAAAACAAAAGAGAAAGATTGTTTCTTTGGACCACAGGCGACCTGTTCAATTAAAATGTTCTTTCACTATCATCATATTTTAGCTTCTCTGGATTAAAAAATAGAACTTATTTAGCCAATGTTTTATAAATATTTAATAATCAACAATAGTCTAAAAACAATAGACTATAATTAACTAAACTTATTGTTAAAAGCTACTAAATGTGGTCTTATTATTTTAGTTATAGGCTTATCTGTAGGATAATAAAAATGAACTAGAAAAAATACATGATCTGTGATAATACTAGTGTGAATTCATTTTGCTGAAAGTAGAAGGTGCTGAAGGTTTTTGCTGAAAATGGTGATGCAATTTACTCTAATTGCTGAGGGGATTTTCTGAAAATGCAAAAGCTATTTGCAAAATGTTAAATAGTTAAAAAAGAGTGGAAATGTTAAAAAAAAAAAAAGTGCTTAAGATTACCTACATTTATGAAAATGTTGTTGTAAAATTGCTTAAAAATTCATAATACAAACCAACTTTGAAAACATATTTAGTGTGTTTCTTAAATATGAGATAAACTTCAAATTAGCCCAAAAAAACCATAATAGATGCTAAATTAGCCACAAAAAAACTAGTTTGTTGCTTAAATTGTAATTCTAGCTAAAATCCGGAAGGAAACAGGAACATCACTGTAGTGTGAAAAATGTTGTGGCATCCATTAAAAACAAGCTTTATTTTGTGTTTTAAAGAGAAAAATATCCAAAAAGTTTTGTAAAATTAGAATATTTACAGTTTAAAATGTGTGTTTTTGGGGAAGCTGGTATTTTTTCCTCATATTTACTCCCATTTAATGAGCTTAAATGAGTGAATTGAGAACAAGGTTTACCAACATCTTAGCTTGTACACCACCAAAAGTTTTTTGTTTTTGCTTAAAAGTTTAAGCTCTTATAAACTTGTTTTTAATACTAAAAATGGTGGTTACAAGTGTAACAATGTAACCCTTTAAAAGCTGGGGGGTGACGCTTAAACACAAAATCTTTAACATACTGTAACTTTTCAACTGTTAACACGATAATTCCAAAAGCGGCTTTTCTCCTTCAGAATCTACTGCAATTATTGTGTTAACAGTTTAAAAATTAGGTTAAACATAAATAGTGTAGCTCCAGTGTTAAGACACTTCATAATAACACAGATTTTTTTTATTTATAGTTGATATTTTTCACCTCATTTCTTAAATATACATTTATTTCGGGACATGTTATATTTTTTGTTGACATTTTGGCTTTAATAAACAAAAATTATGAGCTGTAAATCAGAGTCTGTTATTTTTAAAGTCGCTCTTGGAGCCGCCCCTCCCTGGATGTTGTAATAGGAAAATAAATCCATTTCTGTGGTGCTCAGATGTGTTTGGATGAAACCTGTAACCTCACTCCTCTCTGCGTGTTTTTCTTCCTCACGTGTCTCCTCACTCTCCTCCTTTGACTCCTTCCTCCTCACCTGTCATGCATCAGTATTTAGACTGTTTTGAAGCGTTTGGAGATGAGCTGCAGCCCCGTTTCCTCCCCCCTTTTGGCATGTTTGTGCTTCTGCCGCCAGTATTACTGCGAGAAAACATCCCGCTCTGCGGTGGGAAGATGAAAACAGTCTGGAGTCTGAAGTTGCAGTTTGTTTCCAGATGATCTGAAGTCATCGTTTCAGCAGAAATGAAATGAATAATCTTTATAAATGGAGCTGCTGACAGGAAATTCATGATCTGCATGTTGCATGCTCATCTTTGCTTTCCTGGCTAATACAATTAGCTGCTGTGTTTGTCCGCTAATGCTTTCTGAGGCACGCAACTCGCTCGCTTTTAGGTGAAACAGATGCATTGTGGGTGGGGAAAAAAATGAAATCTGACATTTTAAACTGTGAAGTTTATAATTTCTCACCATCAGTCTGCAGCTGGACAACAACAGAATCAAGATGTTTGAATGAAGCTTGAATGAAGCATTAGTGTTTGTTCTGCATCCCAACCAGCAAAGCCAAGTGGGGCCCATAGGGTTTAGAGTGGGCAGAAAATGTGGACTCCATTGGGTTTGTCCACAGTTTCCATGGTGTTTGCCCATATTGGCTTAAGTGGGGACTCAGTGGGTTAGCTTGCTATGCTAGCCAGCCGCCCAGAGGACAGCATAAAGTGCTAGCGAGTTCCACAGTAGCATGCTAGCAAGCTCAGTTATATTGAGCTAGCCAGTTCCACTATCCACCAGGCGGCTGGCTAGCATAGCAAGCTAACCTGCTAAGTTTCCATTTAAGCCAATGTGGGCAAACACAGGTGGGGCCACCACAGAAACTGTGTTCAAATCATTTGGGGCCTACATTTTCTGCCCACTTTAAACCACATGGGGTCCACTTGGCTGTTGGCTGGGATGTTCATTATTAAATAGTACTTTTAAGTTATGAATTTCGTACACAGATTCATTTTCCTTAAACGGGGGTCTGGAACCTTCAGCACTCAAAGACGCTTTCGGGTTGATTTCTCACCAACCAAAACCCACAAAGTCTTCACTCACCCTTTAGAATCATAAGATACGGATTTATATTTTTTGCTAATGACATGATATATTTATATAAACCATCGTGGGTTTTTGTTTTCTTGTATAAATTAAACAAACGTGAATAGAAAAAAGCTTCTTTTTTTTTTAATATTAAATAGTTTATAACTTTTGACAGAGCTTTGCATGACTTCCTTTCAAAATAAAAGACATCCTACATTGTAGGATCACGTCAATGCAGCAAATGTAGTAGGAAGTAGAAAGCAATCAATGATTCAAAAATACTTTTATTTAGTGTTTCTAGTACATTTCAGCCACAAATTCATAAATAAAACCAAAAAAAAAGCTAAACCAGAGCTAATAAAGTGACCCCTACCATATATTAAAACCGTGAGGCACATTTTAAATCCTTTAATTTGTTTAAAAATAGAACATCTTCACTGGATTATAATTTATCGTGGCTTTAGTTCTGGGTTTGTTTACTGAAAATAAATTCTGTGATAAATGAAGCTCAAACTGTGTCAGTATGACTACAGTTGTGAGGATCCTCACTGAAAGATTCATTCCATCCTTTAACTGTCAATGAATTTAATTAAGTTTAATTTAATTTACGTTTTTTTTAACTTTACTTCTTACTTACTATAAAACATTTTATTTGAACCAAAGAGCCACACTGCAGGGTGCAGACCCCTGAACTAAAACGTCATAGGAGGAAGTGTGTATGAAAATGACCATCCAACATGGAGGAAGAATGTTTGTTAACCGTCTTTGAACTTCTGCAAACTCTTCACCCGAGGGCTTTTCCTTTGGTTGGCTCCCCTTCAGGTTGACCTTTCAAACCTTTCAAACACAATTGGATTTCTTTTTTTAACATCAAGCTGCTTCTATTAGCCTTTTTCTGTAGCTGTTTACGGTTACAGGCGCTGCTGTGGCCAACGGCCTCACAGGAGGTCCCGTCCAGACGCGCTGAAGGTGACGCCCTCACCAAACACTTTACGTTTCATGACCTTGGCTGGTAAATGAATGCCGAGTTATTTTGTTGCTACCTCATAGGAAGTTGGGAGATTATCTTTAGATAAGAATGTTTTAAAGACTTTATTTTCATAAGTACCATCACTTAAACTCTTTTATCCAGACTCAGCAGCCTGAATGAAGAGTCGAGTTTGCAGGAAGTCAAGAATTTAAAGACCCACTCCAATGAAAGTCATAGTTTTATCATGTTCTTGAAGCATTTTTTTTCATGGTTAAAAATATATATATATATTAAAGAATTTAAGATTAAAACTACATTTAAAAATATTTCTTCATTTAAATCGTGTTGGATCAGGAGCAGATGATAACTTGCATTTTAATTAGCTCGGGTTTGTGATGCAACAGCTGCCACAGGCGGGACAAAGTCTCCTTGCTCCGCTCCAATTCAGATACTTGCAGTGAACAGATCCATTAACGTCTTTGATAACCATTTACCATTCCTCATCTGAGCTGCCATCAGGCAGGATAGCTCCAGGTTCCAGTTCCATGTTTTGTGTCGCCACCGCTAATGTTAACTTGGGAAGGGCTGTAAAGTAGCAGATAAGAGTGTAAACAAATGACTGATGGGAAATATCCAAAGGATAATTTCCACTCCAATAGTCCTGCCTAGAAGTCAGAGTCAGATTTCTGATGCACTCCTGCTGCTCTGCAGATACTATGTCTGAGTAAAACTACAGTGTTTGTTTTTTTTTTTTTTTGTTTTTTAGGGGGAAGCTAATTTAATAGTTGATTAGTCGTTACTTTGTATTATATGGAGTCAGTAGTAAAGGAAAGGTAAAAATTATGATAGCATTATGCTGGCTTTTTGGACTATTTGACATTTATTTAAGTTTTTTAAGCTGTTTTGGAGTTTAGCCAATATTTCAGCTACATGCTAGCTGTTTTGGCTAATTTAGAATTTTTTTCCCATTCTTATTATGTTAATTTGGAGTTTAGCTAATATTTTGGCTGGATGCTAGCTGTTTTTAGAATTTTTTCAGTTTTTTAGGCTAATTTGACATTTAACTAATATTTCAGATGGCTGTCTGCTTCAGCGTTTTCAGCTATCAACGTCAACGTTTTTAGCTATCAATTTCAGCATCTTCAGCTATCAGCACTAGGATTTTCAGAGTTGGTTTAATTATTGTTAAGATGTGTGTTTTCCATCCAGTTTGTGAATGATCCGATCAGTCGACTAATCTGACAAAAATAATCGGTGATTAGTCGACTATTAAAATAATCGTTTGTGGTAGCACTAAGGAAAATGTAGCTGGAGTGGGACTTTAACAAAATGTATTTTCAATGCTGTGTCACACATGAACATATAAATGTCCACTGTCTGGTAAATGTATAGTAACTAGATTATCCCGTGTGTTATATGCTGTTGTGGTATCAGGTAGTTTCCTCTGATTGTTGGTCCAGCAGCAGACTGTGGAGAGTTTGCTCTGCTCTGCATAACGCCCCCTTGTGGCCGCTGACTCCTGTGCAGGTGGTGGTGAACGCCCTGATCGGCGCCATTCCCTCCATCATGAACGTGCTCCTGGTCTGCCTCATCTTCTGGCTCATCTTCAGCATCATGGGCGTCAACCTGTTTGCCGGGAAGTTTGGCCGCTGCGTCAGCCGCTCCGGCTACATCCACGACGTCCGGGAGATCAACAACAAGTCCGAGTGCGAGGCCAAAAACGACACGTCTCAGTACTACTGGACCAAAGTGAAGGTGAACTTCGACAACGTCGGCGCCGGGTACCTGGCTCTGCTCCAAGTGGTGAGTTTCACTTTTTAATACCCTTTGTGCACTGGACAGCTTCGGGTTCTGATTATGAGTGAGCCCTAACATTCAGATCAGAGGAACAGAACAAAAAAATCCTTTTCTAGAATATTATAGAATCAGGTAAACATATAAAATATACAAAAAATGTTTTTCAACCTGTATGATTTTTCATTATTAAATTCAACATTCAGAACTCTTTAGAAGATGTTTCTAAACCGTAACAGAAAAAAAATAGTAAAGAATGTTAGCATTCTTTACTATTTCTCGAAATGTTTGGTGTTTCTGTCTCCTGTTTAAGCTCCTCCTCAACGGTTTTATTTAATGAAATATATACAGTTAAAAGCCTAATCGTCACGAACGTCTCAGGGACCAATCTCTCTGTTAGAAAACGACTTCAGATTACGAACCACCAGCGTGAGAATGTCGGGAGTTTCACAGCAAACAGAGGGAATCATGGATTTCTTCTGCACACTGAATCATGATTTATTACATGACCTTTAGCAAAGGTCAGTTGAAGTTGCTGTAAGACACAGAGCGGCGCCCGCAGCGCCGGGCTGCAGCGGGGGCTGAGGCTTTCTATGGTGGGAGAGCATTCAGAGCCCGTCCTGCAGAGGCCAGACGGGAAGCGTGCCGAATAGGGAACGCTGTGTGACGCTGTCATCGCTGCCGCTTTCAGGGAAACAAAGAGTGAAACCCGCACAGCTGCTCGGAGACTTCAGAGCAAATTAAAGCAGAGTCTCCTCCACACGCCGGAGGAGGATTGACTTCCTCCACCTCTCCCGGTGTTGCCTTTTTGTTCCGTCTTCACTTCAATTTTCCTCCCACACCTGTTCTTCATGCCACTCACTCCCAGCTCTCCCACATGTCTGCCTTTTTATTCTGATTTTCTTTTATTTATTTAACACAATAGTGGTTTCTTTTTGCTGTTTGATTCTCAGATTAAAGATTTGCTCAAATCCAGTCGCTAAACATTATTAGATCACTTGAATGCTGGGAAAACCTGACTACAAGCATATTATTGGAAAAGCTAAACTTTGTTCATCTGAAAAATGGTTACCCAGTTTTTTTTCTCTCCTATGTGATTTATGAAAGCCTGTTTGAAAGACAACAAGTTTTATCAGACAGATCTGATTCTTATTTAAATCCTGAAATATTTGAAAATATCTGATTATCACAAAGATAAACTAGAAAAGATGTATTACCTGTTATGTAATGTTAGTGTAAATGATTTTTGCTGAAAGTTATCACTGAAGATGCTGAAACTTTTAGCTGAAAAATGGCGATGCAGTTTGCTTTAATTGCTGAAGGGATTTGCTAAAAATGCAAAAACTATTTGCTAAATATTACATTTCCTAAAAGACAAGAAATTTCATTAAAGGACAATGAAAGAGCACTGAAGATGATCTAAATTTCTGAAAAGATTATTTGAAAAAATTGCTCAAAAATATCTCATACATGCCAATTTTGCAAAAATATTTAGTGTGTTGCTTAAATATGAGCTAAACTCAAATTTACCCAAAGAAATCTAGCACATTGCTTAAATATTAGCTGAATTCCAAAATAGCTTAAAATTCCTCAGTAAACTAAATTAGGCAAAACGTTAGCATGTTGCTAAGATATTAGCTAAACTCTATTTTTTTTTAAATTACTATAAAAGATGAAAACATAGTGCATGAATATACAGTATTTAAAGGTTAATCTACTTAAAATTTTGAAGTTTGAAGACTTTATCATTCATTTCCTATGGGGCTTTTTTTTCAAAAACTATAAAGTTCAAGCAGTAATGTCCTGAACAAGCTGAACATTTTGAGACCAAGATTGTGAAATCGCTGACAGTGTGATTGAGTTTTTATGTGCCAAAAAACTCACAGAAAGCAACAGGACACTGACAGTTGTGTGAATCCTTACTAAACATTCACACAATAATTACATTTGGTTGAATGTTTCTTTCTTCATGTGTTCATGAGACGTCCTCAGTGATGGAATAGTGCTGTAGAAGTGATCTGATGTTTAATTTCTATGAATGTATCACTCTTATTATGGATCTAACTCTGTGATTTCTCATCATGTCCAGCAGCAGAAACAGTCAGTGTGTTGTTGGAACGCTGTCACATTTGTGTTTCCTTCTTTTTGATGCAGCTTATGAAATCTTCATGTGATGCTGCATCTTTTAGGATAATCTTCGCTTGTGCTTTTGATCCCACACTCATCGCTTTTCAGTCTGTATCCTCTTTTGCTGCAGCATCTGTTTTCTGGTCTTTGCTACAGAATTTTCTAACAAAAATGCACCTATAAAAGTTTGGTTGCGACCACAATATTTTGGAGCCACCATAAAAATTTAAAAATATTTTTACAAAAATATAGTTGCAAAATTAAGAGGAAAAAAAATCTCAATTTTATTAGAATAAAGTCGACATTGATAAGAAAAATCTGTCCCTTAAAAACACTGGCCTGATCTCCATGTTATAATAGCAGGATCATTGAGTGTCTGGAGTGAACCAATCGGATGAAAGGCTTCAATGCTTCATGAAGCTTCATCTACCCATCGCTAGTTTTAAAGATGAAACAGGACAAGGCAAGGCGCCGTCAGAAAACAGGCCGAGGTCAAAACACAAAGAGACAGGCATAAGAACAAACGCTCGGCCTGATGCAGGCCAAACAAGACTTCGCAATGAGCCAAGGTGAGAAGACTAAATACTGTAGAGGACGATGAGCAGATGGAACACAGCCGAGAGTGACCAGAGTCCTGAGTGAGGCTGATGGAGAGGGTCAGAACTCAGGTTAGGGTTCCCTCTGGTGGTTGGAGGTTGAAGTAGGAGGTTGAACCATGACCAAAGTCATGAAATTATGAGAAAGACTCTACATATATGAGAAAAAATTATTAATAATTAGTAATTTTATAAGAATGAAGTAAAAAATATATATATGACCAAATTGTTGTAATTTTATGAGAATAAAGTCTTAAAATTATGAGAAGAAGTTGTAATTTTATCATAAATTCTTTGTAAAAGTTGTACATTAATGTGAAAAAATGTGTTCTTTTATGAGAATAAGGTAAAAAGAATTATGGAAATATTCTTAAAATATATAAATTGTTTTTAAAAAATCATCAATTTACAAGTAAAAATATCCATGCCACCATAAGACCAAGTCAGAGGCCTTGATAGTGTCCACCACTGAAAGGTCATGAGTTCAAGTCATGGTCAAGTCACCCCAAAGACTTCAAAAACAGGATCCAGTTCCAAGGAGTTGGATTAGGGCTTAAACCACCAAATGGTTCATGAGCGCGGCTGGGTCTGCAGCTCACCCCTCCCCCGTGGACTGGAGTGCAAATGTCAAAAACTAATGGGACTTGAACTCAATTTCAAAAATGTTTCTTATCATATCCCATGATGCATTTGGGCCTCTGTAACTAAACTACTTGCCCTCTGGAAATCCACTCTTTGTGGATGGAGAATCTTCTGTAAATTCTTTCCATTTTCCTCATACCATATTGGTTCTTTTTTGCCTCATAATGTTATGACATTAGCTTTTGAATTCTCTACTTTTATGAGAATGAAAATATAACTTATCATTATCATTGCTCTCAATTTTAAAAGTTTTAATCTTGTTAAATTGTGACTTTTCTGCCATAATTGGATGACTTTCTTTCTTTCTTTATTTTTATGGGGCTCTAATACTTTGTTGTACTTCCTGATTTTTTTGAACCAGCGGTCACTTGTTTTTCCTGTTCTTGCCAGGATTTAAATAGTTTCATAAAATCAAGTAACATTCTTCAGTTTCTTAGATATGTGCAGTTAGCAGCACTGTTATTCTAAATAGTTCAGTTTGTATTTTATTTGTCTGAGTTCCACAACTAATTTCTTCACATCCCTTCAAAACACAAACACACTTTGTGAGCTTCTCCTTTTTCTTCACCTTTCAATCACCTAACTTAAAGGAGTTTCACCATTCTACTTCCTCTTCCTCTTCATAGTCTTCCTCACTGGCTGTTGCCCACCAGGGGCGTCCTGAGAGCTTCCAATCAATCAGTGTCTGAGAGACTTTTATTTTTAGAGTGACTCCAGCCAGGAGGGAGGGAAATGGAGAGTTGGAGGGACAAGAAAGGGGAGAGGGGAGTGCGTGGTCGACTTGGAAGAAGGGATTGAACAACAAACTGAATTAAAAAAGAGAAAGAGAAGGAAAAGTGGAAGAATAACAAGAAGGGGTATGGATTTGTGAGTGGCTTGAAATGGAGAGGTGGATGAAGCTGAAAAGAGGCATGCAGAAAAAGGAATAAAAGCAGGAAGATGAAAGACAGAATGAAGGAGGAATGACAGAGAGCTGTAAAGAAGAGCAGGAGAAAAGCTACGCGGAGAAAGAAAGCAAAGATCTGCTGCTACTTGACCCTCAACAGAAGAAAACTTAAGAGCTGTCGAGATGTGGTTGCCTTAGCAACCAGTTACTCAGCACATGGCAGCATTTTCCTCGTCGGGCAGCAACAGTTGGCGGGGGCAACCTTTCCATTAGCATCTGGAAATAGCTCCACACTGCAAGAAGTGAGGGAGAGACAAGCTCGTAATCTGGCCTCCTGAAGCTAAACTTCAGCTGGATCCAACAAAAGAAACTTCTGCTGTTCAGAGAAAAACAAAAACCCTTTTTAAAAAAATTATAAAGTAGAAGTTCTAGTCACTTGTGGACCACAGTCTGGGTTCTGTTCTGATTGTAGCACGCTGTTTACTAAGGAGTTGTGATGTGCTGTATTGCTTCCAGAACCTTCTGCTTTTGCTCTAATTGGAGCACAAGTTTCTTGACTCAGATGTTCAAGCGTTTGGCTTGTGATCCTGACAGAACAGGAGTTGCTTCACTTTGCTGGCATTAAAGGGGCTCTACTATGAAAATTCTACTTTTTCAGGTTTGAAGTTACTGTTAGTGTATCTATAAAGAACCCCAAAGCAGCATTTTGATCCGTTCATGCATTTATTTAAGAGTATTTCTCTAAAAACCTGCAGCAGCCCCTCCCATACTCACGAAAACGAGCGGTTGGAAACGTGCTGATGTAAGATCAATGCTAACAGCTCTCTCCAGGAAGAGTCTGTGCAGCAAACTCCACTCCCAGATTAACACAATCCTCAATTTATCCACAGAGCTAATGATAATCATCAAAAAAACCTTTCTACTGAAGGCAGATATATGATACGTGCATCCATCTTTGATGAAGTTTAGATTATTTTTGTGGGAGAAATACAGATACAGGGATTTCTCTGGGATGACGTCATGAAGTGAACTGCAGCGGCAGGCGGAGCTTCAGAAATCGAGTAGTTTCACTTCTGATAGAACAAAATATAACTAACATTTCATAAATTATTCATTTTTTAGTGTTCCAAAGGTAATATATGATCATATATATGTTCTCTCTGAAAGGCTGAAGAAAATCATGGCAGGGCCCCTCTAAACTTATTATCCAAAGACGCTCAAAATCCATCAGCAAAATAAAACGTTTGAATAAAGGAAAAATCCGTCCAAGGGTTTTCATCTTTCTCTTCTGTTTGGACCCGCCCCCTTAGCTGCTGGCCAATGACTGAAGAGATCTTTAGTCACGTGGTTTTGTTTAGAAAGTTTGGTCACACTGAGGAGACTCGGGGAGGCCGGCTCTAGGATGACATCGTGAAATGGGCGGGACCGACAAGGAGCGAAAGGCGGAGCCTCAGAAATCTAGTCGTTTTACTTCCAGCTGTTAAAACGGGCCACAAAAATAACTAATATTTCATAAATAATTAGTTTTTTAGTGTTCTGAGGGTAATATATGATCATATACATGGATATAGTTTACTCTGGTGCCCCCCCCTTTAAGTAATTTGCTCTTCTTTGCTAAAGATCTGGTGCTGTTAGCTTCAGAAAGCATGAAGCTTCAAAGATGAGAATCAGAACCGTGACATCTGAGGTTATGGCTCTGAACTGGACACCTCTATGACCAACACTTGCAAGTGGGATTGAAGATCTGTCTCAAGGGTCCAGTCTGAGCAGCAGTTTAATCAGAGTTCTCAGTGTACTGGTGGACATACTGTTACTGCCTCTCTCAGAAAGAGAAGTTCAGCACAGAGACTCTGCTCTGCGTAGAATGACATAGTTACTGGTTATAGGCGTGTCCAGCCTGGGAGGATCATGTGTTCACCATGAGACATGCTGCAGAGAGAATATCTGGAAACACTTGGAATCTAGTCATATGTCCATGGGATGGAGAAGCTCATTTGGAGGCCAGTATTGAAGTCTTGTCACTTGCCACTATTCCCACTGAGGCTGTTTTAAAGGTGAAAACTCAATCATGAAATACCAGTCAACAGCTCCACCCTCATTCAAATGCAATGTTAATACAAAATGATGAAATAATCAATAATTTAAGAGCTAATACAACAGTCTTAGACAATGTGTCAGAGCCACAGTTTAAGGATGCAGCTGTGGATGTAGATGATGTGAAACACAGATCCTCCAGGTGAAATGGGCTTTAAACAAGATGTGGAATTAGATAAATACAGACAGACTTGTGAGGAAATGTATCTGGGTTTATGACCTTCAACTTTGGTCTCAGATCTGCAAACACTTTAAAACTAAAACCCAACAAGTCTCCATCCTCTACAAGGTGAGATGTAACTGGTAATTTTGTGGTTAAGGTTGAGATTTTATCCTTTAGATTTGTCTTCAATGTCATCTCTACATGGATGGTAAAGCTTTACAGCCTGTTATGTTTTACAGAGCCCCCCCCCACTCAAATCACTCACATCAGACACAAGCTGTAATGGCAGGTGGTAACCCATGGCGACACCTGATTTTAGCAAGCGCCCACTCAGAACTGTTCTTTTTTTTCCTTCTCCACCTGCTTCCTCTTTTCCCCGACTCCATTGACACCGCTGCCAAGCAGACGGAGAAGGAAGCCCATAAAAGGGCATCTCATTGAGAAAAACAGTAGCTGCCAGTTCTTTATCGAACATTTCTGATGAAACCGGAGGTTTCCCTCGGGGTCCTTTTGTTCAGCTCAAACCGTTTCCGTGGCGACACAGAAAAAAACCCAGTTGACTAATAAAAACATGAAACTCAGGTACAGCAGATAAAAATGTCAGGAGCAGAAAAGGAAAAAGCTGGATGGATGGATGGATGGATGATGGATGGATGGATGGATGGATGGATGGATGGATATGGATGGATGGATGGATGGATGGATGGATGGATGGATGGATGGATGATGGAGGGATGGATGGATGGATGATGGATGGATGGATGGATGGATGGATGGATGGATGGATGGATGGATGGATGATGGATGGATGGATGGATGGATGGACGGACGGACGGATGGATGGATGGATGGATGATGGAGGGATGGATGGATGGATGATGGACGGACGGACGGATGGATGGATGGATGGATGATGGAGGGATGGATGGATGGATGGATGATGGAGGGATGGATGGATGGATGGATGGATGGATGGATGGATGGATGGATGGATGGATGATGGATGGATGGATGGATGGGATGGATGGATGGATGGATGATGGAGGGATGGATGGATGGATGATGGATGGATGGATGGATGGATGGATAGATGGATGGATGGATGGATGATGGAGGGATGGATGGATGGATGATGGATGGATGGATGGATGGATGGATGGATGATGGATGGATGGATGGATGGATGGATGGATGGATGGATGGATGGATGGATAGATGGATGGATGGATGATAGGATGGATGGATGGATGGATGGATGGATGGATAGATGGATGGATGGATGATAGGATGGATGGATGGATGGATGGATGGATGTATGGATGGATGGATGGATGGATGGATGGATGGATGGATGGATGGATGGATGGATTATCGAGGTGTTCCACCATGCTTGACTCTCTCATGATGGATCATCCATCCTCTCTTTTGAGTGGTGTCTAAAGCAGGGCTGCTCATTCCTGGTCCTCGAGATCTACCACCCTGACTATTTTCCAGATCTCCAAGCCCTGCCAGCTGCTGATTGGCTCAGTCAGATGTCTCCACAATCTGATTGAAAGGACACACCTGGTCCAGGTAATCAGCAGCAAGCAGTACATGGAGAGCTGGAAAACAGGCAGGGTGGTAGATCTTGAGGACCAGGAATGAGCAGCCCTGGTCTAAAGTGTTGCTAACATGTGAAGAAGACTCTGAAGATCAAGACTCTGTTCACCACAATTCAACCTCTTTTTCTCTGTTTTCAAGGCGACGTTCAAAGGTTGGATGGATATCATGTATGCAGCTGTGGACTCCAGAGCTGTGAGTTTACATTTGACTCTTCAAAGACACTAAGTGATGAGATCCCTAGAAATACTTAACATAATGTAGTAAATTCTGACCAAATATGAAATGACAAATCTTTCACTAAAAAACTTTCATGTACTCTGAAATTTGACTGAATATTCAGCGTTGTTAAGCTCAGACACAAACTGACTGAAGTAAAGGATGAAAAGAGCAACCTGGGACGTCCCGGCTGAACTGATGACCTCGTGACTTCTCTGCAGGTGGAGGAGCAGCCTGTCAAGGAGATCAATCTGTACATGTACCTGTACTTTGTCATCTTCATTATCTTTGGCTCCTTCTTCACCCTCAACCTCTTCATCGGTGTCATCATCGACAATTTCAACCAGCAGAAACGAAAGATAAGTCTCTGATATTGTCTGGTGTTGAACTGTTTAGAAAAACATTGATTCAATCATGTAGTGACTCTAAAATGGAATAGATAGTGTTCCCTCATTCTACCTGACAGTATATTTTTATATATACATATTTAATATATATACATATATATATACATGATACATAGAGCTTACTTAAATATATATATATATATATATATATACATATATATATAATATATATATATATATATATATAAAATATATGTATACGTAGAAATTCATGAGAAATTCCGGTTTATTTTCAAAATATAACAATTTTTTTCACAATAAAACACAGAGATTGACAAATGTGATCATGTTTTTGTATCTAAACAGACTGTAGAGATGAATATAAACATACAAAAGTAACACAAAACAGACAGACAGCCTCCCACGCGTACTCAGAGACAGATCAATGTAGCGGGGCGACTCCGGAGCAGGGCGTGGGGCTGGGTTTGGGTGTAAAAAAACAACAAGAGAGAGGCAGAGAGCAGTTCTTCTTAGCAGAAACATGGGGTCATAGTTTAGAACGTTCTTCTGTCTGCTCTAGTCTCTCCTGATTACATGAATTCTGGTTTAGATTGACTAGTAGGACAGGGATTTCTGGGAAACAAGCAGGGTGGTGGAACTTGAGTTCTGTATTGGAATATGGTGTCTGGGATTTGTTTGGTGAAAATAATGGTGGTAGTTTTTGGGTGTGTTTACTTGGGAGGACAGGACATCTTCATGACAGAGGAGCAAAAGAAATACTACAATGCCATGAAGAAGCTGGGCTCCAAGAAACCTCAGAAACCCATCCCCAGACCTCTGGTAACAACACACAAACTGCATTCACTTTGCTTTAAGAAGATAAGAAATTAGTTCTGTGAAAGTTGCTGAGTTAGCAACTAATCGAACATAATTAAATTGTTATATGTTAACAGCTGTGAAGCTGTAAGATCAGCGTTATAAAACTCAGTCTAAAAGAAACTTGTTTTACATTCTGTGATTGAGATTTTAGTAAATAATCTGGTATTTATTTGTAGTTTTTGGAGAAAAATTATCTCTTATTTTAATAAATAAGGTGGAGGATGAACGTCAGTCTGTAATGCATTAGCAGGAGTGCACCTACTATTGGGGGGCGGAGCCAAACAGAGCTGTCTGCTATTAGAAACCCAAAGAGGAAACCAAATATTGTTTTATTTTGGGACGGGGACCAACGTGAATTTTTCACAATTTTCTAAAAATGGCAGAAACTCTGCGGTTCAACGTGAAAGTCCCGCCCACCGCCGTCGCGGGAGGTGAGCAGTTCAGAATGGACAGACACGCCCCCACCTGTATAGATTCCAGCCGAACTGAAATCCAGCTGGATCAAACTTCTCCCAAAAAAGCTTATTATATTTTCACAAAAACAATAAAGAAAATGTTTGAGAAAGAAAAGAATTGGAAAAATAAGGAATTCCAGGAAAGATGTCAAATAGACAGCAGTGAGAAATGTTGTGTTAGCTTGATTTTTTATTTTATTTTCATTCAAAATCATGTTGATTACTTTGTTGAGAAATTCTATTCTTGTAGCTTTTATAAAATGACACTTAAAACTTACATTTTATGTTGTTAAACATTTTTGAAGTTTTCACCGATAACTGAATCCTATTTTTCCAGATGGAATTTTCTATTTTTGCATGATTTTATGCCTAGTGTGTGAATAAATGTGGAAAAAGACAAATAAATGCAGCATTATATATGGGAGAGGTCGTGCTGATTAATGTTATAAGCCCCGCCCTGCGACAGACTGGCGACCTGTCCATTGTGAACCCCGCCTTAAATTAAATCGAAAATCAATGGCGATTAATCTGGATTCATTTTTTCCAGATTTGCAATTAATTCGTTAATTTTTTTAATTGATTTCCGGCCCTATAAAAAAAAAAAATCCTTGAAGAATAAAGTTCAGCACTGTCTTGTGGGGTCCAGATGACCCCACTTTTAATGTAAACATGCTTAGGATAGCACAGGGGTCAAGAGTTGACCTTAAGCCTTTGTCCCAACTGCCCCATACCCCGTCTGCAAGGGAAAATTCGGGCTGTGGCCCACATACGACTTAACCATCGTAGAGCGCTCGGTAAGCCTGTAGAGGGGGAACGTTCACCTGCTATAGGTGTGCTGCGGGCAGCAGGTCAGACACTCATGCCCCACGGAAGAGTAAAGTTAGAGTGAGGTCGGTGAGAGACGAGCGTATCATATGGAGTTTTACCTTTTATTACCCATAAATCCTGCTCCTGTGTGCAGCTTGATATGAGCCTCAAAGTAAGTTTTTATTTTCTCAGATTTGATCAAAAGTATTTGTGCCAAAACTCTTCAAGGCCGTTAGAAAAACTGAAAAAGAAATGCAGGCAGCAGCAGCTTCTTCAGCTCAGTGGCCTTGTGGTAGAGTGTCCGCCCTGAGTTTGGAAGGTTGAGGGTTCAATTCCCAGCCGAGTCATACCAAAGACTCTAAAAATGGGACCCAGTGCCTCTCTGCTTGACACTCAGCACTAAGGAGTTGGACTGGGGGGTTAAACCACCAAATGGTTCCCGAGCGCGGCTGTGTCTGCAGCTCACCGCTCCCCCAGGGGATGGGTCAAATGCGGAGAACAAATTTCACACACCTAGGTGCGTGACAAATAATGGGACTTTAACTTTAACTTAACTTTAACTTCATGGAGCATGTTGTTTCAGAACACGCTGCAGGGATTCTTCTTCGACTTGGTTGGAAAACAGGCGTTCGACATCCTCATCATGGTGCTGATCCTCTTGAACATGATCACCATGATGGTGGAGACGGACGAGCAGTCTCCTCGGATGGAGAAGATCCTCTACAACGTCAACCTGGCCTTCATCGTCATCTTCACCTCTGAGTGCCTCGTCAAAATCATGGGGCTGAGATGCTACTTCTTCACAGTTGGATGGAACATCTTTGACTTTGTTGTCGTCATCCTCTCCATCGTTGGTGAGTTCTTCTTCTTTATTTGGACTTTTTGAAGTTGTTGCTTTATGATGCAACTTTGTTTGAAAAATATTGTTTTGTTTTTTTGTTGTAGTTATCACAAGTGATAAAAGTTCTTACAGGTTTCTGTAGAGGAGAAGTAGAGCTGTTGACCTATTTTAGGTTTGGTTCCCCCATGTGTTAAAGCAGGGGGGCCCATTACAGCAATCCCATAGGTAGATCAAAAATCAAAAAAAGATCACAAATCAATAACTAAAAACACGTTTTAAAGAATTGCCGTCAGCGAATCACCATCCTCGCAATGACTACGTCACTTGATTGACATAGAGAACGACCAATCAAACGTCCTCTGATCACGCGTGGATAACCATGAGCGCGGACTGCAGGAGCGTTTATTGACGGAGACGCTGACCCGGCCGTCCTGCACAGCACCTCTGCTGGGGTCTGAGCATATTCATGGAGTGGAGTTGTCCAGGAGCAGACGCTTCTCCAGCCCCGCCCGCCTCACGGCGTGCGCCGTGTCGCCACCGCCATTCATTCACCGGTCATGATACCTGATTGATCCTGCCTTTAGTAGCATATCCTTGTCTCAAAACGACTACGACAAAAAACCAAAAACCTGAGTGCAGGACGTGGAGTTGTCCTTACTCCTCATCTTCAGAATGTGAACGTTCAGCGTCACCCTCCTAACCGGGACCAGCCCGAAGTCAGTCAGTCAAAAAGTACCTAAAACACAATGTATACGCAACGTACAACACAGATCTTATTCAACAAGCTGTTGAAGACAAAAAGACAGTGAAACTTTTTATGCTGTATTCAGAAATATTCATCTAAATGTATCAGTTTGATTTAAAATAGTTGTGTAATTCACTTAAAAATCTGCTTTCCGTAATGAGTCTGTTCATTTAAGCATATATATATATACATATACATCTATATACATATATATTTCTTGCAATTGAATTAAAGGAAAACTAAAAAGAGTGTGAAGAAACGGTTGTGTTTATGTTGACTACTATAGCAGTAACAAACATCAAACTGTCAACAAAGTTTGGCCTTCAGGTTTACCCACCAACGACACACAAATAAAAGGTGACCCAGCAAAAACTGTTAATGCAGCTTTTGGGTTATCCTCACCACTCGGTGTGTGTGTGGATGATCTGTGTGTGTGTGTGTGTGCGGGACGGAGGATGCTGAGGGAGGTGAAGGTAACAGCAGCAATCAGAGGTACCAGAGGCTGTCCCCCGGAGACAAATCAAACATGATTGACCTGTTACATCAGCTGTGTGTGTGATAGAGATGTCAGGCTGGAGGGGGGGGGGTGATGTACAACATGACGGTGGTTCCCTCTCCACCCCCCACCACTCATCCTTTCTGTCAGCTGCCTCACACAAAGACAAGTGGGGGAAGGAGGAGTGAGTCTGGGAGGATCTGCTTCTCTGCGTTTATCACTCCTGCTTAACAAGGACAAGATGGATGAAACGCAGGGATTGACTCGCTCCTTGTTGGGGGTTCACCCCCATAATTATTTACCCATGTAGCAATCAAGTAACAAGATAAAGATCCAGAACAAAATTACTCGAATAAAGACGGATTTTCCTTTTTTTAATGTTCTGATCTGTCCAGCTAAGGTTTTAGTTTGGTCGATATCACTGAATTCTCTTGTAAGTCCCACTTTAACTATCTTTTCATCTATTTTGAAGCGGTCCCAGTTGTTTTTTTGTTATGATTATGCAGTTTTTAGCCACATTTAATTAGTGCATAGTTTAGCAAGAGTTCATTAGAAATCCACTATTGAATTGTGGGCTGTCCAACATAAACTCTTTTCAAATGGCATTTTTTTTCTGCTGCTGATATGACAACATTTTGAATTTTAAAAAAATGCTCAGAAATTGAATCAGGAGCGTATTTTGATTTATATACCGCATTTCCTTCAACATTAAGAAAAAAAAAACCAAACACAATCTTCATTGGAGTGGAAATTTAAAGGGTAACCAAACCCTGAATCAACCTTTTTTTGTCTGTTGACCTCTGGAAATGGGGCTTTAGAAAGTGCTGTCAGTTGGTAATTGCCAAAATTTTGATAAATTCAAATAAACTTGATTAATTCTTGAAAATATAGTAAGAAAAAAAAAAAAAAAAAAAAACGTCTGTGTTCTGCCCCCTGTAGGTTGAAATTAGATATCACAGTTGAATTTTATGATTGGTCAAACCATGTAAGTTTCAGCAGCTCCAGTAATAATAACAGTCTTGTTCCCAGCCCCAACCCTCTGACTGGATTTTCTAATTTCCGTTGTGGGTGGAGTCAACCTCCAACCTGTTTGGTGACCCTTTAATGACTGGTTAAATCCAGCCTCCATAAACTCCAGATACGTCTTTTTTTTTCTTTTTTTTCCCCAACCAATAGTTTTGTTGTGGTGTCGGTGTGTTTACTGTCTTTACTTTTGACGTGTTTTCACGTGTGTGCTAAGCTTGACTGCATCAGTCCTTAAGAGTGTAAAAACAATTCACTTAACACGTCTGGTCTCAAAATAGCCTTTATTGTCATGAGTTTCTCAAATGCTTCTCAATAAATTCAAACATGTAAATGTGAGACATCCTGACGGATGGCTGAAGCTGACCAGTCAGAGGTCCAATGACCTTCAGCTAAGTGAGCAGCAGATCAGCTGATCATGCAGTAAGACAGCTAAGTGCGTGCTCTTCATCATTGTGTGTCTCATTAGGTCACAGTCTTCACAAGTGAAATGGTGCCTGCTTGTTAAAACCATCTTTCAGTGCCTCCTGAAAGATCCAAGCTGATGAAAACGCTGTTTTTAACTTGTTCTTGTAGGATTTGTCTCATGAGGGAAGACATGTGTAAAGAAAATTCTGATTAAAACTCTGTATCTGAATATTTTTTATGCACATTGCAGTGAATCAGGATACAGACGCAAAAAATCTTTTAGCTGTTCCCTGCTCCTTGCTCTGCTCCATTCCGATCATCCATGCACTGACAAATCGATCCATGAACGTCTTTGTTTTCCTCTAAGCTGGAATCTAAACTGTACGACTGGACAGCTCTGGACAGATCGCTGTTGCATCTGTAATGTTAGGTTGGAGATGTAAGCTAGTGGGAGAGAGTGTAAACAAAACAAAGGGATGATGGGACATAAGTCGAAGCTTACTTCCGCACCAACAGTCAGCTCCAACTCAGAGGTGAGTTTCTGATGAACTCCTGCTGCTCTGCAGATACCAGGTCCAAAAAACAACAACACAAGTTTCAGTCTAAAACAGTATAGTCATACTTATGAGAACGCTTTGATAAAAGATCAGAAGATGAATGGAGTGGAACTTCAAGGTTTAGGTTTTCGCCTGAGGCATCATCTTCCTCTCTGGTGTGAAGTCCAGGAGCTCAGTGTTTGCCGTGTGCTTGTGAGCAGTTACAATGTAGTGTTCACATGTTACAGAAACATGAAACATGGGACACCGTCAGTTTGTAGCAGAGTGTAGAGCAACTGAATAAGAATTTACACCGTCCAATCAGAGGACAAGAGAAAAAAAAATCAGCGGAGAAGAGTTCCCTATCCAAACTGGGAAGCTGACTTTAGAACAAAGATCAGAATATATAAAACTTCACTCATTGATTACCAGGAGCTGTACTTCTGTAGAAACACAGAAAAGAGTTTTCCTCTGAGAATGGATGGATGGATGGATGGATGGATGGATGATGGATGGATAGACGGATGGATGGATGGATGGATGGATGAACAGATGGATGGATGGATGGATGAACAGATGGATGGATGGATGGATGAACAGATGGATGGATAGATGGACAGATGGATGGATGGATGGATATATGGATGGATGGATGGATGGATGGATGGATGGATGGATGGATGGATGGATGGATGGATGGATGGATGATGGATGGATGGATGGATGGATGGATGGGTGGATGGATGGATAGATGGATGGATGGATGGACAGATGGATGGATGAACAGATGGATGGATGAACAGATGGATGGATGAACAGATGGACGGATGGATGGATGGATGGACAGATGGATGGATGAACAGATGGATTCATGGATGGATGGATGGATAGATGGATGGATGGATGGATGGATGGATAGATGGATGGATGGATGGATGGATGGATGGATGGACAGATGGATGGATGAACAGATGGATGGATAGATGGATGGAAGAACAGATGGATGGATGAACAGATGGATGAACAGATGGATGAACAGATGGATGGATGAACAGATGGATTCATGGATGGATGGATGATGGATGGATGGATGGATGGATGGATGGATGGATGGATGGATGGATGGATGGATGGAGGGATGGATGGATGGATGGATGGATGGATGGATGGATGGATGGATGGATGAACAGATGGATGAACAGATGGATGAACAGATGGATGGATGGATGGATGGTTGATGGTTTGAATGTCCAGTTGATCTCACCTTCATGTTTCGTCGTGTCTTTCAGGAATCGTGCTCGCCGACATCATCGAGAAGTACTTCGTGTCTCCAACCCTGTTCCGAGTGATCCGACTGGCTCGCATCGGTCGCATTCTGCGCCTCATCAGAGGAGCGAAGGGCATCCGGACGTTACTGTTCGCCCTCATGATGTCTCTTCCTGCTCTCTTCAACATCGGCCTGCTCCTCTTCCTCGTCATGTTCATTTACGCCATCTTTGGCATGGCTAACTTTGCTTACGTGAAGCGTCAGGCGGGGATCGATGACATGTTTAACTTCGAGACGTTTGGGAACAGCATGATCTGCTTGTTCCAGATCACCACGTCTGCCGGGTGGGACAGCCTGCTCAGCCCCATTCTCAACAACTCGCCGGAGGAGTGCGACGCCAACATCCGCCACACGGGAACCACCGTCCGGGGGAACTGCGGGAACCCGTCAGTCGGCATCACCTTCTTTGTCACCTACATCATCATCTCCTTCCTCATCGTGGTGAACATGTACATCGCCATCATCCTGGAGAACTTCAGTGTCGCCACAGAGGAGAGCACTGAGCCGCTGAGCGAGGACGACTTTGAGATGTTTTATGAAGTTTGGGAGAAGTTCGACCCCGAGGCCACACAGTTCATTGAATATGCCAAACTGTCCGACTTTGCTGATGCGCTGTCAGAGCCGTTGCGGATTGCTAAGCCTAACAGGATCAAACTGATCTCCATGGACCTGCCGATGGTCAGCGGCGACAAAATCCACTGCCTGGACATCCTCTTTGCCTTTACCAAGCGTGTGCTGGGCGAGTCCGGAGAGATGGACGCCCTGAAGCAGCAGATGGAGGAGAAGTTCATGATGGCCAACCCGTCCAAAATCTCCTACGAGCCCATTACAACAACTCTGAGGCGCAAACAGGAGGAGGTTTCTGCCACCATCATTCAGAGGTGCTACCGCAGACACCTGGTCATCCGGCAGTTGAAGGCGGCGTCCTACCTGTACCGTCAGATCACCACGCCCCAGCATGCCACGGAGGACGGCGAGCCGCTGAGCGAGGTGATATTCGGAGACGACGCCCCCGAGAAAGAAGGACTGATCGCCACCATGATGAAGGAAAACTACGGCTCAAGTTTGTTGAGGATAGAGCGCTCCGCCACCATTTCCTCCACCTCGTCCCCGCCCTCTTACAACAGCGTGACGCGGGCCGCGTCCGAGGTCCATCATCCGCTCGCGGTCACCACAGAAACGGCGGCGGAAACCTCAGCGGGCGAACCGAGCGATCAGTCAGCGGTTCAGCCCGAGACTCAGACGGACGCCGGACCGCAGGAGCAACTCTGAAGCAAAAAATGGACCCGCTCTGGGGAAGCTGTTTGTTCTGATGCTCATGAATGTATCATAGCTGAGGGGCGCCACCGCCGCCGCCGCCGCCGCCTGACGCTATGAGCGAAAAACTGCAGGACGGAGCAAACCAAGAGGAGTATCGACTACCTTTAACGTCATTTCCTATTCCCCGTGGAAATTCCAGGACTCAACTTTTTTGGGAGTTTTTTAAAGGAAAGGGGAAAAACTGCACAACAGAGAGGAAACTCTCTCCTGTCCCGTCAACGTTGCCTTTGATGGAGCAACAACAGACTCAAGAATGAAAGGGAGCCACTGCCTGGTTCTGACAGTCTGGACTGGTCTCTACAGCTGCTCAGAACTATTATACTACAGATGTATCTATTATTTATTTGACTGCTCAGGTGGGGCTTTCCCACAGTTGATCAATATTCTCAGATTCTGCTTTGCTGTAAGGGCGGTGTCCAGGCGATGCTTCTCAATGGTTTTCTAACTTCAGGAGACTAGAGAGAGGGGCGCAAATCAAAGAAACATTTTCGTAGTAAAAGTATAACGTTGTTGATGTTACCAGTCTTTTAATAGCGGTACAATTATTACTATTTTTTATATTTTTTAGGGTAAGTTGGTAACAAAAGGAGCTTCTCTTTTGACTATGGAGCGGCGCTAGCTATGAAGAAGTTGCTGAGCTACCATGTTGTAAGAGCAGAAGAGACTTTGCGGTCATCTCAATAAGCTGAAAAGCAACGTCATCTGTTTTTGTCGGCAGTTTTGCACTTTTGAGTTTACATTCGACGACACTTTACTGCACCTGGGCTAAACACACAGAACAAAAGCCCGGGAAGAGGTCCCCTCCTCCTACGATGACACCAAAAAAACCCAATTCCCCCTCTCGTCTTAGATGTTCGGCCTCGTTGGCGAGCAGCTTCCCGTCCGCCGCTTACGCCTGGTGGGGGACGCGTCGGTAAAGCCCTGCATGAGGATAACTATTAGATATTACGATTAGGTCACTAATCAGTGATGCATTATTTAGCAAGACGTTCACTTTGAGGTAACTATAACAAGTTTTAAATGCTCTATAAAGAATTAAAATCAAAGTAAAAAGGCAAACGTTAAAGGATTTAGCTGAGTTTTTATCTAACTTCATATCATCACAGGCTGCCGGCATGAACACTCAGGTTAATGTACTTTTTCAAAGCTTAATAAAGATGCAAATAAAATAAATTCATACAATTATGTTTAAGCATGCAACAAATTTTAGAAGCTTAAAGAACCCTATATCCATGTAGGACTGTTCTCCTGCTCTGCAAACTGTCCATTTCTAAACCTTTAGCGTTCACCTGCTGTCATGAAGCACCCATCTGGTCCGAGTCTGGCCCGGACTAACACCTGGAGTCCAACCAGAGGAACCTTTGAGGTGTTGTCTGGCCAGACGCGACTGTGATGAGACAATCAGCATTGAGAGTTGAGTTACGATGAAATGAGTCTTCGTCTTTAGTGTCCGAGCTGTCGACAGTGTCCTGGAAAAACCTCAGTGACTGAAAGAACCCGACAAGCAGGTTCTGATCCTCACTCAACAATGTTTCTGGTTTCCTCCCACCACAAACTAAAACTTTGGTCTTCCAACAATGTCTTGACACGATACGGTCTTGAAAAAGGCTGCTTGGTTTCCCAGCAGGTGCCGGGTATCACTGCTGTGTCTGTCAGACGCAGCTTGAAGCCATAAACTGATGAGCAGCTCTGTTGGGATTGGAGCTGGGGATCAGGAGAGCAGATTTACTCACGTTCAGGTGTGTCCGTGTGGGAATGTCCGGCGTGATCTGTCCCGAGGCCTTTGTTCCACATCATCACGCCTCAGAGTGGCTTCACATTCATTCTTCTATCAGTTTCAACAAACAGAGTGAAGTTCTACCTGGTGAGTTAGTTAGTGGTTGAACTCCACGCTCTACCGTCAGATGGAGTTCCAGCGGGACGGTTCAGTCACCAGCTCGGTCTCAGCTTCAGTCATGGATGTTGATCAGCACAATTAAGGAAGAACAGGCTAAAGCAGACATTAGTAGACTCTCCTTGAATGGAGGTGAAGCGTTAGCTCTGAAGCACAGGACCTCCGTACCTGATCATGTCTGGACTTACCTGTTAACCTGGTCTAAGTTGGAGAACTCGTTGGCCTTTGCATGTGGTTTTTCCAGGAGGCTGGAGCTTTTCTTTCTTTCTTTCTTTCTAAGATTTTTCCTGTAACAGAAGAAGAAGAAGAAGCTGATGGGTTGAGTGATCAAAGTCCTGGTTCAGATGAACCCAAACTGCATGTGTTCATATTTTATAAGATAAGAGCAGTTTTGTAGAGTCGTACCAATCAAACTTTGAGAGAAACCTTTTCCATCCCCCCCCCACTGCTTTCTGATTTCTTGTCCTCCTCGACCCGTGCTGGTCTGAGGGGGAGCGAGGGCCAAACGGGGCTGCTTTTATCTATTTGCACAGAGAAAATGAAATAACGCGTTTAGCAATAACAGTTTGCAGATGTTTTCGGTGAGTTTGTGGGTGGCGTTGGACTTGAACCTGACGTGAGGAGGGGGCGTTTCTGTGGATCTCCTCACAGGTGAACATGGAGGCGGAGTCGACGCTTGTTTTTATGACATGTACAGTTTCGATCTCGTACCTGGATCGACCTCTCTCTCTCTCTCTCTCTCTCGTTGTCTCTGTTGTCACTGGAAGGATCTTTATTGAACAATGCTTTACTAGAATAACTGAAAGTGTTTTTGAAAATCTACTGGCACCGTCTGGACTCTATTTCTACTCAATCCTATTGAGAATAAATCACCTGATGACACTTACGACACTGCTAAGAGGTGTATTTCAGGTTGCAGTTGTGCTGAAGGGCTGTTTTAAGTAGCAATAGACCCAGAGTGTGCCTGCAACACCAAACCCAACATTTGAAGCCATGTTTTTCTCATCTGTCCATTAAAAATGTCATTCAGCCGTCGATTGATGTGTTCCTTGACTGACTGCGGTAACATTTGCCCGACTGGTTGTTGAGCTGTGCTTCATCGCCACTGTGACTCTTCCTCACAGGTTTTCTAGCGAACAGCTGATTGAGCGGACACTGAGAGGTTCAGACTCGCTGAAGGCAGACCTCCAGCAGCAGCGGCCTGAAAACAGGCTCTTTGCTTTAAAGGGAAACCAAACCAGCTCAATCAACTGTTGATCTCTATAAATGGGGCTTTAAAAGTTCTTTGTTTTGACAAATTAAATAAACTTGTTTAATTCTTGAAAAAAAAACTCAAAAACCGCCTGTGTGCTGCCCCCTACGGGTTGAATCGAGGTATTGCAGTAAAATTTAGTGACTGGATTTTCAGCCTCCAACTTCCCTGTTTGGTGACCCTTTAATAAAGAAGCCAGTCCAGTAGCAGACTGGGACGTGAGCAGAGTGTTTGGGACAGCGAGGTCTCTGATTCCACTTATTTAATTTAGATCCTGACTCAATGAAGAAACCTCTGGAGTCAACATAAGAGGAAATGTCAAGTTTGACCGTCTGTGGCGTGTGGTTAAGTTTACAGTTCCAACCTTCAACAAATAGAAACAAGGATTTAAACAGGATTTCACTGAAGACAGGAAACTTCCTGCCTTTTCAGAATATTTAGCTCAGACAACACAGGATGGATATTTTCACATAATAAAAAGGAAGGTGAAATCGCCGGTTAGTGTTAGCATCAAACATTAGCTCCAGCTCCTTCAAAATAAGGGTCAACTGCAGCATGTTTCAGAGGAGGAAAGCATCTTAACCCTCTCTGATCACAAGTTCACAGAAAGAGACACGAATTCTCTCCCTAACTACTAAAATACGACTATCTAGTAGCCTGGATTTTAAAAGCAATTCTACTTTCTTTCTTTTAAAACAGCAACTATGATATCATGGATTATAAATATGCACATTATGAAGACTATTTATGAATCCACTGTTTCCTAAAAAATAAATGAGAATACATTTTCATCACCGGAACTGTTTCAATGCAATAGAGCTGCCACCATTAGTCGACTAATCGACTATGAAAACAGTCGACGACTAATTTAATAGTTGATTAGTCGGAGTGTTGTAAAGTTGAACAAAGTTGTGAGCATTCAGCACCAAAAAGTCAGTAAGAACAAAACTTTATTTTTTGAAGACATTGTTCCTTTACCTCAGATGATGACCTCATTGGATTGAATCTTGTTTTAATCCCAGAAACTAATGAAGGACAGAAGCTGAACGATTCATTAAAAGTTGAATAAACTATCATCTGAACAGTCTTTATTTTTAGTTAGTTTAAAGCTAATGATGGTTAATATGTGTGCTTTACATCCACTTTACAAATGACGCGATTAGTCGACTGATTGGAAAAATAATCAGCAGCGATTAGTCGATTGTTAAAAGAAACGTTTGTGGCAGCACTAATCGAAGGAGCATCAATGGTTTATTGCAGAGACTTCTGGGAAATTTCTAGGGAACTTGATTTTGTAATTGTAGATTCAAAAATGGCAAACGCACTTTATAACGAGCGGGAAAAGAATCGGACACGAGCACTGATGTCGTCAGACGAGGCCTCGGCCTCATTGGGATGAAGAATTGGTTAGTTAAGAAAACGGACTCAACCAGAACTCAAAGAGTTCTGTGTTCACTGGTGAAGACTTGACAGTTATAGTGCTGCTGTTTTCCTTCAGAGAGTCTGAACCTTCCACTCTTCTTTGAGCACAAAAGCAGCCGGGCTGAGGACAGCAGCGCTCGGTTCTGTCTGTGTTCCTGAAACACGCTGCCGTGAGGCCTCACGGATGAGCTCTGGAGGTTCAGATCAGAGGAACGTCCTGCCGATGGACCAACCCCCACGGAGGAAATGCAAAGAAAATACACACTTATTGTTGTTCCTGTTACCTGTGTGATCAATGCAATACAGCAGTCGTGTACCCAGGCAGCGAGTCCTTCATCCACAGTATGAGACGAGTGATATTCTTTGTCATGGACTTCAGGCCTCCTCTCACTGCTTTAACCATGTCGCCTCGTTTACACGCCGCCGGTTTCACCGCTCTCCTCCAGTCATATCAGCGCAGCGGGATCCTCATATCTGCAGAGAGTTGCCTTCTCAGAAACGATTTTAATCTTTGTTCATTCTGTCGTCTGTGAACCCAGCGGCAGACGGACGACCACGACAGAGCAGCTCAGCTGAGGTTCAACCGCGTGAGAGATGAATGTTCTGTAACTCCAGAGGAACAGTCTGGAGTTTACGCCCAAAAGTTCCACAAAACAGGAATTCTGACATGCTGAGTGGTCTAAAATGAAGGAGTGCAGCCGGCGAAACCGCGGTGTAAAAGAGGCGACACCGTGCCTCAGTGACCCAGCCCGTGTTTTAGAGACTGCATATATACTTTTTAGTACTTTAAGTTGAAATACTTTTTAGTATTTTGCAAACATGTGTCTCTGTATATAAAACAAAGCCTCCTGTAATAAATGAGACAAAAGTTTAATACTGAATCTGCTGTCATGTCGTTTGTCCTGCATTTGAATTCTTTTGAGCTTGACCCAGCCAGCGAGGCCAGGTGGGCCCCACGTGGGCAGAAAATGTGGGTCCCAATTGGGTTTGTCTGTGTTTTCCCACCATGGCTTAAATGGGGATACAGCGAGTTAGCTCGCTATGCTAGCCAGCTACCTGGTGGACAGCGTAGCATGCTAGCCAGCTCTACTGTATCAAGGTCATGAGCTCCTCTGCATTTTGCTAGCAAGTTCCTCTGTAGCAAGTTAGCATGCTTCACTGTATTGAACTAACGAGCTCCACTGTGTTAAGCTAGCAAGACCTGCTGTCTGAGTGACCATTTAAATCATGTTAAATCGTACAACGGGCCAAAATCCCAAACACACCTTAGATCACGAGTCGAACAGGATAAACATTTATTAAACACTCTAAAACTACATTTTTAAAATTGTAACTTTTAAACATAATTATGAATAACAAAAAGGCAGGAAAATTATCCCAGAATAAATCAATTTAAACCTTAAATACATTTTAATATTAAATAATATTAAAATTGTAATATTAAAAATATATTTTGTCAAAATTATTCAAGCACAAGATAACATCGGGTCATTAATAAAATTAAAATAAAATAATCTGGAAGCCCGCACCTTGACTTGATAAAGCCAATGTGGGCAAACACAGGCGGGGCCGCCCCACAAACCTGGTTTCCACTGGTAAACCATTTTAAATCTTCTGGCTTTTCTGGCTGGGAAGATTTATAAAAAGTGCTGTGGATCTTTTTGGGGGGGAGGGGGTGTTCCTTGTTACTGTAGTTTTTATCTGACATCTTGTTTTTGGTATAATTCTATAAACTACAGAGGCCCTGCAATAGAAATCTCATCAAGAAAACTTTTTAACTCTTTAACATCGGAGCTCCGGTGTTCATGTTCTTTGATTTACTGTAGACTGAGTGCAGAGCGTAGATATAGGAATCAGAATCTGCTGGAGTAATTGTGCTAATGGTTGAAAAGTTACAGCAGTGTGTCCTCAGGTGTCAAAGGGAACTATATGAAAATTAAGAAAAGCAAAACAAAAGATTAAAACAGCATTACATTTGAGAAAACTAAACAAAATTCCAGAAACAAAATAAATAAAAAAAAAAACACTTTGGAAAACAAAAGTAATTTCAAGAAAACAAAAAAAAAATGTTAAAAAAACAAATGCAACATGAAATTGGAAAAGGTAGGAGCTGAGGGACATCTCTGATCAGATGATGTTTGTTCATTATTTATTAGGCTGCAGTAAAAAGCACAAACTGTGTAATACCACAGATGACCACCAGGGGTTAAAATCAAGCCTGTCCTGTGTGTTTTTATTTGTTTGTTTGTTTTAGTCCCTGAAAAACGCTCTTCCCTACACTTTGTTTTTAGGAAAACCTATGAATGATTCATAGGATCTCCTAAAGCTGCAAAAGTAACAGCAGCAGAGAGCTTCCTGTCCTAACCGCCTCACTGCCCTTGAGCAAGGCACTGAACTGAGAGAGAAAAGCAAAGAGTGTGTTGATTTGTTTACTGCATTATGTAACTTCCTCTCAGCCCTCAAATGTGCAGGGGGTGGAGTTGGGTGGGGGGGTGTCAGCATCCTCAGCTTATGTTTGATGGAGCTCCCCATCTGTCCTCACTCTTAAAGGGACAGTTCATCTAATCATTTCCACCAGGAAAAACCATTCCAAGAGCAGTTAGGACTTCTTATTTCTTCAACTCTTATGTTTTAGTTTGATCTAACACGCACGTGTCAAAGTCAAGGCCCGGGGGGCCAGATCCGGCCCTCTGGGTAATTCTATCCGGCCCTTCAGATCTTTTTTTTCATTGTTATTAATAACCCGATTTTATCTTGCTCTTATTTCTAACGTGTATAATTTTGACAAAATATATTTTTAAGGAGAGTAAAATACTGAAAGTTATTTAACTTGATTTATTCTGGAATAATATTCCTGCCTTTTTATTATTTATAATTATGTTAAAAACGTTTTTAAAAATTGGCATTCTAACAGCTTCTTGGACTATTTTAGCATTTATTGAGATTTATTTTAGACCATTTTGAAGCTTAGCTAATATTTCCACTACATGCTAGCTCTTTTGGCTAATTTAGGATTTTTTTCAGTTTTTAGGACATTTAGAAGTTTAGCTATTTTTTTTAGCAACATGCGAGCTGTTTTGGCTGACCTACGCTTTTTTTTTTTTGGCTAATTTGGCATTTTGCTAATATTTCAGCCATTAACTTCAGCGTTTTCAGCTCTCAGCTTCAGTGTTTTTAGCTATCACTTTCAGCATCTTCAGCTATCAGCACTAGCATCTTCAGCAGCCACATTCAGCTTAGAGCATTCACACTAGCATTAGTCTTCCACTGCTGGGTTTTGTTATTTTAGTTTGAGGTTGGATCTTGGTAGTCTTAGTTTGCAGGCTTTGTTTATTTGTTTTCTTGAGCTAGTTCTGGTTATGCAGACATTATCAGAGAGCTGCTGACTCAGACGGTTGACATGGCTGAGTCAGCAGTCTCCATGATTTATTTTATTTTTGATTGAGGAGCCACAATGGAGAGATTAAAGATCCACATGTGGATCTAGAGCTGCAGGATGCAAACTCCTGTTCTAGGAAAATACATTTTGGGTGTGCTAAAATATCTAATGATTAAATAAAACTAATCACAGAAAATAGAAGAGTTGCCCAATTTAAAAACAGTTGCATCTCTGAGTTTACTGTGTTTGTTCCAGAGCCCCTCAGAGAGTGGACAAAGACCCCCTTCTCTTAGGTCCTGTCAACTTTTGTCCACTGTTAAACTCACCTGAAGAAGACAAAGTGGTGACTCTTCATTGTGAATAAACACCTCCAGCAGGTCCTGCAGGAGGCTGCTGGTGTCCCCCCTCCCTCTGTGAGAAAGCAACAGCAGGATCAAGGCTCGTGTCGATGTTCTGGTCCTCCATTTTCTGGACCAAGTGTCATTCGAGGACAAATTCACACCGTGTGTGTTCTCTGTTGCTATGGCAGCAAGATGATGAAGTCCCATGATAATAAGAGTGAAGATGAGTGAGCTCTTTGTCTGCACTGCTGAGGTTAGAATGATAATAAACTGTATTCATACGGGTTAAATGGTTATTAAATAGGAATGATAATATTATTAAACAGGAAAATCGCTTCAGTTGTTTTACGCCTCAAACATTCATCTCCTGTGTATTTTATGTGGAATTATTTCATTACCAAAAGATCAAAGAAAACTATTTTATTACCAATTTCTGATTTTAAGAAAATTATGAAAATAAAAACCCAATAATGCATTAAATTTAAATTGTGATAATTTGTAGAAATCATCACAAGAAAGTTAAAATAACAATCAACAGTTTGAGTTGAGTTTGTGGCAAAACATTTTATAAATATAAAATGAGGAAAAATAAAACAGAAAGAACAAAAAAATGGATATAAAAAACTTTAAGATTCTAAACTATTTATTATGTTAAAAAACAATAAAGATAGAACACTAAATGATTTTATTGCATAATATTTCTAACAAATGTAATAAAGTTCACATAAAAAATTAAATTAATCTCAAACCTGACACACAGACCTGCAGAGAAGAATCAACAGTCCTTCATTTCTCCTTTCAAAAGAAATGCCTGAGTTGAAACTGTAGTTACACAGTCTGGACAGGAGGGGGCGACTTCTCCTGCTGGGAAGAGCAGGCCTGCAGGATGCTGGTGTGACTGCTGGTTTGAGCTGAAACTGATTTGCAATATAAGCTTAAGTAAAGCCATATACTTTGTGCTGAATGTTTTCCAGTTTATTACATTTACATTCTATTATTAACAGGTTCTCAGAGAGGAGCAGTTAGTATGCAGCATGTTGAAGAAACAAAGAGACAAGAAAATAAAAGTTTGAAAAAGCTTAAGTCACAGTAAAAGAGGCCTAAAGCAGAGCAGGATGGGATGAAAAATGATGGAGAGAAAGAGGGGAAAGAAGTGAAGGAAGAAGCGCTCAGGTGAATCCTATCGTAAACAACAGAATCTGAGGGTTTCACGGAGCTCTGCTGCCTCCCTCTGGACAGCACGAGTACTGCATTACAAAATTACATTCAAATTACATGAAAGAGAGAGAAAAAAAGTGGAAGTTTGGCTGGAGGGAAATCTACTTTAAACAGATAAATAATCCTCAGTTATAAACTACAAAAAAAATCCATGAAATTAATATTCTTTGACTATGATTTCCTACAAAAACTCTCCAGAGGTGTCAAACTCAATCACACAGGGAGCCAAAATCCAAAACAGACCTTAGGTCGCGAGTCGAACAGGATAAACATTTAAAACTACATTTTAAAACTGTAACTTTTGAACATAATTATGAACTAGATAAATAGCATTAACTGTGATAATGCTAGTGTGAATGCTGTGAGCTGAAGATGCTAGTGCTGATGGCTGAAATTGATATTTGAAAACGCTGAAGCTGAAATATCAGCTAAATGCCAAATTAGCCTAAAAAATCTAAGAACAGCTAAAATGTAGCTGAAAAATTATATCAACTCAAAAACAGCCTCTTTTTTAAAAAAAGCCTGAAATTAGGAAAAAAAGCTAGCACATAGCACATATCAACTAAACTCCAAAACATCCTAAAAACTTTAAAACAAAAAGACTAAATTAGCCAAAACAGCTAGCATGTAGCTGAAATATTGACTAAACTTCAAAGCAGCCTAAAAATAAACAGAAAAGCCTAAAATATTAATTTAAGAAAAGAACAGCTAGCACATAGCAGAAATACTAGCTAAACTCCAAAAAAGCCAAATCCAACGCTAGCTGAATGTCAATTTTTAAAACTTTAATACCGTAACTTTTTAGCAGAATTGTGAATAATAAACAGAAGGGAATATTATTTGAGAATATATCAACTTAAACTTTAAATTACTTTTAATATTTTACTCTCCATAGAAATATATTTTTTCAAAATTATACAAGTTAGAAATAAATGCAAGACAATATAATTAATTAAAGATTTAGTTGTTTTTTTTTACTTAAAACATATATATATATATTATATATATATATATATATATATTATATATATATATATTATATATATATATATATATATATATGCATATATAGTTAATATATATTAAGCTTGGATCTGAATAGATTTGCTTAGATTTAAATATTTAGTTTAAAATAAATCTTTAGTTTTTACTAAATATTTAGTTTTCAACAATGTATTTAGTTTTTTAAACATACATATTTAGTTTTAGATCCATTCAAAATATTTAGTTGTGAACTAAACATTTAGTTTTAAACTGAACAATCAGTTTAATTATAAATTTAGTTTTTTTTTTATATATTTAGATCCATTTTAAATATTTAGTTAAAAACTAAATTTTTAGCTTTTAACTATACATTTATTTTTTAACAATATATTTTGATCCATTGTAAATATTTAGTTAAAACCTAAATATTCAGTTTAGATTCAAATATTTAATGATCCCTAATGATTGAGTGATGTATTATTCTACATCCTAACAGTAACTAACAGTGAGTCCACAGACCGTCTGTCTGCTCACCCCTGAACTCCTCACAAAGATAAGAAGCAATAATAATATAACATTTCAAATCTGTTCATAACTGACCCTTCATTGAACATCCTGATTCTGCAGAACACCAAACAGGAGTGCCAGACCACAGCCACAGGGTGACAATGATGTACATATTATGTTTTTTTTTAATGGAAATTAAAATATTTACAAATAATCAAGAAAAAAAAATCAGAAAATCTTCAGAGTTCTCAGAAAGTAACAACCCATCTCAAGTACTAAAAGCACAGTTCCAGGTTGATCTCAGCAGTTAAATCTGAATTTTGGAAATCTGCAAGGTCTGGAGGTGTGCCCGGATGTTCCTGCAGGGCTGGCCTGTTCTCCTGGAGCCTGACGTTCCTCACCTGGAAGATGACCAGCAGGAGATCCACTCGCTTCCATCCAGGACATCTCTGCTCCTTTTAAACTCCAGACAGAGACGCCCACCACCAGAGTTCACCTTAACTCTGTACCTGGACTCTCAGCTCCAGGGCAGGACAACACAACAGCTGTCTCCAGAACAGAGTCTGTGTTGATCTGACGTAGAACCACACTGGACTACGTCTTCACTCTATAATTCGTTTCCACACCACAGACTGACTTTCTATCAAGCTCTGGTTGGGATTAAACTGTATTTATGCTGGCATGAGTTCACTAACATGACCTTTTCAAAGAATGATGAACCTTCCCATGACAACTAGTTTAAATCTGTTCCAGCTTGTGTCAAAGTCGAGGCCCCGGGGGCCGGATCCGGCTCTCCGGGTAATTCTATCCGGCCCCCCAAGAACATTTTATTTTAATGTTATTAATGGCCAGATGATCATTTTTAACTTGTATAATTTTGATCAAATATATATTTTTATGGAGACTAAAATATTGAAAGTTATTTATGGTTTAAGTTGATTTATTCTGGAATAATATTCCTGCCTTTTTATTATTCATAATTATGTTAAAAAGTTACAGTTTTAAAAATTGACATTCTTCTAGCTTTTGGTATTATTTTGGAATTTACTACGATTTTTAGGCTAATTTGGCATTTAGCTAATTTTTCAGATACATGCTAGCTGTTTGGTTAACCGAAGTTATTTTTCCTTTATTTTCTTTTTTTTTTTTTGTTTTTAGGCTAATGTGGCTAATATTTTAGCTAGCCTTCAGTTTCAGCATTTTTAGCTATGAATTTCAGCATCTTCAGCTGCCAAATTCATCTTACAGCATGCACACTAGTGTTATCACAGGTAATGCTATATATCTAGTTCATAATCATGTAATAAAGTTATGGTTTTAAAGCTTTAAAAATGTAGTTTTAGAGTGTTCAGTAAATGTTTATCCTGTTCGTCCCTCGACCTAAGGTGAGATTTTGACCCCCTTGTCTGAGTTTAACACGTCCGTGTTACAGTATCTATAAACAGAGTTTAGCTAAATAAAGCAAAAAAGAACTGTTCTGAAGAGGTTTTCTCCCTGTGATGGTTCTTTTTCTTACCAGAACTCTGCATTTTTTAATTTACCTTGAGAAGAGAGGTGTGAACCGTTTGTGTGCACGCTTGTGTTTTCTATATTTCACATCCACATGTTTACATCATTTCAAGACAGATCCTCCACCCCGTCATCAAGTTCTGTTCAAGTCCAGGGTTCCACCCTATAATCCAGATGATCCCTGTCTCTGCCCAGAAATATCCCAACGCCGCGCTCCAGCTGCAGACAGATCTGAAGATCTACAATCAACTCCCTCCCTCACGGTTATGACAGTCAGCTGCAGTTAAGAGAGCAAACAAACCGTTTTTGAGGTATATTTGGGTCCACCTTGAAACAGGAAATGTTTCATCACACGGCATCAGCTGAAGGTCCACGTGAGGCTGCAGATGCAGGCGTGGATCCACAGCAGACCTGAACATCTGCAGATCAGTGCAGATCATCTGATTGTTCTCCTGTGGTTCATGGTCTTCAGAATGTTTCTATGAAAAACCAAAATGAATCACTGATGGAACCGACTCCCTGTTTCAGCTCAAGAGGCAAAGTGATCACTATTATTAATGCAAAAATCTTTAACTGCGAGGATTCTGTGCTCAGTTTGCCACAGATGTCTTCATTTTCCTTCAGCTCACGGCATAAATTCGCTAGAATGTAGGCTCCCCTCGACTTTAACACATTTACAAGAAAAAAGTCTTAAATCTATAAGATTAAAACTCATAAATTTACGAGAAAAAAACTCGTAAATTACTTTTTTTTTTGTGGCACTAATACTCCGTTGTACAGACTGTCATTTCTCAATGTTGTTTGTGTTGAGACGGCACGTCCAGAGCTCTGTTTACATTCTCTTTTGGTTTCTGGTTTCTGCGCATGACAGAGACATGACGTATGACTTTTAATCTTGCATATTTACGAGTTTTTTCTCGTAAATGTACGACTTTAGAAGTCGTGAATTTAGCCAATCGCTTTTAAAGTCATAAATATAAGACTTTATTCTCGTAATTTAGCAGTGGCGACTTTTTTCTCGTAAATTTACGAGATTTAAAGTTGTAATTTTAAAAATGTTTTTTTCTTTGTAAAGTGGCCCTATTACTCTGTTGTACTAAACACTATGAAGACAGGTCTAACTTTTTTCCATTTTGAAGAATGAATGAAACATTTTGAAAGCAATAACAAAGTATTTATAATGTAAGTGAGTCTTCCATGCTGATCCCAAATGTGATGTTTTCCAGAGTGAGTTGGAGTTGGAGCTGGAGCTGAGGACAGAGCCAGTTTAAAAATTCTGTCCAGAAAGTCTTTGTGTATGAACAATAGTAGAACAAATGTTCAGTGGTTTCCTTTTCTGTCACAGAAAACAAAATGATTACATTCAACATTGAATCTCACTCTGAGCACTGCACTGGATGGATATATATTATTCAAGATCTTAAAATGAATTACTTTTACTTTTGGAGCAACAGGGAATTTGAAGTAGTTAGTTCTCCATTTTTTATTTCTGCATCAGAAAACCCCTGGAGAGTTGAATTTCTATTTGGATGTGCTGGATAAAGATAGTTGTTCAGGTGTTCGTGCAGAAGCTTGTTTGGTTTTTCTGTCTCAATGAAGTCTTGATCCATGACAAATAGAGCCGGTAGATTAAGGTGATTTGAATCTTCAACATCAGTGTTTTCAATAAGTTGCTTCATTGCTGAGGGGATTGCCTTGATTATTTTGTTAAATTCTGCCTTTTTACATATTAGATTATTTGTAGAGCAAAAATTTTCTAATGAGAACAATGACCCTGATTTTCCACAATACCCGGCGCAAATACCCGAAGGAATCAAGCATCATCTTATCCTTTCAAAGGATCAGCATATCTCCATGCTCATTCTGACACATCCATCAATGTCTTGGTCATGGTGGTCGGGCTCGTACACTCTCCAAAGCAAGACAAAGATTTTGGATAACAAATGCTAATTCTGCTGCAAGACGAGTCATTTCAGAGTGTATGTTTTGTCGATGATACCATGGGAGACCAGTAACCCAAAAAATGGCTGATTTTCCAAAGGAACGAATCTCTCCTGATTTGCCACCATTCACCAACACAGGTGTTGACTACTTTGGTCCACTGGAAGTGAAGAAAGGAAGAGGAACGTGTAAACGATATGGAGTCATCTTCACCTGTATGGCAAGCAGAGCTGTGCATTTGGAGGTTGCAGCATCTCTGGAGACGGATGCATGCATTAATGCTTTGCGTCGCTTTATTAGTAGAAGAGGACAAGTGAAACATCTAAGGTCAGACAATGGCACAAATTTCATTGGCGCCAATAAAGAACTAAAAAGAGCATTGTCTGCCTTAAACCAAGACAAAATTGGATGTTGGAGACAAGTTCAATACCTCGCTGATCTTTTCGGGAAAAGATGGATACGGGAATATTTGCCATTACTTCAAGAGAGACAGAAGTGGAATCAAAGGAAGAGGAGTTTGTCAGTTGGAGCTGTTGTTGTAATCATGGACTCTACATCGCCCCGGGGTTCCTGGATACTTGGCAAACTTTTGGAAGTTTATCCTGACAAAAAGGGACTCGTACGGTCTGTAAAGCTGCAAACTAAATCTAACATCATTGACAGGCTCGTATCAAAACTTTGCTTGTTACAAGAAGTGTAACCTATGTGTGGCTCCTTTTGAGAGGTTTTGGTAAATTGTTATTTAGTTGTATAACAATTTAGAGGCCGGTGTGTAGGAGCCCTGTTGAGAAATCTGCCCTGTGGGTGTCGCTGTTGTCATTTTGCCGTCATCTTGCTGTCACGCTTAGCGCGTCAAGCCAAGTAGATCTGGCGTCACATCTCTGTAGCTCTAAGTTCTAGAATTAGTTTGTTAGTCTCTAGACTCTTAGTTCCTACAAAGTGGTTCCACCCACAAACAACTGCTCCACACTTGTTCCACACACACCTCTGGACCGGATCCCCATCTGCCACATACCAATGGAAAGCTCGGCCCGGTAGACGTTGAGCTGCCCGCCAGCCCCACCGAAGACCTCGTTTGGAGGTGAATGGTTTGAATGAATCACTCAGCAGCTCGGCCTCGCTCCGAACTTGTATGAATCCATTGAGGTGCAGCTTATCAGCCTGTTTTACCAGGAGGAGCTGCTTCCTCTCCTCAGCTGCTGCTTTGCTCCTGCTCCTGGACCTTCAGCACGTCTCCGACGTGGTCAGTATGAGCCGGAGCCGAGTCCTCATCTCCGCCTCCGACTCCTCCCTCAGTTCCTTCATCTGCACACAAACAGTTCCTCCTCTTCAGCATCACAGTTCATCCGGTCAGCACACTGCCAACACTGCAGGGACTGCTGTCCCCACTGGATCCACTTGGTGGTGCTGTTCCAGTCCAAAAAGATGAGTTAGCTTTCCTCATCTTCCTTTTTAAACTAAATTTGAAGTCTGTTGTGAGGATGTTCACACCAAAACAGGGCGTCTATAGATTTAAGCACATCACATTTGAACAAAAACCCTTTTAATGTCAATCTGAATCTAATTTAAGATCATATAAACAAAGAAAATCCACATTATCCCCAGTTAGGTTCACATTGAAACCTTCATCACACAAACACAGAATAAGAAAACAGCAAACCATGAACGTCTCAGTGTCCAAATGTTGAAAAATAAAACCAAATCTTATCATTGCTGCTTTGTTGACAAACAATCCAAACTGCTTCATAGAGATTTCTACATTTCCTTTCAACAGTTTAGAATGTAATGATATTAGTTTTTTTTTATTTATTTATGGACTGTGGCAGGAACCAAAAAGAAGCATCTTTACAAATGTATTATTGACAAAAGTATCAAACTTAACCAGTTTAATGTTCATGAATCATGTTATCCATCATTACTGCTCATCTGGAAACTGAAGTTGACCAGATCTGTTTCTTAGTGAAAACCAAGTTTGAACAATCCAGTAAGATTAAAGTAAACTCTCGCTCACACAAAGTGCCAGAGGTTGGTTCAAAGACTAAAGGTGGTGGAGCGCCGCTCGTTCACTCTGCTAACCTAAGCTGTTTACTGTTGGACTTGAGCATGCTGCTTTCAGAGTGTTCCTCCATCTCTTCTCTTCCAGACTTTCTGCTGTGGTTTGTTCACATATGAAACCTTAAATATCAGAATGAACTTTGCTCAGTCAGAAGTCCTGAAACAGGAGCTGCTGCTGCTCATCATCACTCATTCATCCCAAAGAGAAAGTGAGAAGCTGCAGAAACTCATTTCCTATCATTATTCAAACAGTCAAAAGAAATCATTAGAAAACTCTGATAAAGCAGTATTTATTCATATCTGACGTATCCTCTGTTCATAAATGCTCTGACTTCCTTCCTTCTGGTCCTGAGAACACCTAAACCTGGTGCAGGCCTGTTGTCATTTCTAACCTGAGCTTTTATCCATTTTAGGTTCATTTAAGGCAGACAACCATGACCTACAGAGGCCTCCCAATGAGGCCCAGGGATGGCAAACTGCAGGACAGGGCTCCAGTTGCTAAATGTAACAATGGAACGATTGGGCAGCCCAAAGCTCAGATGTAGGGAACCCCGCCCACGCCCAGGGGGACGAGGTCTCCCCAGCTCAGATGTTATGGAGTCCTCAACTGCGCAGTAAGGCAGTTGTCAGGCCAGGGGCGTCCATCCATCTTCTTCCGTTCATCTGAGACCGGGTCATGGGGGCAGCAGTCTAAGCAAGGATGCCCAGGGTTTGGGTCGCTGGGGCACTGGCCTTCAACTACCATCCACATTGCATCAGCCCCTTCTGAGCTCTGCTGCAGGTGGTGGGCCCACTGGAGAGATAAATAAAATAAAATAAAATGTTAATAAAACGTGAATAATCACTTCTAATAAAAAGGTTTCTGAACTGCTCTTAGTCTGGCTCGTCACTCAGGACTGTCTGCTAGCTAGGGGCAAAAGCCCAAAACAGCTGAGATATTCTCGCACACTCATCCGTAAGGCGGCAGTTCGGGGGGTTGTGTGTGTGGGTGGTGTGTGTGTGTGGTGTGTGTGTGTGTGTGTGTGGTGTCACTGGTTGTGCAGGGTACAGTGTTGTGTGTGTGTGTGTTGAGTGTTGTGTGTGTGTGTGTGTGTGTGTGTGTAGTGTGTGTGTGTGGTGTGGTGTGTGTGGTGGGTATGTGTGTGTTGTTGTGTTTATGTATGTGTGTGTGTGGTGTGTATGTGTGTGGGGGTGTGTGTGTTGTGTGTGTGTATGTGTGGTGGTGTGTGTGTATATATGTGTTGAGGTGTGTGTATGTGTGGTGGTGTGTGTGTGTTGTATTGTGGTGCGTGGTTGGGTGTTTGATGCATTTGTTGCGTGTTTTTTTTCTTTATTTTGTTTTTTGTTTTTGTTTTTTGTTTTTTTTGTTTTTTTTTTTTTTTTTGTTTTTTTTTGTTTTTGTTTTTTTTTTTTTTTTTACTAACATCTGCATTTACAATTTTTGCAATAAAAGGCATAACAGAATAATCCACGTAAAAATTAAGAAACAATCTAACAAAAAGAAGTCCTACAAATAATCTAATACTAAAAATAAAAAACAAACAAATATTCTAACTCTAAAAAACAACCACACTCTCCTGGTGTGGGTTCATAAAGGAAGGGTCCCTAGGGTCTAGCAGCCTCTGCTGTAAGGAGCAGTTCTCTGGCCGCCAAAATAACCCTCGTTTGGGCCGTAGCCAGAGTACTGCTGTCCATAGCCGTTGTAGACATTCCAGCCTCCAGAGAGATTTTCATGACCACAACGGCTGCATGTGTATGGGCTGCTGTATCCCCCGTTATCATTAAATCTGGCGTCATTTCCATAACTATAGTATCCGCCATAAGAGCTTCCCTGGTCAGAAAACCCAGCTCCGTGTGAGAATCCGTATCCCTGGTTATCGTTAAATCCGGCGCCATTTCCATAGCCATAGTATCCGCCAAAAGAGCTTCCCTGGTCGGAATACCCGGCTCCGTGTGCGCCGCCGTACCCATTTTGATTTCCCCCATGACTCTTGGCGTTGTTCCATCTTCTCCCTGCATCTCTTGCTTAGTCAAAGCTTTCTTCACTTCAACTGTGTGTCCATTGATTGTGTGGAACCTAACAAGCACAACGCTGTCTACTGCTGAGGGATCTGTGAAGTGCACAAAGCCAAATCCTCGGTTCCGTCCGGTCACCATGTCAACCATGATTTCAGACTTCTCCACTTGACCATACTGAGAGAAATATTGGTTGAGATGGAACTCGAAGATGTCGTTCTTCAAGCCACCAACAAATATTTTCTTCCCCGTGGCATTGGTCAGAGGTTCAGGCTTGTTACATTGGACTTTTTCAAAAGCCTGTTTAAATTCCCTGGCGTTCACGTTGAGTGTGTGTGAGCCGCCGTATTCCTGGTTATCATTAAATCCATTTCCAGAGTCATAGTTCACCTGGTAGGAATACCCGGCTCCGTGTGAGCCGTCATATCCCCGCGTTACTGTTGTTTCGGGATAATCTCTGCCACCGTTGCCAGTTTGTTTTGCGCCCATGACTCTTGGAGTTGTTCCATCTTCTCCCTTTATCTCTTGCTTAGTCAAAGCTTTTTTCACTTCAACTTGATGTTCATTGACTGTGTGGAACTTCACAAGCGCAGCTTTGTCTGCTGCTGCGGGATCTGTGAAGTGCACAAAGCCAAATCCTCGGTTCTGTCGGGTCTCCAAATCTACCATGATTTCAGACTTCTCCACTTGACCATACTGAGAGAAGTATTGGTTGAGGTGAAACTCGAAGATGTCGTTCTTCAAGCCACCAACAAAGATTTTCTTCTCCATAGCACTGGCCAAAGATTCAGACTTGTTAGACGGTGGTTCTTTTGCAACAGCCCGCTTGATTTCCACCGCGTACCCGTCAACTGTGTGTGGGGCTGCAGCAATGGCTGCGGCGGCCTGCTCCGGTTTGGCGTAGGTCACAAAACCAAAGCAGCGAGATCTTTTCTGGGTCTTGTGTTTGATGACGACATGGTCTATAAGCTCGCCAAAGCGCTCAAAGTGCTGGCGAAGCCCGTCGTCGTCTGTGGTGGCACAGAGTCCACCCACAAAAAGCTTGGTGGGATGTTCAGACATTTTTGGGTCTTTGTTGGGGTTTTTGGGGTTTTGGATCTTTGGGTTTTGTTTTTTGAGTTTTTGGGTTTTGGGTTTTGGGTTTGGGGTCTTTGGGGTTTGGGTTTTTGGATTTTAGGTCTTTGGGTTTTTGGGTCTTCAGGTTTTAGAGTTTTGGATCTCAGGTCTTCAGGTGTTTGTGGTGTTGTGTCTGTCTCTAGAGAAACAATCGCAATGAAGTTGCAGAGGAAAGTGGTTCTATTTATAGTGTCCAAGCTGCATCACGTGACGTCAAATGACGTCATGCGACGTCACGTGACGTCACGTGATGCCACCCAAGCTCCTGCAATGTTGCTGCTGTTTTTTAGTGCAACTGAGGGTTGTGACCCGTCGGGCACTAGGACCCAGAAACCGCCTTTGCACCGATGACGCAATGCGCAGCCGCTCCTCCTGAAACGCCGCCGTCATTCACGTGTGTCCGTCCGGCTGCCAGTCAAACGTTCTTTGATGAACTCCCTCGGGAATGCGGCCGTGTGTTGAACGCCAGCTCCAAAACGTAAGCTGCCATAAACTGTCAGCAGCAATCCAACGCTAATCCTGTTTAGCTTGTGTAGCATTTTAAAGATGATTCGGTTCAGGATCGGTCGTGCTGTCGTCAGCCCGAACCCTCCGGACAGGGTGGCGTGCTGAACACTGGATTGAATGTGAGCGGGTTTCAATCATTTCAACCCAATGTGAGCATTTTCTATGTGTGTGTCTCAACTGTGTTGGAATGTAAATGGTGTTTGTAGAAGCTCGGTGTGGTGATGAAGCTCCAACTGTCTGGAACAGTGATGGAGGAAGGTCTCGTTCCAGACTGGGACTGTTTGCACTTGGACCCTCTTTTCTCTCATGTTTTCATGGACTTTTTTCACATGGACTTTGTTCTCTGTTTCCAGTAGGAGTTGGTTGTTCTTTGAATCTGCCACTATTTGACACCACTAGATGTTTCTACCAGTACATTTGGACTTGACTGTTATTGGATTTGAATGTGCCTCTAATTGATGAACCGTTTGAAGTCCTTTTAATCCTGGGCTTTCAGAAGCAACTTTACTAAACAGTAGTTTTAGATGTCATTTCTCCAGCTGTTCTTCAGTTCTGTTCTTCTTCCACCAAACACAGAGACATCATGCTAACCTGAGGACACAGACAGGTCCAGGTCTTTCAGCTGGACACTCAGACGGCTGTCTTCATACTTGCAGGTGTGACCTTCACCTGTCGGCTCTCACCTGATCAGAGATGTGGTGGCAGCGCTGCAGCGGCATCAGAGGCGGAGTCTTTAGCAGGAAGTGGAGCAGCTGATCCGACAGAGGCCAGGACGTAAGCAGTCTGACGACGGCGGTGGAGCCCGAGACCACCTGCTCACACCTGAAGCACACAGCCGCATGTGAGTGACCCCCCCTCTCCATAAATGTGTGACTCATTACTACAGATGAGTTGAAAGCAGCTCTGATGACAGAAACCCAAACCCATCCAGGTACGTTCAGCAGCTGCAGCTTTGAGAAGAAGATCAGCACCTGCTGCAGCATCCCAGGAGGATCCTGAGGAGAAGGAGAAAACAAGCTGAGCTTCCACACCACATGTCTGCAGCACAAAGCACACAGACACCTCTGCAGGCCTCCTGAGGTCAAGCGTTGACCTCTCTGTCTGTTCATCTTAGATGATGAGAGAGATTGAATGCTGAAGCATTCCTGCTGCAGATCTACATCTGAACTGGATCTGATCCACATGTCAGCTCAACCTAAGCAAGAAGAAGAGTTTTTAAGGAGGATTTCTCAGCCAGATAGCAGACACTCCAACAGCAGTCAACATTCATTTATACTGATGTCAGAAAGAAACATATTCACATGTGTCAAATGAGCAAAAGGCAGAAAGGCCCCTCCTCTCTGTCAGTAGTCTTTTTTTCTTTCTTTTATTGACAAGTTAGACATTACAAAAGCATGGCATCGGACATTACAAAGCGTCTTACCAGATATGTATACATGTGAAAACAAAATGAATTCAATGTAAGTGTAGCAGCAGTCTGTGCAGCTGCACTCAATCTCCCAATCACTGAGTCCCTGGGGAAGAGTATAAAAATGGTCTGGTTCACCCTATAGGGATCTTAAGCACTGTGCCCAGCCACGCCACTTCTTCATTGTCAGCTCTCTGCTGGTTTGGTCAACAAACCAAATCACTCAATTACCTGGAGAGGCTGACATGAATTACACGTGCGCTGTGTGAATTTGTTTCCTCCAGCCATTCAGGTAATCTGGAGCACTTCAGGTGTTTGTGCTTATGCCTGTTGACTTTTAATTTTTAACTTACTTTTATCTGTTTTTAGGTGCAGGAGAGGCACCACTGCTGTTTTGTTCTGTTTTGTGCTGTTTTGTTTTTGCTTCTTTTTGGTTTCGCTACGGTGCAGCGAAACCAACGGTCAGGCTCCCGGCTACAAGCTACAGGCTCCCGGCTACAAGCTACAGGCTCCCGGCTACAAGCTACAGGCTCCCGGCTACAAGCTACAGGCTCCCGGCTACAAGCTACAGGCTCCCGGCTACGACCCTGCTTCAGGTTTCCTGCTGCAGGCCCCTGGCGAGCCCTCTCCGCTTCAGGCTTCAGGCCCACGGCGAGCCCTCTCCGCTTCAGGCTTCAGGCCCACGGCGAGCCCTCTCCGCTTCAGGCTTCAGGCCCACGGCGAGCCCTCTCCGCGTCAGGCTTCAGGCCCACGGCGAGCCCTCTCCGCGTCAGGCTTCAGGCTTCAGGGAGCCCCGAGACTGTATGGACGGTTGCCTTTCTTTTAATTTTTCTAACTTGTTTTAATTTGATCTTTTAGGGTGAAGTGCTTGCAGAGCGTGTTGGGCGACGACGGTGGAGGCCTGTTTGTGTGCATGTTCTGGTGTCGGTCCAAGTCTTTTCACGAGTGTGTGCGTGTCACTGTGGGGTGTGTTCAGTTTTGTTTTTCTTTTTTGGTCCTCCCCTCGTCTGCCCAGCGTTCTGCCGGTAAGCCTTCCCCGAGCTAGGTTTTATTCTAACTTATTGTTTTAATTCATTTTATTTGTAATAAATCTATTTAAAAAAAACTGGAACCACGTCTTGGCCTGTTGGGGAAAATCTACGCGTCCTTTGTTAAGACTGCACCTGGGTTCCCCGGTCCCGCTATTCCGGGGTGGCGTTGTTGTTTTTTTTTTTGTTTGTGGGGTGCACTGCATCAGCAGCCCCCCACACCACCACTTTGCCACACTTGGCGTTGTTGGCAGGATCCCTAAAGTCATAACGGCCAAGACGTGTGTTCCAGGTTTTTTTTACTAGTTTTAGATTTTGCTTTTAATTATTTTAACCTATTTATTGTCATTTTAATAGGTTGTAAGGCCCAGAACAGCAGTGGTGCCCCTTGTTTTTTTAAATTTTCCCCCAGTGGCATTATCACAGGTCTTTGGCTGTTTTACACTTTTTAAACTATGGAGGAGCAGCTCCAACAGTTAAAAGATTTGGTGGCCCAGTTAACTGCAGAAAATGAGAGGTTGCGACAGGAACCAGAGGAATCATTGCCTGGTCCTAGTGATGCCCCTATGAGGTCTGCAGTACCACCCGTAACCCCCGCTGATGTCCCCATCGTGGAGAGGTTTGTGTATGTACCCAGAGACCGGAAATGCCCAATGTTTCGGGGAAGAACAGGCATAGGCCTAGCAGAGTGGCTGGAGGAAGCGCAGGCGTGCATGAGGATGCGGTGTTTAAATGCGTCTGATAAGGCATTTTTTTTTTTTATTTTGACCACTTGGAGGGAGAAGCCCGGGAGGAAATTGAGTTTCGCTCCCGCTGTGAGTGGGAGGACCCTGACAGAAACGGCTCAACTCCTGCCACTGGCTGTAGTTGAGAGCAGCCAATGGGCTAACCATCCCATTTAGTGGTTATTTGGAGTTGGGGGTTAATGTCTAATTCTGTTAGTGGTGTGCCACCAGCAGTTGAATCTGTGCCCCCAGTTGCTGGGCCTAGTGAGGTACCCAAACGTGGGACTTTGCGTGCCACAACTGGGCAATCCTCCAATGTCACCACCTTCTGCGATTGGTGGGTGATAAACAGTCTACCTCTAGCGGAGTTGCCAAAGTCTTTAGGCCATGGATTGATTAGTTCATCGTCGGGGCGACGATGCAATTGGGGGGGATGGGTTGTAGCAGCAGTCTGTGCAGCTGCACTCAATCTCCCAATCACTGAGTCCCTGGGGAAGAGTATAAAAATGGTCTGGTTCACCCTATAGGGATCTTAAGCACTGTGCCCAGCCACGCCACTTCTTCATTGTCAGCTCTCTGCTGGTTTGGTCAACAAACCAAATCACTCAATTACCTGGAGAGGCTGACATGAATTACACGTGCGCTGTGTGAATTTGTTTCCTCCAGCCATTCAGGTAATCTGGAGCACTTCAGGTGTTTGTGCTTATGCCTGTTGACTTTTAATTTTTAACTTACTTTTATCTGTTTTTAGGTGCAGGAGAGGCACCACTGCTGTTTTGTTCTGTTTTGTGCTGTTTTGTTTTTGCTTCTTTTTGGTTTCGCTACGGTGCAGCGAAACCAACGGTCAGGCTCCCGGCTACAGGCTCCCGGCTACAAGCTACAGGCTCCCGGCTACAAGCTACAGGCTCCCGGCTACGACCCTGCTTCAGGTTTCCTGCTGCAGGCCCCTGGCGAGCCCTCTCCGCTTCAGGCTTCAGGCCCACGGCGAGCCCTCTCCGCTTCAGGCTTCAGGCCCACGGCGAGCCCTCTCCGCTTCAGGCTTCAGGCCCACGGCGAGCCCTCTCCGCTTCAGGCTTCAGGCCCACGGCGAGCCCTCTCCGCTTCAGGCTTCAGGCCCACGGCGAGCCCTCTCCGCGTCAGGCTTCAGGCCCACGGCGAGCCCTCTCCGCGTCAGGCTTCAGGCCCACGGCGAGCCCTCTCCGCGTCAGGCTTCAGGCCCACGGCGAGCCCTCTCCGCGTCAGGCTTCAGGCCCACGGCGAGCCCTCTCCGCGTCAGGCTTCAGGCCCACGGCGAGCCCTCTCCGCGTCAGGCTTCAGGCCCACGGCGAGCCCTCTCCGCGTCAGGCTTCAGGCTTCAGGGAGCCCCGAGACTGTATGGACGGTTGCCTTTCTTTTAATTTTTCTAACTTGTTTTAATTTGATCTTTTAGGGTGAAGTGCTTGCAGAGCGTGTTGGGCGACGACGGTGGAGGCCTGTTTGTGTGCATGTTCTGGTGTCGGTCCAAGTCTTTTCACGAGTGTGTGCGTGTCACTGTGGGGTGTGTTCAGTTTTGTTTTTCTTTTTTGGTCCTCCCCTCGTCTGCCCAGCGTTCTGCCGGTAAGCCTTCCCCGAGCTAGGTTTTATTCTAACTTATTGTTTTAATTCATTTTATTTGTAATAAATCTATTTAAAAAAAACTGGAACCACGTCTTGGCCTGTTGGGGAAAATCTACGCGTCCTTTGTTAAGACTGCACCTGGGTTCCCCGGTCCCGCTATTCCGGGGTGGCGTTGTTGTTTTTTTTTTTGTTTGTGGGGTGCACTGCATCAGCAGCCCCACACACACCACTTTGCCACATAAGCATTAATGAAAGAGCAGAGAGAGAAAAAAAGAAATGTAAGAAAATTAATATAAATGTAGATAACATTGAAATAAAATGTTCTAACTATACTCAGAAATCTTAAGCAAATTGGGAGGCATCAATATCTAAAACATTCCAACCAAGATTATCCATAAAATAAAGGGTAAGGAAAAATCTCATCTGTCCAGGTAAACAGACAAACAATCTAAAAGTTTTGTGGCATTCTTATTTTTTATCTTTTCAAGAGATTTACAAAAAAAGATGCAAGTGGTTTTAAGAACATAAGTGGGACTCTCTCTCTTGCAATAAAAATCTTACCAAAAATTACTAAATTATTGAACAAATTTGAATTTTCTTTGTCAATACAACCAAATTGTACATTAGGATATGTAAATAATGGAATGTATTTTCTGTTAAAAGCCATGTTATAAATCACCCACAAATGATTAACAACATTACAGTCATAAAAAAGATGCTTTTGGGTTTCAATATCATTTACATATTTGACATATATATATCTTGAATGGTAAATCTTAAATGTAGGAATTCTTTACATGATAAATATTGTTAATTGTTTTGAAATGGACCTCTTTTCATTTTTGGTATAGAGGAAATGAAAAGAAATTTGATCTAATATTACAAGTGTCATTTTTAAAAAAAGATAAGGACAAGTTTTCTTCTAATAGGTAGAGGGAATAGTTTGTATGTCAAGGATGTTCTTAATGTATTATTGCACTTTATATCAAAAAAAGAATGCTATCAATCAACAAAGATGGGAGCTGAGGTCAAATCAAGGAGTGTTGTACATTTGCTTTAATCAACTGAATAAGTTTAGGAGAGTGTTCTGTCTTCTAGTCTGAGCTGTTTCATCGTTTGACCACTAGATGGAGCAGTGTGCTGTTTGAGTTTTAGTAAAAGAAGACTATAAAACAGTGTATGAAACTATCTCAAAACTGCACTTTACTTTCATTTTTGTTCTATGGAGCTCAGTGAATCCATGCCTGTAAGTAAAATGAATGAGTTTGTTTGTATTAATGTGTCTAGAGCATGTGAATGTTAGCAGCTAGCAGTTCTATGTGTAAATCAATCATGCTAACCCACAGTCGTTTTGTATGCTGTTCACAGTTTTACATTTCTTGATGGGAAAATAAATCTTCAGAAGACCTGAAAACTGCTTCTCATTGAGATGTTCGTCTATCTGCCAAACTGGATCCAGGTCAGGGAGGGCAGAATAGAGAGATTGATTTAATGACTCTTGAATATTCTTTATTTATGCAATCCAACTGAAACTTGGTTTTAAATTCTATGTGATTAAGAAATGTCCCATCATTTGTCATCAGTTGAACTGTGGCCCATATTCCTTATCCATCCAAGTTTTATAAAATAAAGATTTACTTTTGTACAGAACAAATCTATTATTCCAGATTGAGGAAGTACGAGGGCGTGTAGATTAACTTCCAATAAAGTAAAACTTGTTTGTGAAATTCAGAAAGTTTGATTGGTAATTTAATTGGATCAAAATCCCATTTAATAGTAATTCAAAGCCTCCAACTTTGTGGAATAAGTATGAAGGTCTAGAGAACCAGTGAGAATGCTTGTTTTTAATAAAGTTTTTAGCCATTACAATTTAATAACTCCATTCATCACCTCAAAATCTGTAACATTCATCCCTCCCTCTTCAATTGGTTAACTGTCATTTTTCTAATTAGGTGATGTTTATTACTCCAAATAAAATGATATTAATTTTGTTGATGTTTTTCATGCAAGAGTCGGAAAGCCACAGCAAAGGCTGGATGAGTCTAGAAATGCTCTCCATTTTTGTTCAAAATTCTACCAAAAATTGAAATGTTTCTCTGTAACCAACTGTTTAAGATCTTTTGATTTTTGCCAATTATTGATTGAATATTAGTATTCAGTCTGTCCTTAAAATTTCTATTAGTCATTATTCCTAAGTGTTTTGTTTTTTACTGGGATATTATACATGTGAGTTTCTTTGGTGTCATGAATTGTCATTATGTCACATTTGTTTTTGTTTATTTTTAGACCTGAAGCTTGAGAGAATAAAGAGAGTTTTCATCGCATTTTGGATTTCTTCTTTTTGTTTTAACAGTAAGGCTGTGTCATCAGCCAGCGGGATTATTTTTAGAGGATTTCCTGCCACAGATAAAGTTTAATTGTTTGGTCATTTTGTATTGATAATGTTAACATTTCTGTTGCTGAAATAAAGAGAAGTGGACTGACTGGGTCCTTGTCTAATTCCTCTGTTCACTGGAAATCTGCTGGTGGTTCCTGAAGGAAGCAGAACTGCACTGGTTATGTCTTTATAGAACATTGAAATGGGGTCTGTACATTTTTGGCCAAAACCAAAGTTCTGGAGTGACATTAAAATAACTTGATGTTCCAAACTATCAAAAGCTTTGAAAAAACCTAAAAACAAAATAATTCCATCTCTGTCAGAGTCTGTAGCTACCCGATCCCCTTTCTCTAACCACGCCCTAATCACGCGCATGTATCTTACGTTACTTCCTCTTTGCCGCCAACATTTGTGATGGTTGAGGGTTTTGGATTGGATTTGATTTCTGACAGCTGGGTGATCGGGTATCTGAACCGCTAGAGATCTGACAATTGTATATTTAACAGCTGATGGATGACGTCACCACAGTCGCTACTATTCCATAAACCAATATTCTAAAAACATCAATTCTTCTCTCAGCAGCGGATCTCCTCCTTCAAACAGATTCACTTCACCACCACGTTCAAACAATGACATGCAGTTACAAGCTGAAAGATAAATACAACGTAGTTTCAATCCTCGAGGTTTGTGCTTCTTTTTAATGTTACTAATTTAAACAGTTCATAAATAAAATGTTATATCTGTTTAGATAAAGATCCACTCCAATGAAAATTATGTTTTGTTTTTAATATGTACTTGTTGCATTTTTCTGATGGAGGACATAGGACAAAAATAAGGCTTAAAATAATGTTTAATATTTAATGATTGAAATTGTTGTGAATCAAGAGCAAATGAAAACATGTTTGTAAAAATCTTGTAGTTGTGTAAAATCTACAAGTTCTACAGACACATTTCTATACTGTCACAGTAAATGTGTGACGGCTGGAGTGACAAGAACCCAGGAGCAGAGAGAGAACCAGGCTTGGACTCGGAAATGCAGTATATGTATTTTAATAAACCAAAGACACCTCACAAGAGGGAAAACTGCAAGAGGACAGAAAAAACTAAGAAAAACACCTAAAGAATTGGAAACCTCAGTGTCGGCTCCAACAGGAAACTCACGGTCTTAACAGGGACGCAGCGACACTGAGAACTGAAATGCTGCAACTTCAATAGTCTTAATTCCAAGTGCAGACAGCTGTGCACTCCTCCACAGAGAGCACCAGGGAAGGAGGGACCATCCAGGAGGAGTGACAGCTGCTATGCCCCATTTATCCTAGGGGTCTAGGGCGCAGCATCAAAGTAAAATAAAGGAAAAATGTGTAACAAAAGCACAACATGTCACCATAAAAAGATAAATTTACAATAAACCAATCAATAACTCAGAAGTGAGCTAAAGTCTTCAGGGTGAACCAAGTCCAAAATAACAACTAACTCAACCAGGGAGCTTGCCTGCAAAAGAAACAGTAAAAGAATGACAAACACTAACCTCCCTGGACTAACAGAACAGGAGAAAACATCTAAAGAAAATGGCAGTTCACCCCTACGGCTTCACTTAAACTAAAACTAACTCACACAAACACCACAGAACAGAGTGGGACCAGAACAGAACACCAAACAGACTCTGTCTCACTCTGGTTTAGAGGAGAGCCACTCTCGGCTAAAATACCACGAGGATTTTGACGGGCGCGCGCGCGCGGGGCTTCACGCCAGGACTGGACGACCCAGCATGGAACGCTACCAGAGAGCCAATCAGATGATGGGAGGGCAGGCCACAGCAAAGGCCTCCACTCCCAAGGGATTGGAGGTGGACAGACGGCCAGGAGGCATCATCATAGGTGAGTGGACCCCATGATGATATTTGATTTACATCAGTGCTGTCATGCCATTCATTTTTTCGTCTGATTAATTATATATTATTCTATTTTTAATCGCAGTGACTTGTAACCTAAATAATTGCTGTTAAACGCCTCATTTTAAAGCATTTGATTTTTAGTTTATGTTATGGCGCAGTAAAAGATCAAAATAAAACTAAAAAGGTGGCTTTATTGGACACGTGGGCACAGCCGCGGAATGAGAGGACTGGGGAGAGCCGGAGACGCGCCACAACCTGACGTCCCGGAGACGCAGAGCGCGACCTACGGTCATTGCGGGTCCAAATCGAGGCGGTGGCCAGCAGCACGCCGGCGGGAGGAAACACCGAGGAGGGAGGCGGCTCATCCGTAGATGTGTTTTTTTTGTGCACCGCCGCTTGGAGACGTATGGGGTGAACGGGCTTCACCCCTCCCAAAGTTAAGTGTCCCACAGTTACCAGGATTTGTTGCAGCAGCCTGCAGCTCAATCACCAGTGTTTTTATTTGTGTTTTAGAAACAGATTTTTATTATTGCATGACCTGGTGTGTTCTTTTAAATCTATCCGTTGGTTTGTGTTATTGCATACTCACTGGCAGCACAGAGTGCAGGACTGTATACCGACTGAAGAGACTGAGGCTGGGACGAGAAGAAAAGCGGACCATTGCATGGACAATAGTCACCTCCAGATTGAATTTTTTTGTTGTCTTGTACCTTTTTAGACCTTTTTAAAACAACTGGTTTTATGTTATTGTTTTAGATGATTGTATTAAACACATTTTATGAGAAAAGGCTGCTGCTGTCTTTTGAAGCAACTGGTAAACTCCCCAGCGGGTCCGTAAAATTGATGTAGTTTCGGGGCTTCACCCTCGCCCCTCTGACAGCTTTGGAAACTTTAAATCCGAGACCCTGCAGAGCCTGTAATAGTCTGAGACCCTAAGAAGATCTGTTTCTTAATCATTAAGAATCATGACACAGTTTGTCATCAGTATGAGGTGATGAGCCTTTTTTAGCTGTAACTAACGAGAACACCAGATTATGAGAAGATGGAGAGCAGGGTGGTCTGATGTTGCAATAATCAGATCAACCTGTGTCCCCTCACTGAATGTCTACCCATTTCATTTATCAGTTTTTGTCAACTTCTCACAGAGGAAGGTTCCTGCTCCAGGTTACAAGATGGAGAACGCCGTACGCTTCGTCAAGGCCAGAGAGAAAACAGAAAGCTGCTGCGTCTGCATCTGCTGCTGCTGCATTCTGTCTTCCAGCAGCATCAGCAGCCATTGACCATTGGACTTTAAGCACCAGGCTTTAAAGGGGTTTATTTGAGGCTGAAAAAAGTGGATTTTAATACTACACCTTGTGAAAATGAGCTCACTCTAAGCACCAGCCCCTCTGGTCAGTGCCGGTACTGCAATGTTTTCTTACTTTCTGGCTGGCATCACACCCTGTACAGACGTAAGTTATCGCTTGCATACACCGGGCTTTCGCGTTGATATTCAAAATCACGCCGTTGGTAACCGGCTGGGCTTCCATCACACATTTCCCACTGTGGCTCAAAGTGTATTTTTATTTAAAATAAAACCTTTCAAAGTCATATTTACATGTCTTCATATTTTATTTATAATTAAGAAATTGTAGGCTATTCAAATTTGCTAAAATCCTAGTGGAGTCAAAACCAAAGGTTTGGAATAAGTCTATATTGGTTACACGTATAAGACATCCAGTGAAAATCGTTCTGTGAGGTAAGTCAGTGGCAGTGGGAATAGTATAGGTGTAAGGTATAAGGAATGGTACGTGACAGCCAAGAGTCTCCTATGCTAGTATAGTAAATAGGTAAGTAGTCTCACTGCCGACTGATGAACCTTTTTTCATTTTGAAAAGTTTTCAGAACCCAGATTCTGGCAGTAATACCACTGCAAAACCTCCATCAAGCTAATACATCCCTTTTGATTAGTGTTCAAAGGCAGGTTGACAATCTCTCCTTGGGAGAGGAGGGTGTGATGCCGTTCAGAAGCTCGCCAGTTCACCGCCCGGTTCCAACTATCAAAACAAAAAAATTAGCTGTCAATTTACAGAAATATCCCTGAGATATTTACACATGTGTCTGAAATGGTTTTAGTGGAAAAAAAAGTCTTTTGAACCCTGTGTAAACAGTTTGTGATGGCTTTTAAAGTGAAAAATGTGATGCACATTTAATACACTTTGTATTCGATTATTACTATTTTTGTACCTTTGACAAACTTTACAAATCTATTTTTTTACTGAAATCATTTCAGATGCATTTGTTAATATATTAAGAATTTTTCTGTAAGTTGACGCGATGGGGAAAAGTGTACAGGAATGGAGAGAGGACATGGGAACAAAACCCCAGGAACAATAAAGATTATTAAATGTGTTTATTATGTTTTGTTGAAAATAAAACATTTTGTTGACATATTCCTGGGCTCATCTGGACTCCATGAGAGAACAGAAAGGTTCAATTGGCTTCAGGTTGTGGATTGAATCTAAAAACAAGCACTACACAAACTGTTGATACAGGGTTCGAAATACTTTTTTTTTTTTTTTTACTGAAACCATTTCAGACACCTTTGTGAATATCTTACAGATTTTTCTGTCAATTGACACAATCTGAAGTTTTTTGTTTTGATCATCAGAGGAGGGGATCGAACTCACCATCTTCTGAACGGCAGAGAGGGGCTTCCCCTCACTCCCTCCCTCCCCCTTCCCCCCGGAAAACCCCTCCTCCCCGGAAAACCACTCCTCCTCCTCCCACAGAGGAAAACGGTCACCTGCCTGAAAAACAAGCACTACACAAACTGTTCACACAGGGTTCAAAAGACTTTTATTTTAACTGAAACCATTTCAAACACCTTTGTGAATATCTTACAGATTTTTCTGTCAATTGACACAATCTGAAGTTTTTTGTTTTGATCGTCCGAGGCGGGGATTGAACTCACCATCTTCTGAACGGCAGCAGGGGGCTCCCCCTCACTCCCTCCCTCCCCCTTCCCCCCGGAAAACCCCTCCTCCCCCTCCTCCTCCTCCCACAGAGAAAAACAGCCACCTGCCTCGGAGGCTCAGTCAACTCAATCTTCTCTGTTCCAAATGTTCCAATTGTTCCAATTACTCCACCAATCAAATGGCCGGATTTGTTCCGATTTCAAGTATCAAACTTTTGGCGTCCAATAAGGGAGACGGATTTGTTCCGATCTCTGGACGCCGCCCCTGTTGTTGACTGACATGGCAGCCATCTTTTGCGTCGGACGTAAGTGCTATTTCTTCTTTATTTGAACGAGAAATAGTTGGTTTTAAGTTCCGAAATGTTATTGATATGATTGGGAAAGAGTTAGTTCACTATTTTATGGTGGGTTTTTAGTTAAAAAAAAAAAAAACCCAAAAAGAACGTGTTATTAGATTGTAAAACAATCATTTTCTGGCTTTGGTTTTTTATGCTAGTTTCTCGTCTTTTTATGCTAGCTTTAAATGTGGTTTTATCACTTTCTGGATAAGTTATCTGCTTATGCTCACTGGGGAAGAGTTATTTCACTTTAATATGGTATTTTAGTAGAGAGTGTGTTATTAGATTGTTAAACAATCAATTTTTGCTTGTTTTTTCATGCTAGTGTTTGTCTTTTCATGCTAGATTGAAAATATGTTTTGTTAACTTTCTGGATTAGTTATCTTAACAGCTGCTGATTCTTACTGAATATAACATGATAAGAAAATTAGCTTTGTTACAGAGTCATCCATGACTCAGTTGTGCATAAAGATCTTTCTTAAAGTTGTATTCTAAGTCAAAATGCTGAAGCTGTAATGCCATTTTCTTCTGTTTTCCCACAGAAAAGAATATTTTTTTAAACGTCAACAACCACTCCTTCTGTCTTCTCACTCTAAAGGCCCTCATCTGTGGACAGCAGATAAAAAAATAGCCGCTGGATTCAATTCATTTACGCTCTCCCAGAGAAATAAATACAATTCAAATCAAAGTTCACTTTTAAAGGCAACAATTACTCTCACAACAGATCATTTCAAATCTTCTTCATGTTTACATCACTCATTTACAACTACGTATTACTACAAAATAAACTCATGTCTATTAAGAAAATACATTATAACCATGCTTAAAGAATTATCCTGATATCTTTTTATTCATATTTATTGTGTATTTAGCAAAAAGAAAAAGAAAAGATTCAACTAAATACCAAAACTACACAAGAAGGTTTCAGGTACTGGAATTGAACCCATTTCTTTTTGATTCAAATAAATTCTGTAATCACTAAACATTTCTCCATCTATGGGATTTTCACAATCTTTAAACAGGAATCAAGAGTTTGAGCACAACAGCATGTTAGTTTGGTCCATTGAAGACTACAAAAAGACATTTTTTCAATTATCAGTATAACAACAAAGGATTGTGGGAAATCTTCAGATGAAAGCGGAGATTCCCAGCGAGGTAACGTCAGCATAAATTCTACGTCATGAGCAGAAATTAGCACGATTTATTAAAATATTATTACTAATTTTTGTAATGTTGCTTTGGCTGCTGGAGAAAGGGGAATTATTTTTAATCTTAATATTTTGGCCATTTTAGTGGGTGGCATTTAATCGCTACTTGCTGATCTTTAGATTGGCCGTTGCAGCGGTTTAACCATTAACTTCTTTCTCCAGTAAAAACTACTACGCTCGTGACGGATCAGCTGATGTTGCTTTGTCTTTATTTCTGGCATTGCAGAAAAAACAAGCACACAACGCAGAGGCTACATGAACAGAACATTCAAATAAGTAAATAAAAAGAAAAAAGTATATATTTAAAAAAAAACTAAACCAAATATAGACTTTAAAGCAAATAAATAAAAATGACTCAAAGTAAGTTATAATGAATAAATAGGATGTCTAAAAACAAAAGCACACAGAGTTTTGATCCTGATGTCAGCTGCAACGAGGAAGTGAAGATCTTCATGGAGCCAACTTCCTCCAAAATCCTGATTCTTTCTCCTTCCAGTTCACCAAAGACTCTTTGATGTTTCTTGACATTGCTGTGATCAATCCATTGGTTTGTCAGAGCAGAAAATAATGAAAGCTAACATCCAAATGCTCTTTCATTGATTTACAACCCTTTCAAAGTGCGCTCAAATGAGCCGCCGTTCACATTTCTGTGGTCACATCAAGAAGCTCCGTGGAGTCTGTTGGGAGATTTCCAGCGTTCTCAGGACTGCTACCGTAAGTATTGGATGAAAGTCAAAGCAAAAATCCAGTGACGGCTGATTGGACCACAGAAATGTGAACGGCGGCTCATTTGACTGCTGTCAATGTGAAGGTAGCATGTTCTCTTCTCCAGAAGCTGAACTAGACACGCTAGCCGGACCAGATGAGGGTTTAGTGCATGTGCAGCAGAAAGAAGATGATTGATGAAAAACAGAGTGTGTCCAAGACTGTTTGGTTGACAGAGATTTTAAAGGAGAAATAAAAAGCAAAGGATTTCTTATTGTATTTGTTCTCCTTTAGAAGAAAAATGACACACAGACATGTTAGGAAGTGTAAAAAGAGGATTTTCATGGGAGGAGGAAATTTTAGGAGCTTGGGAGGATTTTCCACCCCAGTCTCTCAGTACACCCAAACTTGCCCCCTCCTGACATTATGTTTGCACCCCAAACCGGGGCTGGCTGAAATCAGCAATGCATCAGCATTAAATACCACTAATTGTGCAGTTTTGTATTCCGTCCCTCGGTGGCGCAGCGGCATAAGTAGGGTACCTCCCACTCAGAAGGTCACTGGTTCAATTCCAACCTGGAGAAATTCACTTTTTCATTTATTTCATCCCAAAACACTTCAATGCAGGTATACAACACGGCAATTTATTATTACAAGCACATTAAATTATTATTACAAGCACATTCAATCACACACTTGCTGCTTGGAGACTGTTTGCTATGTCTTTCAAATTTTTTTAAACGTCAACAACCACTCCTTCTGTCTTCTCACTCTACAGGCCCTCATCTGTGGACAGCAGATAAAAAAATAGCCGCTGGCGCAAATTCATTTAAGCTCTCCCGGAGAGAAATAAATACAATTCAAATCAAAGTTCACTTTTAAAGGCAACAATTACTCTCACAACAGATCATTTCAAATCTTCTTCATTTTTACATCACTCATTTACAACTACGTATTACTACAAAATAAACTCATGTCTATGAAGAAAATACATTGCAACCGTGCATAAAGAATTATCCTGATGTCTTTTTATTCATCTTTATTGTGTTTTTAGCAAAAAAAAAAAAAAAAAAAGGAATAGATTCAACTAAATACCAAAACTACACAAGAACATTTCAGGTACTGGAATTGAACCCATTTCCTTTTGATTCAAATAAATGCTGTAATCACTAAACATTTCTCCATCTATGGAGTTTTCACAATCTTTAAACAGGAATCAAGAGTTTGAGCACAACAGCATGTTAGTTTGGTCCATTGAAGACTACAAAAAGACATTATTCAATTATCAAATTTAAATTATCATTTAAATTACAAAAAAAGGGGGTTGGCTGTTTTAATATTTTAAAAAGCTGGAATTTATAAACTGAACTTACATAACGAAATACATAAAAGTGTCAAAAGATACACATAATAAATAATTAAAAGAACAAAAAACTCAAAAGAATATATACCTAAATGTAAAATGTGTAAATGTTATTGTTAAATTCTGTAAAATGTGTATTTGGCACCACTTTGTGGTGGAACAATGTACCTGCACTGCAGTATAACAACAAAGGATTGTGGGAAATCTTCAGATGAAAGCGGAGATTCCCAGCGAGGTAACGTCAGCATAAATTCTACGTCATGAGCAGAAATTAGCATGATTTATTAAAATATTATTACTAATTTAATGTTGTTTGGCTGCTGGAGAAAGGGGAATTATTTTTAATCTTAAATATTTTGGCCATTTTAGTGGTGGCATTTAATCGCTACTTGCTGATCTTTAGATTGGCCGTTGCAGCGGTTTAACCATTAACTTCTTTCTCCAGTAAAAACTACTACGCTCGTGACGGATCAGCTGATGTTGCTTTGTCTTTATTTCTGGCATTGCAGAAAAAACAAGCACACAACGCAGAGGCTACATAAACAGAACATTCAAATAAGTAAATAAAAAGACTTCACCTACAACACCAACAGCTGTCATCTGCAGAAATACTCTGATGATTCAGCTATTGTGGGCTGTGTGTCTGAGGAGATGATGCAGAGTATAGGTCGGTCATCGTGGACTTTGTGAGCTGGTGTGAGAACAACCACCTGTGTCTGAACACCAGCAAGACCAAGGAAATGGTGATTGACTTCTGTAGAAGGACGGTGACCCACACACCAGTGAACATCCAGGGAGATGAAATAGTCACTGTTGACAGTTTCAAGTACCTGGGTGTTCACCTAAACAACAATCTGGACTGGTCCCACAACATCGACGACCTTTACAAGAAAGGTCAAAGTCGACTCCACCTCCTGAGGAGACTGTGGTCCTTTGGGGTGTGCAGACATCTGCTGAGGACGTTCTTTGATTGGGTGGTGGCCTCGGCTGTTTTCTACGCTGTTGTCTGCTGGGAGGCGAGCTGCTCTGACCGGGACAGGAAGAAAATCAACAAGCTGGTGAGGAGGGCCAGCTCTGTCCTGGGCTGCTCGCTGGACTCTGTGGAGGAGGATGTTGTCCAAACTCAGATCCATCATGGACAACAGCTTTCACCCTCTGCATCAGACTCTGATGGGGCTGAAAAGCTCCTTCAGCAGCAGACTGAGACACCCCCAGTGTAGAAATGAGCGCTACAGCAAATCATTCCTCTGCACAGCCATCAGACTGCACAACGCCGTTGTTTAAATGTTTGAATTTTTTTATAGGTTACTATGTGTATATAGTTTTTGTATAGTATTGTACTGTATTGTATAGTATTGTATTGTATTGTATAGTATTGTATTGTACTGTATTGTTTTTGTATAGTATGTATTGTATAGAATTGTGTTGTATAGTATTTTTATAGTATTGTATAGTAAATAGTTATTGTAGATAGATGTTCATATTTATGTTAATAGGAATATGTGTTTTGCAAATGTTTAGATACATGGGTGCCATGACAGATAAATTTATCCCTTGGGGATATGAATAAAGTTCAATTCAATTCGATATCTGGAATCCGCGTGAGTGTATGCACTACATCCCCCATGATGCATTGGGTTAAAGCAACGCTTCTCAAATGGTGGAGGACACCGTCAGTGAGCGTGATATCCACACAGACAGAGGAATATTGAATCAAACCTCCAGAATTGTGATGGAAAAATATTAAACAGAGAAAAAGAAACGGGGAGAAAGAGAGTGGGGGGGGGGGGGAGCTGGAGAGAGAGAGAGAGAACATCAACACAAAACCTTCAAGAAACTGGAGACATTAGAAAAGAAGAAAAAACTGGAACCATTTGACTTTGTTTGATAGTATGAAAGAACAGAGTTTGCAGGAAATCCTTGTGTAGATATATTCTATATTTATTATATCTAGATATAGAGACAAAAGAATGAGAGAAGAAACCAGATTTCAATCTCAAAGATGAGACTATTTATTCTTTCTTAATGTTATTGTGAATAAATGTTGTTATTTATTAGTTTTGCACAATTTAACTTGTATTTTGGATTGTGGTTGCAGAGTTTTGTGTTGTTCACTTCAAATGTGTTTAAAAGAAAAAAAAACTTAAGTTAATAGTTCTTTTTTCTTTGATTTTGTACATTCTATCTGGAAGGGATGAATTACAACATAAACATAATATACACTTTAAATGGATGAAAACATGTTTACATTCTGGACTTGTGCATGCATATATATTATAGTAGTAGTTCATAGTATATTAAATAAAGCAAAAAACCAACTTAAAAAGCGATTTAGTAGCTGGAAAGGCCGCTGTTGTCAGAGAGCTAATGCAAAAGAACTGAATTTTTGAGAAGAGCCGGAATTCCCATCACTACTGTTGAGGGAAACAAGGAAAGACTTTTTACTTTGAAAGTTTTTGGTATTCTTAAAAAAAATAAAAGAAACATTCATGAAAACTGATTATTTAGAATTTTTATCATTCTTTAATGATATTAAAGGTAGACTGTTTTGAAGAGGTATAAGTTTAACTTGAGCAAATTGACTAATGGTACCAATGATATTCACAGCAGAAAGTTGTGTTTGTGGGGGGTTGTTACGAGAATTGACATTGAGAAACACTGGGTTAAAATGACAATGACGCTTCCCACTTATTTAAAAAATGTAAACTAAATTGTACATCAATACAGACAACATTTTTTTACCTTTTTGGATACTAGTGTTACTAGTGATACTAGGTTTTTCAGCCTTGGCTAGAAAAATGTTGAAAAACACTGCCTTAACCAACAAGAACATTATCAGACAGGTTTCATTCAACTCATGCCAGGCCCAATAAAAAAGTGTTCCTTTAAATTTTGTGAGCAGTATATTTTTGTTCATTTTCCATTTGATATTTTCTCAGATATTTAAGTCAGAGGAGGCCCGCTGTGCTGGTTCATTTGCTAGAATTTACATCATCGTTGAAAGTCAACGGAAACACCAAGAAATTATATCAAAATAAGATTTGCATATGGTGTTGGATGACTGTGATTTTACCTTATACCTTTTTTAAATGTCATCAATAAAACATTATGGAGTCCATCTCTGTTTTAGAAGATCTTAGAAATGGAATCTCACTGCTTTGTCAACATTTCAGAGCTTCTCAAGCGAGCTACAATTAAGCATTTTTATTGTTTTCCATTTGATCCCCTACCTAGCATTTGAGTCAGAGAAGACCTCAACCAGAGAGAGCCAGCTGCACCAGGAGGCCCGCTGCACCAGGAGGCTCGCTGCAACAGGAGGCTCGCTGCACCAGGAGGCTCACTGCACTAGGAGGCCCGCTGCACCAGGAGGCTCGCTGCACTAGGAGGCCCGCTGCAAAGGAGGCCCGCTGCACCAGGAGGCTCGCTGCACCAGGAGGCTCGCTGCACTAGGAGGCCCGCTGCAACAGGAGGCCCGCTGCACCAGGAGGCCCGCTGCACCAGGAGCCCCACTGCCTCAGGAGGCCCGCTGCACCAGGAACAAACAGGGATTCTTGGGCTCCAACAGTGTTTGTCACTTCATTAATAATGATCATCAACATTATCAAGCCCAGGAGGACGGACAGTGTCTTCAAAAATACATGAATGAAATTGGAGCTTCACAACCCGAGTGTCACAATCTCAACAAAAACACAGGACGACAAACTAAGTGCATGCTTTAGTCTGGAGGGGCAAAACTGATGAGCTCATCATTAAAAGACACCTGAAAGTCCCAAAAACAACTCTCCCCATGGACCATTACAGCCTCCAGAAAGGCTCTTTAGAAAAGCCTCTGAGATACCAGAAACTCCTCCTGGACCAGAATCCATCAGGAAGCTTCACCACAGAATGAAGTCAGCCTGAAAACACTCCAAAAGATTACAACACATTTCTTTGTTTGCATGATTTCTCTGGATCTTCTAGAGTCATAGAGCTTCCATGAACTCTTTGGAACACTTTTGACTTTACTAGCAGCTCATGGTAGGTTTGACAGATGAAAATAGAGGTCCAGCACCAGCACTCCTCAAACCATTCAGAAGATTTACCCCAAGACACTTTTCATTCTCCATCATTTGATGCGTGGTAACGACTGGATTAACCACCAGTACAGATTGGATACCTACACCTGCCTTACTTTACAAGTGTGATCAGATCTGTGGAAAAATGGAGAAATATTTGACAAAAGAAAAACAAGTGATGCTTCTGATAGCAGAAATACTACAAGTTCAGACGGTAACCCCAGCCAACACAAAGCTAAGTCAAGAAAATAGGATGAAGCCTATCCTGCTCTTGGGTTGACAGTAAATGTGGTCGTAGATGAAGAGACACCAGCTGCACTAAGGCCGACCAGCAGACACTCCAGCGGGTGGTGAAAGCAGCCGGTAGAATCATTGGAATGACTCTGCCAGAAATCAGCAGCATCTGCTCCACTGGCTGTCTGAGAAGAGTACACAACATCCTGCAGGACCAACATCACCTGCGTACCACCTTTTTCATCTGCTTCCCTCAGAGAGAACATCCAGAACATCCAGACTGGTCAACAGTCTGTATCCACAGGCTGTGAGGCTTCTGAACTCTGCCCCTCTCCCCTCTCTGCCCCCTCTCACGGACAATAACCAGATCCAACTTTAAATAGCATTGAACTGGTTTGCATTGCTGCATGATGTCTCCTCCTCTCCCCCCCGTCCACAGATCATAACCATTTCCCATTACATTGTTGCTCTTTGTCATGATTCTCAGGTCTCTGTCTGAACGTCCCTGCCTAAGCATGTTACTTGACATGCTGTCATGCTGCTGCAAGATGAACTGTCTTACATTGGGCTTAAGGGAGATTTATAATTAGTAGTAGTATTCTTAGGGGTTTGCACTTATTGTGAAGTATGAAGAATAGATGCTCCAAACGTAATTTTGTTATTCTTCTGTGACAATGACAATAAATAACTATTTGAATCCTGAATCCTGTATGTCTTCTTTGTCTGGAAACCCTTCAGCTGACAGTATGAGACCCAACAAATGAAGAGGACCCCTTGAAACATGACACCACAGTAACCTTGATAAACCATGTTTCCATGTTTAGAATACCAAACCCTACAGCTGAAGGCTCATTCAAACCTGATCAGGCACAGCAAAGTCCCTACACCAAGTGTGGTTTACATCACAGTGGTTCATTGTATCCATGACGACCACGTACTCTCAGATTCTTTTCCCGTCACGTTGCTTTCTAAGTCTCTGTAGGTGAGTCAACCGAGGTGGAATAAGAAGGTGGAAACAAAGATCTACCATCAGCAGCAGCCGCACAACGCACCACAAACCCGGAAACAAACAAGTGGTTCCACCCACAAACAACTAATTTCATTGCTGCAATAATGTAATAAAACTACAATACTCCTAAAAATTCAGTTGATTTATGCCCTTTATTTAGATTAGAAGAACATTTTCCCTCATTTGCATTTTATTTATTGTCTTTATCCAGAAACTGACTGTGTTATTAAGACAGAAAAAATACAAGTTTCTCATTTTTCTGTCCCACAATGAAATGATTTGTTTTCATTTTCAAGAATTAATTTAATAGAATGAAAAATTTGGACATAACATGTCTTACTTTGCTCTCTCTGTAAGTGACTCAGTGACTCAAATGACTCGGTTGACTTTGGTGAGTTGCTCATTAAAACTGGATTCAGTAAAAGGAATGGAGTTTACCATCACTATGACGGAGTGTTTCAGTGTGAACACCTGCTCGGCTTCAGCTCCTGCTCCTGGACCTTCAGCACGTCTCCGTCATGGTCAGTGTGAGCCGGAGCCGAGTCCTCATCTCCGCCTCCGACTCCTCCCTCAGTTCCTTCATCTGCACACAAACAGTTCCTCCTCTTCAGCATCACAGTTCATCCGGTCAGCACACTGCCAACACTGCAGGGACTGCTGTCCCCACTGGATCCACTTGGTGGTGCTGTTCCAGTCCAAAAAGATGAGTTAGCTTTCCTCATCTTCCTTTTTAAACTAAATTTGAAGTCTGTTGTGAGGATGTTCACACCAAAACAGGACGTCTATAGATTTAAGCACATCACATTTGAACAAAAACCCTTTTAATGTCAATCTGAATCTAATTTAAGATCATATAAACAAAGAAAATCCACATTATGCCCAGTTAGGTTCACATTGAAACCTTCATCACACAAACACAGAATAAGAAAACAGCAAACCATGAACGTCTCAGTGTCCAAATGTTGAAAAATAAAACCAAATCTTATCATTGCTGCTTTGTTGACAAACAATCCAAACTGCTTCATAGAGATTTCTACATTTCCTTTCAACAGTTTAGAATGTAATGATATTAAGTTTTTTTTATTTATTTATGGACTGTGGCAAGAACCAAAAAGAAGCATCTTTACAAATGTATTGTTGACAAAAATATCAAACTTAACCAGTTTAATGTTCATGAATCATGTTATCCATCATTACTGCTCATCTGGAAACTGAAGTTGGACCAGATCTGTTTCTCAGTGAAAACCAAGTTTGAACAATCCAGTAAGATTAAAGTAAACTCCCGCTCACACAAAGGTGGCAGAGGTTTGGTTCAAAGACTAAAGGTGGTGGAGCGCCGCTCTGGTTCACTCTGCTAACCTAAGCTGTTTACTGTTAGGACTTGAGCATGCTGCTTTTCAGAGTGTTCCTCCATCTCTTCTCTTCCAGACTTTCTGCTGTGGTTTGTTCACATATGAAACCTTAAATATCAGAATGAACTTTGCTCAGTCAGAAGTCCTGAAACAGGAGCTGCTGCTGCTCATCATCACTCATTCATCCCAAAGAGTTTCCTATCATTATTCAAACAGTCAAAAGAAATCATTAGAAAACTCTGATAAAGCAGTATTTATTCATATCTGACGTATCCTCTGTTCATAAATGCTCTGACTTCCTTCCTTCTGGTCCTGAGAGCACCTAAACCTGGTGCAGGCCTGTTGTCATTTCTAACCTGAGCTTTTATCCATTTTAGGTTCATTTAAGGCAGACAACCATGACCTACAGAGGCCTCCCAATGAGGCCCAGGGATGGCAAACTGCAGGACAGGGCTCCAGTTGCTAAATGTAACAATGGAACGATTGGGCAGCCCAAAGCTCAGATGTAGGGAACCCCGCCCACGCCCAGGGGGACGAGGTCTCCCCAGCTCAGATGTTATGGAGTCCCCAATGGCGCAGTAAGGCAGTTGTCAGGCCAGGGGCGTCCATCCATCTTCTTCCGTTCATCTGAGACCGGGTCATGGGGGCAGCAGTCTAAGCAAGGATGCCCAGGGTTTGGGTCGCTGGGGCACTGGCCTTCAACTACCATCCACATTGCATCAGCCCCTTCTGAGCTCTGCTGCAGGTGGTGGGCCCACTGGAGAGATAAATAAAATAAAATAAAATGTTAATAAAACGTGAATAAATCACTTCTAATAAAAAGGTTTCTGAACTGCTCTTAGTCTGGCTCGTCACTCAGGACCTGTCTGCCTAGCAGGGGCAAAAGCCCAAAACAGCTGAGATCATTCGAGCACTCAAACCCGTCCGCCACGTTAAGGCGGCAGTTCACGGAGGGGTGTGTGTGTGTGTGTGTGTGGTGTGGTGTGTGTGTGTGTGGTGTGGATGGTGTGTGTGGGTGTGTGTGTTGGTGTGCATGTATGTGTGTGTGTGTGGTGTTTATGTATGTGTGTGTGGTGTGGTGTGGTGTGTGTGTGGTGGTGGTGTGTGTGTGTGTGTTTATGTATGTGGGTGTGGTGTGTATGTATATATGTGTGTGTAGGTGTGTGTATGTGTGGGGGTGTGTATGTGTGTGTGTTGTATGTGGTGCGTGGTTGGGGGTGTTGTGGATGCATTTGTGTGCGTTGTTTTTTTTTTTTTTTTGTTTTTTTTTGTTTTTGTTTTTTTTTTTGTTTTGTTTTTTTGTTTTTTTTGTTTTTTTTTTTTTTTTTTTTTACTAACATCTGCATTTACAATTTTTGCAATAAAGGCATAACAGAATAATCCACGTAAAAATTAAGAAACAATCTAACAAAAAGAAGTCCTACAAATAATCTAATACTAAAAATAAAAAACAAACATATATTCTAACTCTAAAAAACAACCACACTCTCCTCGTGTGGGTTCATAAAGGAAGGGTCCCTAGGGTCTAGCAGCCTCTGCTGTAAGGAGCAGTTCTCTGGCCGCCAAAATAACCCTCGTTTGGGCCGTAGCCAGAGTACTGCTGTCCATAGCCGTTGTAGACATTCCAGCCTCCAGAGAGATTTTCATGACCACAACGGCTGCATGTGTATGGGCTGCTGTATCCCCCGTTATCATTAAATCTGGCGTCATTTCCATAACTATAGTATCCGCCATAAGAGCTTCCCTGGTCGGAAAACCCAGCTCCATGTGAGAATCCGTATCCCTGGTTATCGTTAAATCCGGCGCCATTTCCATAGCCATAGTATCCGCCAAAAGAGCTTCCCTGGTCGGAATACCCGGCTCCGTGTGCGCCGCCGTACCCATTTTGATTTCCCCCCATGACTCTTGGCGTTGTTCCATCTTCTCCCTGCATCTCTTGCTTAGTCAAAGCTTTCTTCACTTCAACTGTGTCCATTGATTGTGTGGAACCTAACAAGCACAACGCTGTCTACTGCTGAGGGATCTGTGAAGTGCACAAAGCCAAATCCTCGGTTCCGTCCGGTCACCATGTCAACCATGATTTCAGACTTCTCCACTTGACCATACTGAGAGAAATATTGGTTGAGGTGGAACTCGAAGATGTCGTTCTTCAAGCCACCAACAAATATTTTCTTCCCCGTGGCATTGGTCAGAGTTCAGGCTTGTTACATTGGGCTTTTTCAAAAGCCTGTTTAAATTCCCTGGCGTTCACGTTGAGTGTGTGTGAGCCGCCGTATTCCTGGTTATCATTAAATCCATTTCCAGAGTCATAGTTCACCTGGTAGGAATACCCGGCTCCGTGTGAGCCGTCATATCCCGCGTTACTGTTGTTTCCGGGATAATCTCTGCCACCGTTGCCAGTTTGGTTTGCGCCCATGACTCTTGGAGTTGTTCCATCTTCTCCCTTTATCTCTTGCTTAGTCAAAGCTTTTTTCACTTCAACTTGATGTTCATTGACTGTGTGGAACTTCACAAGCGCAGCTTTGTCTGCTGCTGCGGGATCTGTGAAGTGCACAAAGCCAAATCCTCGGTTCTGTCGGGTCTCCAAATCTACCATGATTTCAGACTTCTCCACTTGACCATACTGAGAGAAGTATTGGTTGAGGTGAAACTCGAAGATGTCGTTCTTCAAGCCACCAACAAAGATTTTCTTCTCCATAGCACTGGCCAAAGATTCAGATTTGTTAGACGGTGGTTCTTTTGCAACAGCCCGCTTGATTTCCACCGCGTACCCGTCAACTGTGTGTGGGGCTGCAGCAATGGCTGCGGCGGCCTGCTCCGGTTTGGCGTAGGTCACAAAACCAAAGCAGCGAGATCTTTTCTGGGTCTTGTGTTTGATGACGACATGGTCTATAAGCTCGCCAAAGCGCTCAAAGTGCTGGCGAAGCCCGTCGTCGTCTGTGGTGGCACAGAGTCCACCCACAAAAAGCTTGGTGGGATGTTCAGACATTTTTGGGTCTTTGTTGGGTTTTTGGGTTTTGGTATTTGGGTTTTGTTTTTTGAGTTTTTGGGTTTGGGTTTTGGGTTTGGGGTCTTTGGGGTTTGGTTTTTGGATTTAGGTCTTTGGGTTTTTGGGTCTTCAGGTTTTAGAGTTTTGGATCTCAGGTCTTCAGGTGTTTGTGGTGTTGTGTCTGTCTCTAGAGAAACAATCGCAATGAAGTTGCAGAGGAAAGTGGTTCTATTTATAGTGTCCAAGCTGCATCACGTGACGTCAAATGACGTCATGCGACGTCACGTGACGTCACGTGATGCCACCCAAGCTCCTGCAATGTTGCTGCTGTTTTTTAGTGCAACTGAGGGTTGTGACCCGTCGGGCACTAGGACCCAGAAACCGCCTTTGCACCGATGACGCAATGCGCAGCCGCTCCTCCTGAAACGCCGCCGTCTTTCACGTGTGTCCGTCCGGCTTCCAGTCAAACGTTCTTTGATGAGCTCCCTCGGGAATGCGGCCGTGTGTTGAACGCCAGCTCCAAAACGTAAGCTGCCATAAACTGTCAGCAGCAATCCAACGCTAATCCTGTTTAGCTTGTGTAGCATTTTAAAGATGATTCGGTTCAGGATCGGTCGTGCTGTCGTCAGCCCGAACCCTCCGGACAGGGTGGCGTGCTGAACACTGGATTGAATGTGAGCGGGTTTCAATCATTTCAACCCAATGGGAGCATTTTCTATTTGTGTGTCTCAACTGTGTTGGAATGTAAATGGTGTTTTTAGAAGCTCGGTGTGGTGATGAAGCTCCAACTGTCTGGAACAGTGATGGAGGAAGGTCTCGTTCCAGACTGGGACTGTTTGCACTTGGACCCTCTTTTCTCTCATGTTTTCATGGACTTTTTTCACATGGACTTTGTTCTCTGTTTCCAGTAGGAGTTGGTTGTTCTTTGAATCTGCCACTATTTGACACCACTAGATGTTTCTACCAGTACATTTGGACTTGACTGTTATTGGATTTGAATGTTCCTCTAATTGATGAACCGTTTGAAGTCCTTTTAATCCTGGGCCTTTCAGAAGCAACTTTACTAAACAGAGTTTTAGATGTCATTTCTCCAGCTGTTCTTCACTTCTGTTCTTCTTCCACCAAACACAGAGACATCATGCTAACCTGAGGACACAGACAGGTCCAGGTCTTTCAGCTGGACACTCAGACGGCTGTCTTCATACTTGCAGGTGTGACCTTCACCTGTCGGCTCTCACCTGATCAGAGATGTGGTGGCAGCGCTGCAGCGGCATCAGAGGCGGAGTCTTTAGCAGGAAGTGGAGCAGCTGATCCGACAGAGGCCAGGACGTAAGCAGTCTGACGACGGCGGTGGAGCCCGAGACCACCTGCTCACACCTGAAGCACACAGCCGCATGTGAGTGACCCCCCTCTCCATAAATGTGTGACTCATTACTACAGATGAGTTGAAAGCAGCTCTGATGACAGAAACCCAAACCCATCCAGGTACGTTCAGCAGCTGCAGCTTTGAGAAGAAGATCAGCACCTGCTGCAGCATCCCAGGAGGATCCTGAGGAGAAGGAGAAAACAAGCTGAGCTTCCACACCACATGTCTGCAGCACAAAGCACACAGACACCTCT